>BMAU01002389.1:432500-1032500 GCA_019973935.1 Trichonephila clavipes | reverse complement strand
GAACTTGCGGCTCGACGGCTGTTTAGAGTACCCCCCATGCCGCGAAGGCACTATACATTTACAAACATCCTTGCCTTCACCGGAATTCAAACCTAAGCCCTACAGCACGGCAGTCAGCATCGCTAAGGGCGTCAAATTTACTAGCGGTGACTGCTATTCCCCCCCATATGGCACCACACTAAAAAGAGATACCCTCTCCCGGGGAATGTACTAGGTCTGCAATGGTAAAATATCAATCCGCAGCCCTATTAGAAATTTAAAAAAGTGTGGGATTCAGAGAAGAACACGTGAATGAATGTATCCCATGACTGTCATGAATTTAGCCCATTCTGGGACATTGTAAAAATATTTCTAAAACTAAAAAAAAGTTCTTTATAAAAAAAACGAAGAACATTATGATTCGAAATTAATAAACTCTCGCTTATTAAGCCGAAATACTTTGCGTTTCTCCTTTCGCACTGATCCCAAAGGGGCTTCAGTGTATCATTGATTGCTGTAAACTAGAATCCCTCGCAATGTTTGGATGGATAATGCGACTCAAATATTATTAGCTAGCCAGAGTGCCAAAGTGGGAAGTGATTGGCCGCCGGTCTGAGACGCAGCTGAATACCGATTTTGACCCTTAAGCGCATTAGTTAGTGCAGGTAATCTCGGAGTGTATTCATATCAATGCTCGTTTATTTGATGAAATTGTAGAATGCGTTTCGGGAATTTGCCCCCCTTCCTTGAGGGATGAATGAATAGGAAGGAGCGTGGAGTCTGTAAAATTTATAAATTCCTTTTCGGTGAGGCTTAGAAAATTTTACTTCAATAGAGTGTGTACTTCATGGGAATACTGTTTGAACCTTGTCAGGAATATTATGCGCATTGAAAGAAATCAATTACGTTACGTTATGTTATGTTATGTTTAAATTATCTCAATATGTTATGATGGATTTAATAGGACGCGCGTGTTCTGTAACATTTAATATTTATTCGGCATCGAAATAATGCTCTTGAATTTTATGAAGAATATTTTATCCGCATTTTTGATAAGTACTTTTGATAACATGTTCTTTAACTATTCCATTGCAACTATGGCGAGTAACTACGGTAGCTTAGTGGTCATGGTCACGAATTTGGAGTCGGCGTGTCATGAGCTCGAGCCCTAATGCCACTGAAGACTTCAGGGGACGTAATCGTCCTTTTATCGAGGTTCAAAATTACGAAGTCCGTCGCCAATAGCCCTTACGCTGCCTTTAATAAAAACATTCACTCATGCGATCAGGTAGTTAAATGGCCATAGTCTCGAACTCGTGGTTGGTGTTCTTAAGTTTTGAGTTCTAGTTCTGGTGTCTCTGAAGACTTACCATGTATAAGGCTGATGCACGTTTTATATGTAGAGGCTGAAAGTCCTCAAGGTGGGTGGTGTTGAAGTTTGGAGAGCGTTCTGTCTGTATTGGTGTCGTCTTTGTCACTTGACTGAGGTTGAAAATTTATAAGTTCTGCTGGCAATAGTTCTTACGTTCCCTTAGACTGCAGCGTGTGGCTGCGGTAGCCGAATGGTCAAGGTATCGGACCGTAGCTGACCTTGTCACGAGTTCGAGCTCAGTACTACTAAAGATCCACCATGTAGGAGAGTGATGCACGTTATATCTGTCGAGAGCTCAAACGTCCTCCCATTGGTGTGGTGCGGTAGTTCGAAGAGAGGGTGCCAGCTTAGGTGTCATCCACGTCACTTGACCATGATCCAAAATGACGTGGTCCGTTACCGAAAGCCCTCATACAGCTGAACAGTGCAATATGCCGCGACGTTAATATTCACTCAGACTGCGTTTTTATCAAATGAAAATTAAGCATACCACTTATAATAAACATCTTGTGCTTTGGGAGAAAATTATGTGTTACAAATGCTTTTGTTCAAATTTGTTCAGATTTTGAACTATTTTCTTTCTCAAATGCAATCGTAGTTGAAATTCATTTCCCATTTGTTGAATAACATTTATTTATCATAAATATTAAATTCAATATTTAATGCTAAACCGGAGAATGTATTATAACAAATTGTAAGTAGGAATTGAAGTATTTGTCCTTTATTGAAACATATAATATAGTATAACCTACAATGCAAAAGAGGAAAGAAATTAGAGTTCAAGAGACATAACAAACATTCACACACACCACATACACATACACACGTGTGTGTGATGAATTACATGATATATATATATATATATAGCTTTAAATATTATTCATCTTTAATAGCATTATATAGCATGTTGTACATTTTTTCCTTAAATTGATTAAAATTATTTAACTATTTCAAATAAAATATTTAAAATAATGTTTTGAAACAACCATGCCGAAATTCACGTCGATTATCGTTTTAGGTATAACTTCAGTGTTTCTCAACACTAATTGATACACACAGTATCGTTCCAAGTATTTAATATTATTATTTCCGTTAAATTATATTTTTGTAATTGTATTGTTATATTTATGATATATTATGATTTTATGTCTATTGAACGGTATTTTGGGGGAATAAAATTATTAATATATTTCGCTGTCTGAAATTTAATCAAGTGCACTGAAATTGATACGAAAATTTTTTTAGTTAAATTAAATTCGTTAAATATTCTTAATAATTGACTTATAACTAAATGGTTAAACGTATGTAAAAATTTTAATTTTTACACTTTTTTTAATGTTTTTTTTCCTCACGTAAAGTTCGAAATGGAAATGATACAGTTTATGTTCTTTTTTAAAGCTCTTTCTTACAAAGTATTGCGTTTTTTCATAATATTTTAACTAAGATATATATATATATATATAATATGTTGCATAAAAAACGTGTGTGTTGTGTTTGTTGTATTATAAAACGTTTCCTTTAAGTGCAAGACAGTGACGCAAATAAGAGTTATAAAAACAGTAGATATCTAGAAAAATTTGCAAGATCACAACGATAAAAGTATTTGACATTGGTAAGAAGAATACAAGGTCATAAAAGAGGAAAAATACTTCTACATACATAGTTAAATCGTCTCTTTGGATTTAATTTCTCACAGCAGTATAACCTCACACAGTTTGTACAGTAAAACAGAATACATAGATTTTTTTAAAAAAAAGTCAGCCAGACATTGTAATAAAAACAAAAATATGAGATTAGAAATCCTTTTGGAGAGAATAATTAAACGACTTAATTTTAAAACTTTTGCTTATCATCGTTAAATATACCGATTTGTCCTCTTCTAATTCGAAAAACAATACCTATTGGAAATAACTATAGTTGGAGCAATCAAAACTTCAGAAAATATTAATGAATTGCAAACTATTCATCTCTGTGACAATGGTCCAGTAAAAAAGTAGTATAACACAATGCTTATCATTTTAATAAATTTCCCTATTTTTGAAGCATAACTTGAGAAATAGTCTTGTTTTTTCTCGAGCTTACTTAAAGTGCACAGATATTTTATATTAATATACGAGAAAAATGTATTACATAAAATAAATAATGAATTGATATAGTGAACACTTTGATGTTTATTTAAAAAAAATAATTTCTAGTGAACCAGAATTCTAGACAGAAAAACCTTGATGGGGTAATTTTTACTTTTTAACTATACAGTAGAACGTCGTTGATCCGAATTAATTGGAAACGGACACCGTTTGGATACGCGATTGTTCGGATAACCGAACACCGAATGCGATCCATGAAGTATATGAAACCGGACCCTATGCGAATATTGAAAATCATCACATGCGGGAAACACGCTTGAAGAAAAATCAAAATAACTGCAAAATGTCGCAATTTTACCTATATTACGGAAAATAATAACTTATTTTTCGCTGTACCATTGTACACCTTCGTGTTTTTGCTGCAAGGTCTCTGATTCCCTTGAGAAGCAGTAATTGAATAGGGCTGCACTCTGATTGTTGTTCGTACTACTCCATAGCTGTCTCTAACGCAGAAAACGCGCCAGCATTTGATGGACCCTTGCTACTTTCGTTGTTGTTGTCCTCGTCTTCGTCCATTTCATTGTCGACAGGGTCAGATTCTGCTTGCACGGAAGTCACAACCTCGTCATCATTTAGCATTTGAAATCCACTGAATCTTCTGTATCGATTGACAACCAGGTTTCTATATCTTCATCGCATTCTTGAAATCCTGGGATCGATTGGATGAAGTCGGTAATTTCATCCCTGTGATCGTCATTGTAGTCTTTTTAGCCTTCTAAATTGACAAAAGTTGACAAAAAAACTGGTTCGGATAATTGACGTTCGGATAAACGACGTTCTACTGTTATTGAATATACTTTTTTCTTAAAAATCTTATGAAATCTCTACTTTGTTTAACATTCTGGGAGAAATCGGGATCATCCTGTTCAAGTTCGCGACAAGCTAAAACGCTAAGGGGAGTACCGATCGACCGATATTGCACGAAAAATGCTATTTAGGCAGCTCAGATTCCATTGATTCCATAATTTATATGAGGTATAAGCGAATGCGTTAAGGAACAGGATATGGTTTTCTGAATTTTCATTCTTTTGAAAAATGTAAATGATAATTAATCAGCCTTTATATTGATTTTGGGGATAAAATATTTTTTCACACGTATCTTTAGTTAAAAAATGTATTATTATGTAAGAAATAATCTTTACACTTTCTAAACATATTTTTTAATTCTTAAAAATATACTTTATTGGCTCTTAACTTATATTTCTTTAATTTTTTCCAACCCCCTCCCCCCAATCTTGTAAACTGTTTTAGAAATTTATAACGACACTATCGTGTAAATTTATTGGCTAAAAAAATCCCGGACTTTGTAATTTCTCAAATTGCAATATTTTATGTAGAACTTTAAATATAGAATATAACAATATAGCTGATTTAACTCTTTCAGTATGACTCTATAGAATTTTTTACAACTTGTTATAAAATAACTATAAGTTGAGTATAATCTGCGCATACTGTTACATTCAAGAGGCAAGATTAAGAGTAAAATTATTCACTTTCATAGGGTTTTATATATATATCCTTTTAAACTTTTGAAGAACTAAAGAGCTCATTCGAGCTTAAAATTTATTATTTTCCAATAAGAAAATTTTGTCAAATTTTAAATTGAATCCATTGGAAGAAATTCGATTGATTCCCTATTTTATTCGACAACAACCATGACAAATGAAAAAGAATAATCGATGAAAAATAAAGTAAAACCCGAGGCTTACTTTAATCGATTGATAATCGATAAAGGTAAGAAGCGAAAGAGAAATAAAATAATTTCGAATAAATAGAATACATAATATGTATAATGAATAATAAAAATGAAAATAATGTGTTGCATTATTCATTTACAGATAGATATATAGTTTCTGTTTTGAAATTTATCAGAAATTTGTCCTCTTTTTATATGGAATTGATTGCAGCAAATTTTTACTGAAGGTTCGCTTAAGAAAACTTAACTTCATATTTCTCAAAATGAATGTATCAATATTCGTATTTTCATACCATAGATCAGGAGTGGCCAACCTTTTTGAGAAGACTACCACTCTCTGTTTGATGAAATATAATCATGCGTGCCACCACCAATTTTGCGAACATATAAAACTATACAAACAAGTGAAAAAAATGTTACTTATAGGCTTAATTTTGGATTTTTACGAAAAGAGCTCATTTTTAATGCAAGTCTATATACATAAGTAGTAAAAATTTAAAAATAGTATAATATATAAATAATACAAAAGTAAAAACTCTCTTAGTTTTTATTGTTAATCAGTTCAGTTAATTTTGAGCGATATTTATATCTTATTTTATGTCCATATAATAGAAAACATTTTATCACAAACATATGTTGATCTAAAACTTCAATATTTGAGAGTCAAACCGTATAAGTTTTGCAGTCAATATCGATAATATCGTACAAATTTCCAAAATTCGATATAATTCAGATCACTTGAAGTTTTTAAATACTTTCGTTTTATTTGTTTTTCAGTGTAGTGCTTTGTTGTAGGTCAATAATTTAGATTTGGATTTCATGAAGGAAACAGTTAACACCACACCACACCACACACACACACACACGCGCGCGCGTCTTGCAGATAAATTGAAAAAAAAAATTGTGAAAAAAATTAGCACTCTTTAATCATCAAACCTAGCATTAAATGAATCCTGTAAAAATGTACAGTAAATTTTCAAATATATCACAGTTCGGAGCACTACTGACTTTGGTGGATAATTCCTGCATTAATGGGAAATGTATTGATAATTTTTTTTCCTAATTTGAGACAAAACAAAAAACAGAAGTTTGTTCAGAAAAGAAAACATATGATCCACTAGGTAGGAAAAACAAAATCTTTTCCCAGTGATTTGAAATTTAATTTATTAACACGTCCCACAGCCAATCTTCATTCTTGGGAAACAAGCCCTCACTGGGCAGTTTATTGTATTCTTACAGATATCTTGAGTCACGCTTCCTCAAATTCTACAATCTGGAGGGTGAAAAAAACTTTGGAATGCCAGATCATGCACCACTGAAGGAGCATTCTCATCATAATAAATTTCTATTTTAATTAAACTAAGTGTATTCAAAATAAATTTTGAAAGTATTTTTTTGTCTGAGACTACTCTATTTCATCAAAATTGAAAAATAAATTATTTATTATTACCTATGCAAGTTTTTTAATTTTTCATTAAGTCTTCGCGTGCCACGGGTTGGCCACCCCTATCTTAGATGAAACTGTTAACATCTCAAACTCAAATTATAAATCCTTTAGTGGCAAAAGTAAAGTATTACTAATTTCTTCTTTTTTTTAAAAAAAGTTTATATAAGCGTACTATTTTAGTACTTTCTGTAATATGTTACTACACTATTCAAAATATTTAGAATATTAGAATGAATATTATCATTGAATATTATCATTTATATTGAAGCATTTTATACTGTATTTCAAGGTTGGGCAAATTTTATAATTTTTTAAGATATTTGCGGTTCTCCTAGTAGCGTAGGTGTGATGAGTTAATGCCTACAATATTTATTCGAACTTAAGCGTCATCGTGCATTTACAGTGAAGGTGCATATACCGTCAACACATTCATCGAATCATTTGCTAAAGAAAACACAGACGAATTGATTGTGAAAAGCCAACTCTCCAGTTGAGCTAGTGTCGGTGTTCCATAAATATATTTCTTTTAGTATGTGCTTCTTAGGTTTTAGTAAAGATAGCCACCTCAAAACGTCTTGAAGGTCTACCGGTCCGACCTATGCTATGTTTGATAATGAAATCCGTATATTTCATCCTTGATTTTCTATTGAATACTCGAATTAACATAGCATTTTACTGATTTGGAATAAGAGAATAGATCAGCATTATTTGAATTCATATAGGAATATTGTGTGTATATATATATATATATTCTCAAAAATATACAGGAGCAACTGATAATCATACTATAGCATAACATGATTATTTAATCATATAATTACGTAAGAAGCAATTGAATAATCATATGATTCTCTTTATCATACGATTACTTAAAAATATTTCTGTACTAATAGGAGTTAGTGACAGAATATTAACGTCGCACTGTATGCTCTCAGTTACACGATGGTTTTTGGCAATGGACATCGTCATTTTGAACCATGGTCAAGTGACGAGAACTCCTAACTACCACACCCTACCAACAGGAAGACGTTTGAGCTCTCGACAGATATAACGTGCATCGCTCCCCTACACAACAGATATTCAGCAGTACTAGGCATGAACTCATGACACGCTGGTCGCGAGTCCATTACCTTAACCACTGGGCTACCGCGGCCAGCTGCACTAATGGGCTAAATTAGTGTTGGTCAAATAATAAATACAATCATATGTTCTTCATTCAACTCAAATTTGACATTTGTCTTGTGTACTTTTTCTTCTACTTGTACAATTTAGATTAAATTTCGCATTTGTAACAAGAAACAAAAGTTTGCAACAGCGAAGTGTATAAATTGATTGGCTGGGAACACGGGATTGTAGTTATTATGTGACAATGACGTCTCATAAATTCAGCCCAATAGCATATCATTAATAGAACTCGTCGAAATGGGAGTACATATTTATGTATAATTTAGCTCAAGCCAATCTATATTTATATGATTCATGCCTTAGTAAAATATCAGTTATTTTCATTCAATTTTCACAATTTTATTTTTAAGGGGGCTGACTGCGTACAGAACTGTGATTTTTCAAAAGCGTTTAAATGAATAATATTTATATTTAGTGTCACTTAAATTAGAATATACACATAAAATAGTTTTAACAATATTATTACAAGAAAAAAAATATTTGATTTTAGTTTTTTGGCAAAATATGAAAAGAAAAATACAAATTTTCAAAACATTATATTTTTATGAAAAATTTGCCTATTGCCTAAACATCGCTAAGAGTTCTATACTAGGCTAGATTTTTGAAATATTTAACTTAGGAATTGATTTATTTTTATTTTAATACATTAGATTACTGATTTTAACAAAAAACACCCGTTATTACTTAAATTCTCT
The DNA here is from genome assembly GCA_019973935.1 of Trichonephila clavipes. Taxonomy (NCBI): domain Eukaryota; kingdom Metazoa; phylum Arthropoda; class Arachnida; order Araneae; family Nephilidae; genus Trichonephila; species Trichonephila clavipes. The sequence continues at coordinate 1,023,979 of BMAU01002389.1, read as the reverse complement.
CGTAACTCTTTTAAGGAAATTTTTTCCAAATATTATTGGTTAATTTTACTGTAGAGACGTTTTTGTTGTACATAGGCAAAATATTTCTTGTTATAGGAGCATGTTTCATAAAAGCAGAACATCTTGATAATGGGTTATTTTTGCTTCTTTTTAGCCAAAAAGTCAACCGTATTTGAATCAATTTTACTTTAAATAATATTCTTAAAATAATTTTATGTGTATATTCTAATTCAATTGACTTTAAAAAGAAATTATTCATTTATACTTTTTTCAAACTCATGGTTCTGAAAGTAGTCAGCCACTTTAATGCAGAACTTCTCAAACTTTCAATATTTGTGACCTAATATATATATTCAATCATAATTTTCATCACACCTCCTCATACAATAATAATGCATTGAATTCGATAACAATATACTTTGACGCTAAACCTACAATAAGATTTAAACCTGTAGTGCCACCGGCGTATAGAAACGTCTCGCTCATCTAAAGCGTTATTTTACCCGGACAGAGGTATACACTGCTGGACAATTGCTAAGGACGGATCACAAATTGCTATGTAGCATAACATTAAGCGAGACATGAGGCCTAGTAGGATAAAATATAGTTGCCACACTGTTCAGACATTAGAATAAAGAATATTTATTGTTCTGGAAAGTACAAAAGCTGTGAAATATCTGAAAGAAAAAAAAATGTTCATTTGATCTGCGTACGGAGAAATGGAACAATGCATCTAAAAGTCAGCAGGCACCTTAAAGAAAGGTATCAGTACGGGATATGTCCACCGTGGAGTGTGATGCAACATTCCACACGTCGTACCATACTTTGCACAACATTATCCAGCAGCTGTTGAGGCAATTTATCCCATTCCTCTGTGAGTGCACGGATGAGGGTGTTCTTGTTTGTCGGAGGGTAGTTTAGACCAGCAACTTGCCTCTCCAAAGCATCCCACACATTTTCAATGGGGTTTAGATCTGGAGAACGCGCTGGCCATACGAGACGTTGAATACCCTCGCTGTCTAAACAATCCTGAACAGCGAGTGTTCTATGACATGTTGCGTTGTCGTCCATAAAAACAAATTTATCACCGACAGTACCACGGAAAAGACGAACATGAGGAAGTAGAACTTCATCAATGTATCATTGGCCCGTCATAGTCCCATTCGCAACCACATGTAGGCGCGTGCGGCCATTGATCATAATGCCGGCCCACACCATGATACTGCATGACGGATATCGGTCTTTTCCTGGATATTTTCTGGACGATAAGCAGTACCACTCTCGCGCCAGATCAGCTGGCGTCTACAATCCGATGACAGACTGAACCTACTCTCATCTGAGAATAGTACGCATGCCCAGTCCTGTTCAGTCCAATTGTGATGCTCACGACACCATTGCAAACGGGCAGTACGGTGCTGTCTGGTCAATGGGACACACACAACAGGTCTGCGTGCGTATAGTCCTCCTCCCCTCAAACGTCTGGCAACAGTTTTTCGGGAGATCTGCTTTCCTGAGGCAGCAACTCTTTCTAGAGTTATCACGTCCCTCTAGGGGTGCACCCCATATTTTGAGAAACGCTGCCGTAAGGTAGCCGACTACGTTCGGAACCGTGATTTTGCAAAAGCGTATCAATAGATCATATTTAAGATATTTAGTGTCTCTTAGATTAGCAAACGCACATAAAATTGTTTTAAGAATATTATAATAATAAAAAAGTATTTAAGTACAATATTTTAACAAAAAATGAACATAGAATGACCAATTTTCAAAGCGTTCTCCTTTTATGAAAAATGCTTCTATTATAATAATATTGTGCATGTATATAGATCAGACCTCTCTACAGAGGCTTAACTAGAATTTTTGAACTATATAACTTAGAAGGGGATTTATCCATATTTTAATAGAACAGAGGGTAGAAATTTTAAGAAAAAAACACCGATATAATGATTTCAATCGGTAGTAACTCTGGAAATAATGTGAATTTTTCAAAAATCCTAGTTCAGACTCTCTGGAGAAGTTTTTACTTTATGTAGCTAAAATATTATTATAGTAGCATTTCTTTTATAAAAGAAGAACGTTTTGAAAAAAAGGTTATTCTAAGTTAATTTTTTGCCAAAATATTGTATTTAAATAGTTTTTATCATAATGTCCTTAAAACAATTTTATGCACGTATTCTAATTTAAGTGACACTAAATATCATGAAAATTATCCATTTATGTGCTTTTTTACAATCATGGTTCCGAACGTATTCGGATACATAAATGAAATCTGTAGCATACTTTTTTTAAATATTTTACTTGAGTAAAGGTGACTTTTCAATAAGCAACAGTATAAAAAGCAGACAAAATATGGATATCTTAAGTTCAGTTTCAAATATATTCGTTGAGAAAATATGAGTGAAGTTTTAGCAGCAGTAAGTTGTCTCGCCATCGATACCTCAGACAGGGCGAACTCTCAACGAACGAGCAAGGAATACAACGCAAAAGAAAAATATAAAAATTCGGAGGAAAAAACACGTTTTCTGCTTCTGCAGCTGAAACGGAGACGGAAGCGTTTAAAATGATCCAAACGACGTGCTCCACATGCTGGCTGGATCCATCAGAATGTAATTTGACCCACTCTTCGAAAACTGGAACACTAAAAAAATTCCACTTCCACTCCTTTTTCGAACGCTTTGGGACTATCGGTTGACCTTATATTTCCCAATGTGTTCTTAACCTTTCCCGACACGTTCGTTCGAAACCTTTGTTCACTTAAAGGCGAGTTCTTAGATGGAATATCACGCGCTAGAAATTCTTGTTTGTCTTCAGGTAGGGAAAATGAGGAATGAATTGCTCCAATTTCTCAGTTTTGCCTCATTGCAATGCGATTTGGGACGGTTTTCCCCTTCCTTCTTTTACAGTATAATATTTCATGGCTGGATACAGATCGAGGGAAAAGGAGTTTTTTTATATGTGTTGAGGTTTGTTACAGTATTTCGATGAAAATTATTGAAATATTTCATTCTGATACGTATCTTTACTTTCAATAGAATCTATATTGCATATATAGGTTTTTATCTAAATTCTCTATTTTATGCTGTTCTTTCAATAAATTTTTTATGAACTTGGTAGTTCCTAGCTGTCTAGTCGTGAATTTGAGTTCTGTTTCCACCAGCGGGTTGATGTGCGTTAAATTTGTCTAGGCTTACATTTGTTATGTTGGCGTTGTGTGGAAATTTGTGCAGTTAGGGGCCAGCTCAGGTACTATCCTTGGCACATGACTGATTCAAAGTTACAAAATTCTTCTCTAAAAGCCTTGGCGTTGCTTTAAAGCGCAAAGATAATAGACTAAAAAAATAAATAAATGTTCTGATGCAAATTTCGAATTCCATTTTCAGATTATATGTGTTAAGGGGATATGGTACGATTTGCACTAAATTTTTTAATTTAAGGATTTTCAATTTTTTTTTTTGGTTGCCTCCTATTTGCGTATACTGTGTAAAACAGATTTTATGCTTAAAATTTTATAAAAAGCTAACCATTTAAGTTTTTAAGGGAAAAAAACCTAAAATTTGTGAAGTGTGATTTTAATCCTATTTCAAAAATTGACGTACACGCATGAAATTAGATTACAAGTACATCAATCTGCGTATAACAAAAGTTGGTATGGATTTTGCGATAACATGATTGGTATTCGTACAATACTTCTTTTTATGAATGCTTATTGAAAATTCCTTAAGAGAAGTATAAATTCTGAGTTCAATTATTTTTAAAAAAATAAGTTTTGCTATGATTCGAAAATGCATACCAACTTTTGTTACATGTACTATTAGCAATAGGTAAAAAAAATTCAAAGCATTCGGCACAATTGGAAAAAAAAGGCTTAGCATTTTTAATGAAGACAAACTAGTTATTTTATCTTTCTGAGATAAGTCCGTTTGAAGTTTTGATTTGCCATAGGAATGTGTAAAAACCAACGTAAAAGCTATAATAATTCTGCGTTTTTTAAGTTTAGAGCTGTAAAATTCTGAGGTTAAAGAAATATATATAAAGAATAATTTAAGTTAAAAAATTAGATTTGATTTTTTGACCGTTTTTTGTCAATCGAATCGTACCGTGTCCCCTTAAATAATTTTTTTTGTACAGTGTAGTAGGCGATAACTTACTCTATGTGTAAGTCAATTTATAAAGATATTTTCCCTCCCAACTCGGTTTTGTCAACCGAATTTTATAAAAGTCAAAAAAATTTTGAGTGAAAATGAATGGCGATCTTAATTTTTTATTAATTTTTTAACTATGATTTTTTTTGTATGTAAAAGTTTATTATATTTATGATCTTCTAGTAAAATAATTCTTTTTTTAACGTAATTGTTTTGTTTAATCAATCGGGATTTAATTTATTGATTAATTAATTAAACCTCGTTTTGAGTTAATAATTATTTACCTTTTGATGCTTTTAGTTTTTCTATTATTAATTTATTACATTAATCAATATATTGTTGTGTGAAAGATCGTCTTTTAAGTACAAGAATGTTTCATACAGTTAAAAAGTCGGTTCCTTAGGAGTAAATCCTAATTTATTCTGGAATATCTCGAAATACCACTGATTTACCTTTAACAGGAAACAATTATCAAATAAAATTCACAAATTCAAAATCTGAAACAACAGTCAATCGTTGATATCCATATTTTAGGGAGAAGGGTGGAGGAGGGCTGAGATAATCTGGTTGGTAAAGTAACGAATGACGTAACTAAAGTGTAACAGGTTGCACTTCCAAGCCTACAAAGAATGGCGTGTGGTAATATGCATTGAATACGCTGGGATATAAAATTCGATCATCAATAGCATTTGAGATCTTTCGGTATGGATGTTGGAGAGCAAAGTTGTATCCCAAGATTTCAAAATTGTTATTTATCGCCCATGGCTCTCCCACTAAAGTCATCCCGTTCTCCACATGTTGCTTCTAGTTTTGTGATATCCCCCCTTGGGAGAATATCTCTCGGAGTATCAGCGTGAGCTAGAGACGTAGGATTAACGAAACAACTAGAAGGAAACATAATCTTAATATAAATTTACTAAGATTTTCAACTTAAACTTCTAACAAATTAATTATAATAATTAATGGGAGAGAATCTACGATGGCAAAATACGCAACACACAATATATATAGATAATAAAGACTTAACCAAACTCGAACCACTATCAACAACTGAATAGCCTAACCTCATTTCCAATACAATCACTGATTCTAATATTAAATATTCAATGCTTCCTTGTTGCAGTCTGAAGAATCAATCTCTAATATTATTAGGGCAATCTTGTATTTACTTGCGTGCACTGGTATGCACCTTGGCTCTATATATATTTAACAATTATAACTTCTAATCACCGCCACGTATCTTTATCCAAACTTGAACCACAAACTATATTAATATTCTTCTACTTGCCATCAACTGCCACAAATTGCCATTTCGCTTACTCTAAGTCCCTATATTTAAAAGTTTGCTAATTTGCATCTTTCATTCACACTTCACTTCTTGGATTTGGTTGGAAAAGAGTTGCCCTTAATACCGGCTCAAAGAACTCAGAGGACATGTTAAAGAAAGACGCGCGAGCTTTTCACAGTTTGACCATGAAAAATCAATCAACAAAAAACATGGTTATTGGTTAGTTGATCTAAATCTGCGATACTCAACCTGCGGGCCGCATGCGCCTTTTAAGTGGCCCGGTTACGAATTGATATTCTTTATTTATTTGGAACGGCTACAGTTAATGATAACAGACAACAGTGAAGTAGCAATAAAATTTTATGGTCGAAACTAATTTTTAACTATCTTTCATATCTTGCAAACGAAAAATATTGGAAGAAAATATATCATTTCAAGACGATCGGGAGGTTGACTCTTTTGTAGCGAAAGATAAACATGGATCAGTAATTGTTAGATTAGTCGTGAAGTGCTGTATTTAAAATGACCAATAATAATTATCGTTCAATGACACTTTTCCTCAAAGATCTCTTTTTAGAGGTGATAAATAGGCTTTCTTGAATAATCTTTGCAATAGCAACAAGATGTTTTCTCAGTGGTAATATCACAGCGATAACTAAGACATTCTATGAAGTTTGTTATATTATTGGTAATCATATGAAACCGTTTACTGATACAGAAATTGTGAAGGAGTGTTTCTTAAATGCTTCTAATTTAATGTTAGTGACAAAAGTAAAAAATAAAAATAATAATTATTAGAAAAAGCAAAACGGATGTTATAATATTTTTATCCATTTTCCACATTTTAAGTTTCCAATGTTGTCTTGCTCTTAAAGCATTTCTCCCTTTCTCCTCATGTTGCGGCCACGCCCAAAAAAGCTTGAGTACCCCTGGTCTAAGTCAAACCCCGAGTTAGAGTCCTGATTTCACTGGAACCCAGTCGTATAGAGAATAATTGGGACGACTACAACTGAAATGTATCTTAAAATCCTCAAGTTGAGTGATGAGGAAATGAAGAGCTCTGTAGTCGTCCTCGTCACTTGACAGTGATTCCATCTCTCGTGTTGCTCTAGTGCAACGTTAATATAAGCAAATTCTTAATCCATTTGTATTAAAATTGAAATTTTGAATAGAGGGTTGAAATTTCCTTTGGAATTTAGTGATGTAGATAAATGAAGTTTGATTATTATTAAACAGATTTTCTGTATAAACAAGTAATATTAAAAAATTAAGTCAATTCCTACTTAGATCAATAAAGAAATATTTTATTTTAGCTATTTTTTATTAAATAGTTACAATTAATAGGAATATGTATATACATAGGACAGAATCACAACATTAAGTGGTAATTCATTTTTATTCATTATCATTAAAGTATCGTATTGCCATCCAAAACAATCGGGTGTATAAAATTTCAGTTCAAATGAATGCTTTAACACGTGAGGAAAAAAAACTTTTCAAGTTTGACAAAAGTCATCAAAAGGGTCTCTAAGTCTCCAAAAAGGATGCCAACGTGGCTGTATTTGCAATTCTTTTAATAATTAGTTTTAATCAACTAATTTTTATTAATCATATATAAATTACTGTATTGCCTTCCAAAATAATCATGTATATAAAGTTTCAGCTCAATTGAGCGCTTTAAAACATATTTTATTAACGATTGAAAATTCCACCAAGATAAATAAATATATATATATATAGAGAGAGAGAGAGAGAGTGAACTAATAGTATGAATAAAAAAAATACTTTTCGAACTATTTTTATACTATTCCCAAACAGAAGCAAATGAGAATGAAATTTTTTTAAACTTAATTATAATTTCCAGATGCGAATAATGATATCTTATTTATTTTGATAAAAATAGTCTTTTAACTTATTATTTTTAATAATTGGATTGCACTGATTCGCGAATTCCAAATTCTTGTTTTATTTACGAAATATTGCTTCATAATCATGTTTTTCAGTTTTATTTATTCTTTAACCGGAATTCAAACCAGAGATGCAACAGAACCGAAATAAAAAAAAATGGAGAGAGAGACAGATAAATCTATTTAAGCCCTAATTAGAAAACGATCCGTCTCTTTTGCACTTACAATCACTTCTGTTCCCAAGATTTGTTGCCACAAAATAACGATAAAAATTTCCCAGCCGATTTCCAAAGAATAAATTTAATAAAGAACTAAAGCATCAAAGTGAGACGTCATTTTCGTTCGAATGAAAAAATCGATGAGGCTGGTAATTTATTTAGGATTAAAATTTGATTAGTTTTTAACGACTTTTGTAGAATTTTTTTTAAAAAAAAAACCATCCAATTTTTATGAAATTGCTGAAATGATAGATTGTAGATTTATTAGGGGTTAGTACACGTGATAAGAGCTATTTGTTATCCATTTAAAGCAGAGAAGGAGAAAGGAAATTTTATTTTGAAAAAAACTATTTTAACTATTCTCGGTTTGTTGCATGGCAGTTACGTATAAACGTATGCAAAACAAATGTGATTGAATCTATCTTTAAATATTTTAAAAAAGGTTTCACGTTTTTTTTCTGGTTCGTTTTTCTTAAAAACGCATTTTCTTTTCCGTAAAGATTTGAATTGGAATGTATTTTAAATGTTTTTTATTTAAAGTTGGTTATGTAATATTCTAGTATAGTTGGTAAAAGGAAAATACGAAGGAGATGAAATATTTCGCTGAGCTTAAGAATCTCAATTTTTTTCGAATGTGTGATTTTTATATTTAAAATAATGCAATGAAAATATATTTTAGAATGTTTAACTTTAACTTCCTATAATTACAAATATTAATTTCGTATTACATATACACTGGTGTCCAAAAGTTAAGCGTAAATCGTAAAATGCGAAAAACATGGAGTAAATATTGATAAAATTATTCCAAATTTCCTGCGGATATTAATTGGGTGAAGAAGAAACATTGGGTTCATGCAAAACTTTTCAGTTGACTACGTCCTGCGCGAAACACCGGCGCATGTCGGAACGCGGAGAAACCGATTCACGCAGCATAGGCAGTACAGACAAGTTTCGTGCATCTGCTGTGCGAAGGAACGTTGTTAACCATCAAACAAGGTGAATGTTGCCACAAAGACGCCAATTGAACATATTTACGAAAAGTAGAATCGATGGAATGCTGGAATCCTCACGATCACAAACCGAAGTGTCTCAAATTCTGAATGTGGACCAGTCTGTGATCTCAAGACTGTTAGAGGTTTCAAAGAACGGGAGATATTACCCGACAACCAGTATCAGGTCGACCAAGAGTCACAACCCCTCACCAAGACCGATATCTGGCAATAAGTGCGTGACGTCAGAGGGGCAGTACTGCCAGAGCACAGGGTTCGGCGCTCACAGTCGCCACATGAATACGAATTTCGAGACAAACTGTTTACAGAAGACAATCATGCTGGCCTGTATGCCAGAAGACCAGCAGTTTGCATTCCTCTCACGTCTGCGCATAAACGCGCTCGTTTGAACTGCAGTTTGAAACATCAACATGCAAGTGTGGGAGAGTGGGCCAATGTGATGTTCAGTGACGAGTCCCGGTTTAGTCTGAGTAGTGATTTTCGGCGGGTAACGATGTGGAGAGAACGTGAAACACGTTTTGAACCAAGAAACATAACGGAAAGACATCATTTTCCATCAAGGAGAGTAATGGTACGGGCAGGCATCATGATGGACGGCCGCACAGACCTCCATTTCTTTGACACGGGGTCTGTGACTGCTCAAAGATACAGAGACGAAGTTCTTGAGCCTTATGTTCGCTTGTTTCGAGGAGATGTCGGTCCTGACTTCTTATTCATAAATGATAATGCGCCATATCACCGAGCGGTGCTGTTTGATGACTTCCTTGAAACGGAAAACACCCATCGCATGTCGTGGCCTGCGAACTCCCCTGATTTAAATCCTATCAATCATGTATGGGATATGCTCGGGAGACAAATTGTAGCCATTTCGCTCCCACCAAGCTCCGTTACAGAACTGAAGAGAGCTCTTCAAGAAGCTTGGAACCGTTTGAGCCCACAACTCATTCATCACCTCATAGCAAGTATGGTATATCGCTGTGCAGCGTGCATGGCTGTCAGAGGAGACCATACGTCTTATTAAACTGCAGCATCAGTATTTTGTTTAATGTTTTCTTTCATTTTTTCTTTAAAGTGTGAATCCTTGTTATGCTCAGTTTTATTTAAACTGCTACTTTGGATAATGAAATTAATTATCATCATTTTTTTTATTTGTTTCCTTATTTTATAACCATTTTACACTCACATATCATGTTTCCCGCCATTCTGATTTACAGTTCCTTCTTTATTCACATAATTATCAATTATGCTTATTTTTTGGACACCAGTATATATATATATATATATATATATATTAGTTTTCAATTTTATTTTAATTACTTCATACAGAATTTTTTTCTAAAAGCTCTATATACTTATTTTCTAAAGCTTTCACAGTTTAAAATCATATATTTAGAAAGCTGTCTCATTCTTTATGTTGGTTTTATACATTATTCTCAAAATACACTAATTTTATAAAGATTTATTTATTTTACAATTACAGTTGAACCTGTTTTTGTAGGGTTGATAAAAACCACATAAAAGTAACCGCACAAAAAAATGTTTGAAAATTTCATGCATTATTACATATAACAAGCCAATTCGTCGAAATACTGCAGAAAGTTTTTTATGCGGTCGCACAAAAATAAAATCGCATGAAAAAGGTCCGCGCAAAAACAGGTTCGACTGTAGTACCTATTAGCACCTACGCCATTTGTTCAGTGGCTCTCTAATAATTTTAACACTACTCTCACAACAAGAAAGCACAACACGATTGTTCAAATGTTCCCAGGTCATAGCCTTGTCGGAGTCACGCAAAACACAGTTCGGGGAGTCCACCCCTCCAGCTCTGTAGATCTGATCACACAAGTAGTCGTGATTTTTTTTGTTTGTGAAATTAAAAATATCAAAAATGGATTTCACAAAAGTGAGCACTATAAATTTGTAAAGACGTTTGGGGGTATTCCTAATAAATACAAAAACATCTTTATCTTTATTTTCAATTTGCAATATTAACTTTTATCCAATTTATTTAGTTCATTAAGTTGTGGCAAATTTTTCTTTATTTCATCTACATAATACACTAAGTGACATTGAAAACAACAAGGGGGAGATAGAAAGAACAACGAATAATAAATGATATTTGTTTTGAAGTTATACTCATAACACAGAGTGAGAATAGCGTCAGCTCAGTAAGTTGTAGGACCATTATGGACATCGGTACTGGAAGTATCAACTGTAGATATAAAATCGATGAAAGTAAAGATGGCATCCACTCTCTCTCTCTCTCTCTCTGAAGAATGATTCTTCATTCCCTATGAATCATTTGACCTGAGTTCGTTTTCTAAAGGTAGCTTGATATGTAAGATGCATTCAGTTACATCCCAGATGTGTTCGATTGGTGAGATATCACGGTAAAATTCTGTCCAGGGAAGCACCTGATCATCTTGTGTGTTGTTGTGGCTAATGCCACTACTCTGATGTAGTCAGATCGAGGCCCTCAAAATTCATCTTGTCTAGGGGCTAGAAGTACGCCTGTCGTTGGTCTTGGCCTTGAGCACCATACAGGTGATAATACGAATTAGCTCGGCAAAATTTTCCGAAGGGACGATAGATGGCAACACCACTTATCTCCACCTCCACAGTTTAGACATGGAACTAAAGGGGAGGGAAATATTCTCCAGTCCCCTGTACTCGTGATTCAGCCCACAAGATTTTCGTACCCACTGATTTAATGAGCACGTACTTCGTGTGTACTCGGAGGGTATTTGGTGGCATCAGCATCGAACCCTGGCTTTCCGGTCTGGAGTCCGATGCTCTAACCACTAAGTTACCCACGGCTATTCATCTTGCAGAACACATTTGCTCATGCGTGTAGAGTGCTGTTGGGCGTTATCGTGTTGGCAGAGGGCAATGTTAACCCTTGAAAGAAGGGGTGTGTCACTGACATCAGCATAATACTATTTACCAATCGCTGGATCGTCATATTGCCTGCCTTGAATCGGAACTTAAGCTGACCATTGTCATATGTGATGCAGACCAAATCATGCTGCCACGTTGTCGTGAAGTGAGCCTTTCCACATTTATGATCATTTTGAACATGTCACCACGTCGGTGCCACGTATAAGATAAGTGTCGTTAGAAACAGAAGGATGCCTCATATGAGAACACTACCCTGTATCTTTATATCACCCATATTTTTCTAGCCGTATACCATTACAAATGGAGTGCTCTGGGCTCAATGGCAATCTTAATGGACGTCAAGAGTGTAGGGCATTACTGAAAAATTGATGTGTTGTGATTTGGGTCGATATATAAGACAATTAAGTCTATTCTGCACATGCTACAAATTGTTGGTAAAAAGGGTCTTCGGGGCTGCCACTCCTTGTTGGGGAATAAACCATCCTCACGTGTTGATGTGTCTCTCCAGGTTGACACTCGTGATACTTCCCATATTTCCTTGTTCCAAACATCTTTGTTACATCCCGTACTACGTGAGTATAAGCTGAGATTTGATGTATGAATTAACATCCCTTTTCAGTCCAATCACCAAGACCCTCATAAAATCTTCAGTCTGTTGGAACTACAGCCATATTCAGTGACTTGAATTTCTTTGCTATTACACGTAACCTCTTGAGAGAAGAAAAGAAATTTCACAATGTTTTTCCTGGTAGAAATAATCACACGGATATTATACATTCTGCAGATATCTTCCTTTTTGGAGGATATTTATATTTTGATTGTTCCAATGATACTACAACACTGGTCACTTGTGTTAAGAGTATATTGAGGGATTTAGGACGACATGATAAAGAACTGATTTTTTTTTTTTTTTTTTTTTTTTTTTTGCTAATTTTCAGTTAGACGGCATTCTGGATTTCTTGTCTGGTCTGGTCCGTAAGTTAGTCTCTGGCTTCGTTATTTTGCCTCTCTTTAAAAGCGAATTATGTTATGCCCCCTCAAAGATTGGTTTTTGTTGCGCCTAAGTGGGATTATTATTCAGCGATTGGTCCCTTGTCACCTCTTTTGGGGTAAACTTTGAAGTCGTATATTGGCGTGTGTGAGGATTTCGCAGATTTTTCACAAGCCTTAACCAAAGTAAGTTCAAAGGTAGACTTGCCCCAGAATTAATGTGTTAGCGTTGTACTCTTCTGTGGATACTTTCCCACGAGAAACTAAATGACTATTGGAAATAATTTGTTACTTAACGAGAAGCCGGTCCTGCGTACTTTATATATATATATATATATATGCTACTTCAACGTACAGCTGCGGGTTTCACACCAATTACATTTCTCGGGGAGGTTGGCAACTAATAATTCTGGCCACTCCTTCCTTTTGTTGTATCTTTAAGGTCACACATTGTGTTAGGATTTAAAATCATTGGGTGTCTTTGAGATTTGGTAAATAAAAGTATAAATCTGCTTATGGGATTTATTAGTGAGAATGAAGTAAAATACTTAAATTTTCCCCTTTTAAAAGTAACTTAGTCTCAGATTAAACAAAGAAAATGATTTCCTTTAGTAATTTTTTTGAACATTCATCTAAGATTTTAAAATTTTTCGGAGAAACAACGTCTCTAAATTTTTACTTAAACATACATTAAACACTTGCAATTTTTCTATATTAATTAATTCCACTAACGAAATATTCCATTAGATATACTTGATAAATATATGGTGGAAATCAATTCAAAACATGAAATAATGGAAACCAGATCATTTTCACTTGCCTTTCGAAAAAAGCAACTGCACCGATTCTTCCAAATAAGGTCTTGAAAACTCGTCGCAATCATGTCTAATTGCCTCCCCCTCTGCAACAGGCACATTCGAAAGATTGATACTGTCCGAGGAAAATGGCGCTCACGTTTCTCGTTTGTCAAAATTTTCGAAAGCAGGAACATTGTGGGAATATAAATCAAACTTTTCTCAATCAATTAGTGTAGAGTAATTAACATTTGCGGTTGTGTGTAAAGAACTGTGTGCTGCGTTCTGTGATGAATTATACTCCACGGGGGGAGATATTTGTAAGCACAACAATACTGTGGAACCTTAAATTGATCATTTCATAGCTTGAAGATGAATTATGCTTAAAATAACTTTAAATTGGTAACGTTTTGATTCTAATAATTTACGTGTAGGTAAAAAGGTTATTAAAATCAGTTATTTGTTTGTATTTATCACTTGGAGGCAGTAAATTAATACAGATTTTGTTGAAAATTAATGTTTGTTGTGAGTTCTTGTCCTGCTATATTTAGCAATTATTTTTATTTTTGATGCAGCGAAATCTCTTTTTTGTATATTAAACAAATATTTTCCAATAATCTCAGTTATCGTATGTTTTGGGATGCCCTAGTGTAACGATTGTTGTAATGTATTATGTTTTTTTTATTTTCATTTTGCTTTACTTCTGAATTTTTTTTAAAATTTAGAATCTTAATCGAGCCACAATTTAAATGTTTGTTTTATGTAAAATAACATAAATTAAGTTATCTTGCATGTTGGATACTGTATTTGTAAAATAAGCGTTTTATATGAATTTTAAATATAACTTTTTCATATTATGTCTACACATTTATGTCTTTTTCATATTATGTCTTATGTAATATCCCTTCTTTAAAAAGACTTTTCACACTACTTGAATATAATGCTAACTCGGCGTTTCTAAAACTGTGGTGACAACTCTGCGAGGGGGTGTGAGCATATTGAAAAGTGGAAAATAAAAGAATTTAAAAAAATTTCAATTTACTGAAAGAAAACAAACAAAATACATTCTGAGACAATAAAAAGTAAAATGCACATTTACACTGATATATTGCACATATAAATATACCAGTGCTAAACAATATATTTGATAATTAATTTAACAATATTAAGATAAGAACAAGTTTAATAATTACCAGTGACACTCCATGGGATTGTCATACATAAAATTATATACAAAAATTAACACTTTTCATGATAAGTTTTATGGCTTATAATTAATCCCTTAACTGCCGATTGAAAGTTTTCTGATTCGCTTCCGTAACCGTAACTGTTTTCCACGTAGGCGTGCGAATGTGATTGGGGGGGGGATAGAGAAAATGAATAAATAAGCTATAATCCTCCAAAATAAGAAAATCCTTTGCAAACAATGTTAAGGCCGTTTTGTTACATTCCAAAGTCTTCGGAATAATTTTAAAGATCGTATTTCACAGAAAGACGTATATATGCTTCCGGGGAAATTAACGCTTTGACTGAGCGAGACGTTTACACATACGCTAGTGTCACTTCAGAGGTTAAAGTTGTATTGCAGCTTTAGCATCAAAGTATAGTATTATTGAATTCAATACATTCATTGTATGAGGAGGGGGGGGCGATGAAAATTATGATTAAATATTGGGTCGCGAATATTGAAACTTTGAGAAGCACTATGCTAACGTTTATAAAAAGGAAATTCATTGAGAAAATTGAAAGTATAGATGCGATTTAATGTTAAATATTTTTATTATATAAAAAAATTTTAATGTATTTTTTGGGTTATTTTTATTTGTCAAAGTAATTTACTTTTTAGCTAAGCTCAAGAAAAAGAAAAACATTTCTATGTAATTTTAGTTAAATGTGAAGGACTATCACTTCTGAAAATAATTTCAAACCATATCGTTAACAACAACAATAACATACTTGTTTCAGATTACGGTTATTAGTATTTAATCTTGCTTTTCGCATAATTCATGGGTGATGTACATAAGTTTCCTCAGCATACTCAGGTAAATCCCATCATCGAGTGAAATGTCTCAGAACTTAAGGTGAAGGAGCCTTTAAATCTCGTCATTTTTCAACTGAACTTGCTTCTAAGCCCCTCTCTGCGCCCTGTCGCTAAACACTGACCGCCCCTTCCGCGTCTTTTATTGGCGCCACTTGATCGAGGCGCTTCCACAAAGTGAGTCCAAAGCGTCCAAACATGAATTCGGATTTGCACAAAGGGCCACCGGACATCAATGCCGCCAGAAAGGATTAGCGGCCGAGAGGCGAAGCCAGTTAATTAGTTGAGTTATTTATCAGCGGTGAATTAGGGGGAATGGTGTAATAAATAAGTCAACCGTGCTTCTCTGCTCCGTCTAAAGCTTCCCCTTTCGATTGGGCTGGCGCGGAGCTTCTTCAAACGGGACACCCTCCTTTGTTCCGTCCTAAGTGTGAGAATATGCTTCATAATAATCTGACTGCTGGTGAGTTGGGGATCGGTTTTAAATGCTCTTTTAGCAGGGAGTTGCCTTTGATCAGAAAATAATACGCGATATGTTTACCAGAAGTCGGACGCGAGTTGTGACGCTTTATCGGACTTGTAAAAGGAAATAGTGGAGATTAAATTCGGTAAATAGGATGGTGTGTGCGAGATCAAAAGGGCATGGGATTAGGTGTTTGTTGCTAAGTTCTAATTAAATTTTGAAATGAATGAGAAATGATTAAATTCTGGAGTCTAAGCCAAGCAGTTTTGTTAAAACATGCATGCGCTTCGAGTGTGCATGCGGATAAATCTGTTATTAGAGCATTTCAATGGCGTAATTTTATCATAAAATAGAGTAAGTAATTTGAGTATGCATATTTGATAAGTTAATACTACTTTCTATTGTATTTGTTTTGTGATAAAAACTATAATACTCGCAAGCAACTTAGTTCCTTACATTATTATGACGTTTCTATGAAAACGGCGAAATACTGCTGATACAAGCAAGTAGGTCTCATTTTTAGGGACTTGGCGAACATATGGATGCTTCTCAAAATTACTAGAGAAATAGTGGTCACTTCCTGAAACTGAGTTAATCCTACTTCAGCTGTGTGTGTTGAATAGTTCACTTCGGTGTGTCTGCCTACGATCGAGTGGTGTTTGCGAATAGCCTTTATCGTCATGTGCCTGTATTTTTAGATACCGATAATTGTATCTGAGTGCTGTAGAGGGTTCACAAACTTTCTGAAACTATTTGTTGTAGTTTTTCTGTTGTTTAACCCATAGTTTAAGGACTGTTTTCGTCAGTAAATTGCATCGCTTTTGGAGAACTCTTTTGTTCTTCAGAACTGCCTTAGCATAAAGTCTACGAATCCCGATCTACGCATCCAACCTTGTATCCTGGCGAATTACTCGCACCTATACCTTCAGGCTTCAACAGGTGTAAATAGAGATACAAGTGGAAGACATTAACTTGCAGTCTGTGGTGAAAACTTCAACCAGCAATTTCTCTCTTGATTTAAAAAAATGCGTAGAAAAGTGTGAACGGGTACCTCTGTCTAATCAGGGGCGGCTCTAGGGCCGGACAAACAGGACCCTACCCGGGGTGGCAAATTTGGTGAGCCACATTTGGATCGGATTTAAAAAAATACCTTTTTGTTACAAAATATTTTATGTATTTTCTGAAATATTATTGAGTGTGAATTTGGTATTTCATTTAACGTATCTTATTTCCTTACTTCAGTGTTTCTCAAACTGTGGGGCGTGATAATTCTATGAGGTGGGCGCGAGTCTGTTGAAAAGTCGAAAACAAAAGACTATTTAAAAAATTAAATGACTTAAGGTAAACAAAATACTTTCTAAATTAATAAAATGCAATATCCGCTTTTACTCTGATGTAATACACTTATAAATGTATTAGTACTATACAATGTATATTTTATGATTAATTTAACAATACTAAGTCAAGAACAAGTTTTATAATTTTCAGTGACCCCATGGACTCGTATTAACACTTATCTTGATAATTTGTACAGTTTATAGCTAAACCCTTAACTGTCGATTAAAAGTTATACGATTCGTTTCCCAATGCCACCATTTTCCACGTAGACGTGCGTATTTCGATGTTTTTGAGGGGAGGTGAAAAAGAATAAATAAGCCAATCCTCTGAATTAAGAAAATCCTTCGCGAACACTTTTATTGCATTGCAAAGGCTTCGGAATAATTTTATGGGTAGCAATGCACAGAAAAGATCGTACTTTGGAAAGACGTATATATACGCCCAGAAAATTAATGTTTTGGCTGAGAGAGACGCTTATATACGTCGGTGGCATGTAAGAGGTTAAAGTCGTATTGTAGCTTTAGTGTCAAAGTATAGTATTATTGAAATCAAATCATGTTATTGTATGGTTGGGAGGGGGCGCGATGAAAATGATGATTGAAAATTGAGTCGCGAATATTGAAAGTTTCAGAAGCACTGCCTTACTTTATACTCTATATGTTTAATGATAGTTTTCTATAAGGTTGAAACTTGAAGGGTTCGATGTGTAGAGTATATGTTAAATCATGAAATTTGCTATGTTTATACATCTTTCACTAGTAACTTTCTTCCCATCCCGGAGTGGAGGAATGCAGCAGCCCAGTGGTCAAGGTATCGCATCATGGCAGGCATGTCATGAGTTCGAGCCCAGTACCACTAAAGACCCGCCTTGTAGGGCAGCAATGCGCGTTAAATCTGTCGAGAGCTGAAACATCCTCCCCTTTGGTGTGGTGGGGTAGTTAGGAGAGGGGAGTGCCAGCTCAGGTGTCGTCCACGTCACTTGACCATGGTTCAGAATGACGTGGTCCGTCGCCAAAAGCCCTCGTGTAGTTGAACAGTGCGACGTTAATATTCACTCCCTCACCCATCGCGGAGCTAGGTCACAACGGACATTCCTTTCGCCCTTACATTGTCCGGTGTCAGCTGTGAAAGGGGGACAGGGATATTAAGAGGTTTTCGTTGATAGCGAACCACACACAGGAGATGTTTTATTTTAGTCTTGAGTGTAGTTACAATAAGTTAAAACAAAAGCTAGTGATCCCCACCATCAGTATTCTATTATTCGAAGAAATTGGTCGGTTGAAATGGACGATTCCTTCTCTTACATTTTACTCGTATGAAATAATAATAATTACATATGTCCTTAATTTCGAATGCAGCTCGAAACCCTTTGGGTGCGCTAGATTCTTCCGAGTAAATAAGTAATAATTTTTCAAGACTTAAAATAAAACATATAGAAAATGTTATGCTGTCTTTTTGTTTGCTTCTTGTTTTATAGGTGTGTATTTATGTGAACAATTTATCTTTTTTATTTATAGTTTTTTGCTTCGGAGAGAGAGGCGGCATTTTTCATTTTTGTTCGGGGCGACGAAACTACTAGAGCCACCCCTTGTCTCATTAAACCGATTCCAAAATTAAATGGGCTTGTAGCTCTAGATAGGAAATTAACGCAATACTTAAATAAAGCTACCACTATTTTATTTAACTATACTTTGATTTATTTTTATAATACAACTTATACCTTTTCTGAGATGCAAATTTAACTAATGAATGTAATCATTTAAAGAAAGCGGCTCTCCGGTAGCTTCCGCTTCTACAATATGGCGATCCGAAATCCACAATATCCAAAACAATTACCCACTCCTGCTCTATTCAATTAAACAGAAAAAAGACCAAAATGTGTGTTTTGATCAAAACTAATCATAGGATACCTTGATATAATAAAGTAAAAACAATTCCAAAAGAAAATGTAAAGACGAAAATTCAAATATATTTTGCAGTTATAAGCTAAGAAGGCACGAAAAATGATTTCGCTTTTTGAATATCGGAAAATTTCATTAAACGTAGCATTTTCTAGAAATAAAAGAAGTGAGGAAGAGAAAATGAAAAAAAGTTGTTACTTTTTTTCACTACACACACAAGAAAATTTGAGTTTTAGATTATGAAAAAGATACTTAATCCCAGACGCTGGAGGAGAGACAGAGAGAGAGAGAGAGAAAGTAAAATTCTTCCAATATTCACACACTTGTGGCGTGCAGGTAATAACAGATTCTCTCTGGCATGAACCACGAAAAACACACCTCTCGAAACACACACGTGTTTCCCTGATTGCGAAGAGTGAAATAATAATCGAAACTGTGAAACATAAAATCGATGAGGATAGACAGAAAGACTGAAACAGTAAGAAAAAAAAAAGAACTCTTCAGTAAAATGATAACTTCCAAACATGACGATTACTTTTCAAAAGGTGCTATTTCCAAGATAGTTTGGAAGGAACGAAATAATAACAATAATAACAAAAAAGAAACGCGTCATTTCTTTGAAATGTATATGCATGTCCCTAAAAAGGCAATCTGTGATGATGATGAAACTATTTCTCTTCTTTCTCGCGACACAACCGAGTTCTGGTTTCAAAAGCTACAAACCACCAAGGAAGATTGCTTTTCTGCCATTGTTTGCGTCTCAGATATTGAAAACTGTTGGGGGGAAATATCCCATATTAGACGGGTGTTGACACACCGGTTAGGTTTTTTTAATTTCAAAGAAATTTGTGTGCAAGTTAAACTCTTATTTGCTAGAAAAAGAATATATTAATAAAATGGTGGTGGAATCGTTTTCCTCCTTATGTAGTATAATTGAAAATAACTAGTGAAAAGTGTTCAACAAATTATGGTCACCACCAATTTTAAAAAGATGTTCTTGAAGTTAATGAGAGATGTTTTCGGATGTTATAAAAAAGGGTAAACGATAGTCAGAACTGTAAACATATATTTTAGAAATCAATTCATATTTATAATGGCGATTCATTTTTATTTTTAAAATGCTTGTTAAGATATTTGGACTCGTTCGAAGAATTTATTTAAAAATAGCATTCTAAAACTTTATACATGCTTTATCAGGTAGCAGTACCAACAAATATGAATACTTAACTTGCATTATTTAATAAGGTTTACAAAAAAATACCAAATGTAAGGGAAATGGTAGAAATTTTTCAAAATTTCTTTAAAGCATTTAGAGAAAAGTAACCAACATATATCAACAAAAGTATTTCTAAGATAAACTACATGCCTTTATCTAGGGAATGTGCAAAAATTTTAATATTTTATTAAAATTTGAAAATTTTAGAGCTGATAGAATAAAAACTATAAGAAGTAGGATATGTTTATGAGACTTGTATTGAAATAACAAGCCATAAACTCAAAATTTCATACAGAGTATTATTCTAATGCATTACCTAGAAAATAATATAAATACCATGTTCTGAAAGTGTCATAGAAGTATATTCATAAAATATATTTTGAGTTATCAGACTCACCGCGATAGATTTTGAACCATTCAAATGCCCACTTCTGGTAGTTTAAAGACCCACTTCCGATAAATGTTAATTTTAATATTAGTTAAGTAATAAATTAAATTTTTCTAATTTTATGTAATTTATCACAACTTGGCCATTAAATAACGTAGGAACGAAATAAAATCTTTTGTAGGACCAATAAAATAAATTTTTAAAAAAACCCGAAAAAGTGTGTTCTGATTGAAATTGATCATTTCAACGTGTCCGGATACCTTAAAAAATTATGCGATGTTTTAGAAGTATATTTGAAAATTATGAAATTAAGAGATGATTTAATTATTACTATGTCCGATAAAGTATATCATTTATAAAAAAGCAAATGAAACTGGAAATTTTATAAAATTTAGAAGCTTAAGAAATCCTATAAAGCTAGATATTGACATATTTTTTGTAACGATAACTTCTAAGAAGTAGATATTACATCTGCGTGTCATTAATTGTCATTATTTCTGCTGGATGTTTCTATTTTGTTGTGTTGTATGGCAACAATAGATTTATACGGGCGCGTTCAAGATATCGTCTGAGCGTGATCCATGGAAATAAACTATGTATATATCGGAATAACACACAATTCTTTTTTTCAAAAGTTATGAAAAACATTTTGATTTTTTGAAATTCAATTTCGATTTGAAACACAAACTTCAAACAGCTTTGTTAATATTGAAATTCAGTAGATATAAGAGGATAGAAAATAAATAAAAATCTTTCAAAGGGGAATAATTGAAGAAATGACTGAAAATTTCTAATTTGTGTGGACAAAACTAACTTAACTCATACATATGAAATTTTTTTTAAAAAAATTATTATTTTCAATTAAGGAAATGAAGATTTAAATCATAATTTCTGAATATTTGATTTAATTAAATATCAAGGAAATAACAGATATCAAAGAATGCTTCTTAAAAAATGTTTTGTAATAAAATTATTTGTGATTCAAAAAATACTATATAATTTTATTTTTTATATTAAAATAATTTTTAAAAAAATATTTTAATTAGAAAATAAGAGCATTTTTCTAAAAATGTGCTGGAAAAAGTTAAATTTAGTTCGGATAAATTTATAAATTTGTATTTGTTTTTTGAAAGCTTTGCGTACATTTCCTCTTTATTATGATTTTTGCTTATGAGCGATAACAATTTGTCCAAATAACTTACCTTTAATCCATAAGTCGAAATAAATGAGAGACAGGTAGTAGGTTGATGGATTACTGGAGTACCTGCTTCCCGCAGGCAAGCTCAATCTCCTTTCATGATAAACTGGGTGGTTACATGAGTTCAAATTTTCTCTTAGCCCATTGCTGCATAATTGTAAAATTAAGTGGGAGTATTGATATTGAAAATTAACATGAATTTAAAATTTACTTTTGGTGTAGAAAAATGAGAAATTGAAGAGTGTTGTGTGAATAATGTATTATTGTATTTGTGAGATCTGTTTGTGTAAATTAAAATAAAACTTGCCCGCTTAAGCGAACTTAAAATCATTGAGAGTGAGAAAACCCACCGGGGCGCAGAATGACCCGCACCGCCGAGAATCTCGTCTCGTCCGAGTTTCGCCCAAAACGGACGACTATGGAATGAGAGACAGGTGTTAAAATCATAAATGCTGCTGATCAGAAATTTTGGTTTGTTG
The DNA here is from genome assembly GCA_019973935.1 of Trichonephila clavipes. NCBI lineage: Eukaryota > Metazoa > Arthropoda > Arachnida > Araneae > Nephilidae > Trichonephila > Trichonephila clavipes. The sequence goes on along the minus strand of BMAU01002389.1, from coordinate 1,001,711 downwards.
GCTTACTGTGGCATTTGAACAAATTATTCAACAAAAATGTGTACAAGATGGGAACCAATAAGAGATATGAATGACCCCAGAATATTATATTATTAAATATTCGGAATAAGAAAATAACGTTGTTTTTCGATGTACCTTCCCCCTTCGCCAACCTTCCCCCTTTCAACTCAGTAGGAAAAACCAAATAAAATAAAATAAACAAAAATTCAGAGTATGTAAAAACTCAGAGAGTATGATAAAACCACTCACTACTATTATGTAACAAACTCTCCCAAACTCTTAATGCAGAAAAATCGCAAAACAATTACGTAAGAGAAAAGTAGAAAAATCCTTAAACAATTACATAAGAAAAGTATTTTTCAAAAAATAATTTAACAAAATTTCTTTACTCACAGAGCTTTTACGAAAAAGAATCAAGCGTCTTGACATCAATGAAAATCAATTATTCACCAAGTTAAAAAATTCGAATATACATAAACACATCTTTTGAGCTAACTTTTAAACCAGCCAGCAAAGACAGATATCAAAAAAGACGACAATCAAATATGGTAGAATTTGAATTGGTTGATTGTCAAAAATGTATATTTGCTAGACTCTAATTTGGTTGGTTGTCAACAATGTGTAAGATGATCAAGATGTGTGTAGAAAAAAATGTAAACTGTAATATGAGTGTTATGATATAATCTTCACAGCAAGACCACTAACATGCTGACTTTGAAATCCTATATATATATATATATATAGCCCATGATTTTTTTCAATCTATTATAATCCCATGCATATAGTACGTAAAATTCAATTAAGTAATTGTTATTAATTTTTTTTATTAATCAATGCTAATTATTTATTCAATAATTCATTTCTTACTGTTCTTTGTTCCCTACAATCTACAAAATAAAAAAAAATTGTTAAGCTGCTTATTGGGGTAAGATGTCCAACCTGGGCCACCGCACCACGTCCCCTTCGAAAAATTCACGAGTGTGTCCAGTGTCGAAGGTATGGTGAGATAAGGAAAATGTCAACAATATTTATTTTACTTAATAATAAATGCGGAATATATACTTACCCATGTAAATAAAATAAAAAATACACTATTTTGAAACAGCGTTTAAAGCAAAATGCAAAATATAAACATAATGATAGCCACAAATATAATATCTAACCATGCATTTATTATTAAACAATTCAAAATACATCAAAGAATAAAACATTTTCATCTTAAGTTGGTTCTCGCAATTATAGTCGGGGAAGAAGACTTAGTATGCGTACTGTCAGTCAATCTTGAATATTTTTTCCCGTATATAATTACTGACTGCTAACTTTCAAGTGGTCATCCCAAATTGTTTTGGCGGTCCACCAGTCGATCGCAATCAACCTAATGCCCACCCCGGTCTAGTATAATATGAATTAGAAAAAATAAACCCAATTTTTTTGGATAAATGTAATTGTAATTTCGATTCTTTTATTACGAGAGACAGAAAGAGAGAAGAGAAAAATCAAATATATTTTTTAAACAAAAGAAAGCACATTTAGATTTCTTAGTCGCAGCAAAGAGGCCCATCATCATAGGATAGAAGAACATCAGCCTGGTAATTGTCAATTACAGGATCAGGTCTATCCCTGTTCTGTCCTTCAATCTTTCACTCTCCAACTACCCCATCGATGAAAGGGAGGTTGACAGGAGAGGATGACACTATCATCGATTCATTTTTTTCTTTCATTTTATTATTTTTATTTTGGAACGAAAAGCGTCGAAGACATCACCAACACCTGACGTTTATTAAAAGTAAACAACTTCGGATTCGTTTGAGATTTCTTTCGAATCGTGTTAAGCAGATGTCATCAACGACCCCACCAGAGGCAGGAGACTCCCCGTTTATTATAACCAACTCACGGGATGTGAAGGGGAAAAAAAGGGAATATTTTTCGATTCGCGTGGAAGTAAAAATGTGTAAACGTGCATAATTGCGGCTTATTTGGAGAAGACAGTTTAAAATGCTGGGATTACTTCTTTTCCCTGCTGTGTTGAGAATTAATAAAGGAATATTTTTTAAAAAAACTCGTCGGCTGTATGGTATATTGTTTTAGAAGAGAATGCTATGATAAAAAAGAAATAGCAAATTATATTGCATTTTTTAAAAAATATATACGTTTCATGTAACAAAAAATTAAAAAAAAATTAATTGTAAGAACCCTGAAGTCGTAAGGCATTTGTTAATTAAAATAATCCCTTGGTGTCCCTTAAAATGAGTTAAATCTTAACAACTATATATATGTTATTATTTACTTAAATCTACGTTATGTAGCCGCAGTAGCCTAGTGGTCAAGGTCATAGTCTCGAGGCTTACGTGTCATGAGTTCCAGCCTAGTGCCACTGAATACTCTCCAAGACAGATGCATGTTAAATCTGTTGAGGTTCAAACCTCCTCCCGTTGGTGTAGTGTGGAAGTTAGGAGATGGAGATGCCAGCTCAAGTGCCATCATCTTCATGTGATGAAGATTTAAACTTACGAGGTCTGTCACCAATTTCCCTCGTGTTTTTTTTATAATCTAGCGTAATATCATTCTCACTCACTAACCATTTTGGACACTATTTTCAACACATTTGATCGGAGTTTAAAAATAAGACGTCAATCACTAATTAATCCGACGCCAATCTCGCCAACACTTTGCAAAGAACATTTTGGTGTAGATAAAAAATACTGAAGACTTTATACCCATGTTGTAATTTTTATTACTTAATGTAATTTTTTTGTATTTCCAAACCACCACAATGTCGCATGGAATTACAACTGCTCGAGTAAGATATTGTTTCATTCAACTGACTGTAAGTACAATTACGAGTTGGAGTCCAGTGGCTTGGCGTCGTGTTTGCTTGGGCAACACGCATCGTAGTCGATGGTTCATTGTCAAATCTGTTGAATGCATAGTTCATGAATTATTGAGGAAGCACTATGTCAAACTGCTGTTCGAGGGGAGGTGCATTCATGTTACGTTAGAATGGAATGTATATGTATGTTGAAGGAATCGAAATTCAAATTAACAAAAACTATTGCAAAAAGTTAACAAAAATCTAAGAACAAAGTACTTTCGATTCTTGATTCTTTAAATAATTCATCTATAAATATTTTTATGTAATTTAAAAGGACGCAAAAACCCCTAAAAAGACCACATTTTCATGAAAGCCTTTAGTTACAAGATTTTGCCAGAAGTTATTTAACGTTAGTAATAATATTGATTTAAACCAGATAAATTCTCAGTCAACTAGTGTCTTTTTATAAGGAAATTAGTAATCGTTGTTTCACACTCCTCCAAATCCTCCCGACCCTCTTTTCTTTTTTTTAATGTTTCACGAGGTCCAAATTTAATTTAAAAGTTATATTTGCAAAATTGAATATTTTTTTAATTTTAAAGTAAAGTGCATAATATATATATATATATATATGTAATTTTACATGCAATAATGAATAAAAAAATTTTTACTATAAAGGACAGTATCAGAATATTTTATTTATTCTGGTATATATAATTTATTTAAAAATTTCTCTCTCAGGAAAAAAAAAGGTTATATTGAGTGATTTTTTACGGTAAAAAAATTATACTGCAATGTTTATATAAATTCTCCATCTTAGGTTGATGATGCTTTGTAGCTTTGTTGCCGTAGCCTAGTGGTTATGGTCACGAACTCGTGGCCCAACGTCAGGTCGAGCTCTAGTGCCTTTGAAGACCTACCATGTAAAACGGACTGATGCTCGTTAAATCTGTCGTGACTTTAAGCTCCCCCATTGGTCTGGTGTAGATGTTCGGAGAGAAGACAGGAAAGTGGCTGAGCTGAGATGTGATCTTCGTCACTTGACCATGGTTTAAAATTTCGAGGTCGTCATTGTTTCTTTGGAAAGTGACGTAATTTAAAAATCAAATCAAGTGACCATTGTAGGGCGGTTGTCAGGGTTACGAACTGGTACTGACTTTATTTCTGTTGAGTCCTAGTGCCATTAAAAAACCCGATTATGTACTTTATATCTTTCGATGTTCCAAGTTCTTACGTGGCACGGTGTGGAAGTTTGAATTTTGGGGGAACCAGATCAAGTATCATCCTAGTCACTTGAAGGAGTTTTAAAATTATGGGGTCTATCGTCAATAGCCCTCCTGTGGTTTTGAAGTGCAATGCTATTAAATAGCCCATCAATTCAAAATCCTGTAACTAATTCTTAATATCATGATTATATCTAAATAAGAGTTAAAAAGTCATTAAAATATTGTTTCTGATTTTGAAAATACCACGAGGAGCTATTTTACAATATAAGGGTCAAAAAAGCCGATACATTTTAATAGTTCAAAAGACTTATGGATATTTATTTTTTTAAAAAAGAGAAATGAATATAATGCAAACTTGTATAAAGACATTTATATTCAATTTTTTATCAAGATCCAAATGAAAAATCAAGTTTTCTAATATTATTTTGTGTTTTTGTGTCTGCAGGGTATGATAAAAATTATATTTGAATTAACTTTTGCATGTCACGTTATTTTAAAGAGAGTTACGTTTATATAAAATAGGAATATAACAATCGTTTTACAATGTGAAAGGTATACTACTACATATTTCTAAAGACATGAATGCTATTTAGTGCACGTATAATTAATTCTAATGTTTAAACATCATTATCTCTTTGCAGCGATATTTTTATGCTTGGGGGATTTTAATACATATTGATGAATTTCGCTTCAAAATATTGAAAAATTTGTTATTCTGCATTGCATGATAAATTATATTTTATTGTTATTGGTATTTTTTTTACTTTTGAATTCATACTTTATATTTCATTTTTCATTAAAAATAAATTAAAATATTTTCTAAATTAAATTCGAAAATGAAAAAATATATATATAAAAATTGGACTTGGGGATATATATGAAATGAAGCGAAGTAACAAATTCTATCAAAAATAGATCGTAATAATAGAAGTCCTAAGAGAAGGATTATTTTATTTGTTGGATAAAGTGATTATAAAACAAATTATTCTTTTTTTACCTTTTTTTTCTGTTTTACACTTCGCTATATAATTTGAAGTTTAAATGGAATCAGATTTTTGAATTGTGTTATTATATATTTCCGTTTCATCCCTTGGTTAAAATTTATTTGTCATAATTTAATTTCTAAATTTTAATTTAATAAATTTTGTAAAATTCTGTTTGTGAGAAAAATTTTATCAAATTAAATTCATACTCAATTGGATAAACTGCACAGACTAAAGAAACCTTACGTTACAAGTATACTATCGAGTAGTTAAAAAATATATCTTTGTCCACTCATGATATTTAAAATATATCGAAATTTAATCATGATTCTACTAATATTTATATTTAGCATGGTAATGACTTGAAAACAAGCGAACTTTTTTAAAAATGTTTAGCGTTGGTTGCAATTCAAATTTCACTGTGATAAAAGCCTCAGTTCTGCTTAGAAAAAGTCCTCACGTTGGTGTGATTTGGAAATGATGGAAAAGGAGAGTGAGGTACACCAGCTGAGTTGTCATCCTCTTCACTTGACCATGGCTCAAAATTTCGAAGTCCGTCTCCAATAGCCCTCGTGTTGCTTTACAGTACGACGTTAATGGACACACACTCTCACTCTCACTCCCTCTTTTGGTAAAATTAAATGAATTATACCTTAAGCAAAACTTTTAATTCCCCGTTTTGAATACATGCATTTCCTGTCCTCAAAAATTAAACTTTTATTTTTTAAATATTTTATAATTATATTTATCATGTTCATAAGTTTATTTTACGCTTAAAAATTCGTTGCAGCGCCTGTCTCGAATTTCAATGCACTTTTATGCGCAATTTTCCACTTTAGTTTAATGCATGAACACGAATTTAAACTCTAATAACTTTTTTCTTATAAAATAATCTCTTCAGTCAAAGCACGTGAAATGTTAGACACTTACGAAGTAAGAGATATTTTTAATTGGTAGCGTTTCATTTACATAATGTTTGGGACGAAACTTAACTGCAGGTTGATGAACGCATTAATTTCTTAAAAGAGGTTTTAAAAATTAATTATGGAAAAAGTAGCTTAGATGCTGTTTTCGCATGTATTTAAAATTTTTAAAATGATCCTTATAAACAGTTTTTGTTTGTTAAAAAAGCTTGGGATCCTGTCTAGATTTAAAAACAAACAGAAGATAAGTATTATGAAATGATATCAACATAAACAATAATTTTAAACTTTTGTTTATTTTGTTAATGTAGTGCTTAATTTTAACAAGTATGAACAGTTAATGTCGGGGAAAGTTTTTAGTGGAAAATGAAAAGAATAATACCCCCTTATCTAGCTAAATTATTGGTTCCTAAAGTAATTTCAACGGATCCCTCGATGTCCTCGTGGCTGCTGAGGGGGTTCATGAAAAATTAAAATTAATTTAGGGTTGCGTAGACAACATTAAAAGGTCCGTTAAAGGTGGTAATATAAATTAAAATATTTTTAACTCATTTTTATGATAGTTAAAATAAATTAGTAAAGATTTGTACGTGTTAAAAAATTTAGAAAATTAGAATAAAATTTTTTAGATAATAATTAAATTTCTCAGTACAAATAATAAAAAGCATCGCACGGCGGAAGTAGTCGGGCCGATTGTTGGTTCAAACGTCTATTTAGGTTTAGGTTTAAGGCTACGTCCGGAATCGTGGTTTTGCAAAAGCGTATAAATGGATAATATTTATGATATTTAGTGTCACTTAGATTAGAAAATGTATATAAAATAGTATTACAATAAAAAAAATATTTAAGTACAATATTTTGACAAAAAATGAACGTAGAATGACCCATTTTTAAAATATTCTCCTTTTGTGAAAAATGCTTCTGTTATAATAGTATTTTGCCTGTATATAGCTCAGACCTCTGTACAGAGGTTCAGCTAGAATTTTTGAAATATATAACTTAGACGTGGGTTTATCTATGTTTTACGACAACAGAGGGGAGAAATTTTAAGAAAAAACGCCGATAATTATTTCAAATGGTTGTAACTCTGAAAATAATGTGAATTTTTCAAAACTCATAGTTGAACCGCCTCTGAACAGAGATTTGAGCTATATACGGGCAAAATATTATTATAATAGAAGCATTTTTCACAAAAGGAGAACATTTTGAAAAAATGTTATTATGAGTTAATTTTTTGCCGAAATATTGTGTTTAAATAATTTTTTTTGTCAAAATGTCCTTGAAACAATTTTATACATGTATTCTTATCTAAGTGACAATAAATATCGTGAAAATTATCCATTTTTGCGCTTTTTTAAAACCACGGTTCTGAACGTAGTCGGATACCTTAAATAGGAACAGTCTCACCGTTACATATAATAACTTGTCTTAAATATGGCATTATAAAAAAGTCGTACATTAAATCAATAGTTTTGTTTTGTGCATGATCTCAATATATGAAGGGAATACAACAAATTATTCTTAGTTTTGAACAGAAAACAGTATTATATTCTTTGAATTGTTATGAAGATAACCATATCTTCAAAAAGATGTATTTCTTTGTTTTAATGCGAAAATTATAATTTGAATAAGTACTTTTTTAATTATCACAATGCTTTATTTTATCGCAATGCTTTGTTTTTATATCAACATTTACCCTTCAAGGCATCAAGGTTAAATTTATATTTTCCTATTATACGTTGAAATAGAGTTATTTCACTTAGAGGGCTTATGGTCTAATTTTTGTTAGAAATATAATACAGTTTAAAAAAACTAAAAAGACGCCCTTTTATAGTTAATCGAACTAAGTTGTAACATAATCTTTTCTTCTCCAAATCTGGAATTAGTCACCAAACCTAGAAATGGGATCTGGAATTAGTCGCCAGATGCGGGATGGAATCTGAAAATGGGAAATCGTTGTTTTTGATTATCCTGATCAGGATAATGGAACAAAATTATTAAACTATTGTTTTTGTCATCGGGCCCGGACAGGTGAGCAAAATTTCGAATTAATCTGACCTTTTAAATTGGTTAAAAATTGAGTTCAAAGATTCCATTCCATACGAGTGAAACTTATAAAAGAATGTTAAAAAGGGGTCCATGGACACAGTAAGTATGGAAACTACTGAACTAAATCATCAATATATCCTTTTATTTTCATGACGAGTTTATTTCTATAAAAAGCTCATGTCGTGAAAGTATACTTAAAAGTAACATAGAAACGGGTTAAATAATGTAAGCTATTGGCTAAATGCTTGTGACGTTACAGTTACATAATAAATACAATCGCATTTTTTCTGGCTAACCAGTTTATACGTCGCTTTGTTGCCAATTTTTGCTTTTCACAACGAAATTATTTTAAAATCATACATTAATTACTTCCATTAATAATGAGCATAGGTATAAAAGTGCATTTGAAATTTTCATACAATAAAAAGAATTTTTTATTTTGAAAAACTTTCTGAAGAATCAAAATATTTGGATTTCCTTGTCCATTTATCAAATTTTAAATTGTTTCTAATGTCAGCTTTAAATTTAACGAAAAACATGTGATCATTTTTATCATGTGACAGTCATGAATTTATTCCATTCAGGTGTCCTCTCTCTCAATTCATGTGTTCATGTATATGTGTAATGATACTTACATTAGACTAAATTCATGTGATGTCATAATCACGTGATAAAATACAATCACGTGTTTCCAGCCAATTAGGTCATGCACTTCGCTGTTGCCAGCTTTTACTTCTTGCAGAAGCTCTTTTAAAAAATACATATTTGTCAGCAATAATAAAGCACATAAATAAATAATATCACTTTATTTAAGAGTACACTTGTGTAATGTAAGTGTCTTTAAATTTTGAAAGTATTTTTAAAAAAATTTTGATATTTAAACATATTTACTCAATTATCAAATTTGAAATTTTATCAAAATTTTGCAAGTAGAATGTCGAGTATAAGTCTAATGTCAGTTTTGAATTCAGTGGGGAACATGTGATTACATTTGTCATGTGACTGTCATGAATTTATCCCATTGGTTTTAAGCTTATATATAATTCTCATGCACAGTTACATGTAACATTGAAATGCAGAACACAAACTTCACTTAAATATGAAATGAAGTGAAATTTTCCATGTGTTAATCTTTTGAAAGGTAAAAAATGTATCACAGAGCAAATATCTTTTTTATCTAATGAATGAATTATTTCAAAAAATAATTTTGCAATCTCGAACCGTCTACTAGAAAGACGAGTTTGGATGAGTGTTAATTTTATTTTATCCGATACTCTATAATTCTGTATACATTACGAATCCATTTGTAAAAAACCGAAAGGGGAGACTTTTGTAAAATGCTTTTTAAAAAAGAATTATAAATAGTTTTATTACATGAACGCTCTGTCATTCTCCTATACATTATCGCTAGAGTTTGTGGTGTAATATATATTATATATACTTCCCAAGACTTTGTTAGTGTCAAACTTTACTATCATAAATAAAGCTTTCGCATTTAATGTATAACTAAGATTGTTCATAGAGAACCTGAATTCAGTTCAAACTTCAGATTTTCCTTTATTTATTTATAGTTTTTTTTTTTTGAAAAAGATGGAGGAATTCTACGCGTGATGTTATGTCTGTCGTACGTGATACTAAACTTCGAGCATCTAGCTTTAACACAGAAGCCACCCTAGATGCTTTTTCACTTCATTTCTTTTTTTATTCGGGGATACTTTTTCCCACCAAGCCCCCTTTCCCCATCTTTTTTTTGACTGAAACACAGAACAAAAGATCTTTTCGAAATAATTCTCTGGGCTGTGTGAAAAATGACAAGGAAATTCTTTTTACTTCTTTTTTTCTTTTTGGAAAAAAAATACCCGAGTGGCTGTATATGATCTACGATTAAGAATAGTGATGCCACAAGACGGAGACGAAAGAAGAAATGGTTAGGAAAAAATATTCGTATGCGTCGGTCGCGGTTCCGTGACTGTTAGGAATAGGCGGTTTTTTTGTATAACTTGTGGGGGAAAATGATCATGTTTCTTTTGTTTTGTTTTTCTTTTTCGAGGGAAAGGGAAAGAAAAAAATTCTAATGTGTTGTTGCATCACGACATGAAGAGGAACGTGTTAGCTAAAACGACAGAATGGCATTTAAAGAACTTGATGTAAGAATTTATGTATCGCTACCACTGTAGGCATATTAATGCATACGACACACAAATATGCGGTTTTTATTAATTCTAATTTTGCAACAAGTGTAAAGTATTATCTTCGTACTTTTTCGCAATGGTTTAGTTTGATGATATCTGTTCAATAATTATTTAATTATACGAAACTGTGCTTGAATAAAACGAAAACGCTTTTAAAAATAATGGATTAAAGGTGATTAGCCACTTTCGGGGAACCGTGGTATTCAAAACGAGTATAAATAAATAACTTTTTTGCGATATTTTTAATGTTTCTTAAATTAGAATACATATAAAAGTGCTTTTACAATATTAAAATAATAAAAAATTACTTAAATGCAAATTTTAAGGTAATATATAAATGAAAAAATGATATTTTTATAAAACATTCTCCTTTTATTGAAAGTGTTTCGATAATTAAAGCAGTTTGCCTATATATACCTAAAACATCTATGTAGAGACTGAACTGAAATTCTTGAAAAATTCTGATTATTTTCAGGGTTGGTTACGATTAATTAAAATAATAACCGTTGTTTTTGTTACAATTTCTCTACTCTTAGTAATAGTAAAATAGGAATAAATTCATTTATGCATAATGTATTTCAAAAACTTAAGTTCGATTCTGGCATAGAAGTCAGCTATATATAGGCAAAATTATTATAGAAGCATTTTTTAGAAAAGAGAGGTTTTCAAAATAGGTCATTCTTCCTTACTTTTTTACCGAAAAATTGTTTTTAAGTAGTTTTTTCTTGTAATTTTATTCGTAAAACAATTTTATAAGTATATTTTAATTCAACTGACACTAAATATAAAAAACCTAACCATTTTTATATGCTCTTTTGAAATTAAAGTTTCGAACATGGTCAGTTACCTAAATTTAAATAATTACATATTGCACGATTTTTTCATGTTACTTGTCTCAAATTGTATTATAGATTTCAATACAGTTTCAAAATTATTCTCTACCCCTCCCCTTTATATATATAAATTTTGAAGTTTCTTAGTACTTATTATTAAAAATAAAAGAGTGTTTTATAATTGTAATCATCGTAACATTACAAAGCGTTCTAAAACGATGCATTTATGATGTCGGTCTTCCTGTAATTGGTAGAGTAGGAGAACCGTGTGAGATTAAGTTTGAAATAGATTCAGTTTAATCTACCACACATAAACGCTCAAATATTTAAGTGACGGCTAGAAATTATAAATGAAGCCAAAATATTTACCCAAATGATTATTGAGTATTCTTATAGACAATGAAATGAAGAGTTTGATATTAAGTGGGAAAGTAACCCTATTTCGTCATTTATTTTCTTGACAATGATAGCTTTAACTTAGTTTAATTTCTTAATTTAGAAATCAATTATTTTCTAAAATTTTCTATCTATGTTAATTTTGTATGTTTTGCAAATTACAAACTTTATAATGACAAAGAATCTGACATGAAACTTTAAAAATAATATTTATTTAGTAATGTGTAGTAAAACTATTATTGAATTTAGAGTAACTTCTACAAAATCCACGACTGTGGTAGCCTGATGGTTAAGGTCATAAAATCGTGACCAATGTGTCATGAGTTTGAGCCCTAGAGCCACTGAAGACTCGATGGGTAGAGGGATTGTTGCGTGTTAAATTAATTGAGGCTCAAAGTCCTTTTGTTGGCATGGTCTTGTAGTTTGGATAGGGGTGCCAGCTCAGGTGCCGCTCTCATACTCCTCGTGTTGCTTTATAGTGTGACGTTTATAAGTAATCACGCATTCCACAAAAGCCATTTATAAATAATTGTCGTGTTTTCTTAAAAAGGATGAATCTCTAGAAGTATATTTTTTTCAAAACAGAGTAAGGTACCTTAAGAGTTATTTTAAGACAAACATACAAAATTACTCTTATTTGTTATAACTTACATACGAAATTTTATATTTTAAGAATTACGACTTTGAAAAGTTATTTTTTTATTTTCAAATTTAAAAAAAAACTTTACTATTTTAATATTTAGAAAATTTGCCAAGTTTGCTTTTTTGAGAAACAAATAATTTTACGGATTCGGAAATGCTTTTATATTATTAAGATGAAATTTGAGTTTTTACCCGTAAAGGAAATATTTATCTGGAAAAAATCTGAGTTTTTTTTTTAATATATATATATATATATATATATATATATATTAAAAATAGCACAATTTATTTATAAATATACTTATTATTACAACATTCCAGACTTTTTAAAAGAGAAAAAATACTTCGAGAATTTTCAAAACTGATACCATAACATTCTCACGATCTGCTAGTATTTTTATACTGATGAAAATAAATAGTTTTCTTTAAAGAAAAAAAAAGAAATCACCAACATATCTACTTGTTTCTGTCATTTAAAAGAACTAAAAGCAAACAAAAAGGGACGTATATTTTATGATATCTATGGCATCCTCTAATGCAACATGATGGCAAAGAAATTGAAATCCCTGCTTGTCCAGGGGTAACGCATCCCATTCTTTCGTTACCTTTCTCCGACACAATGAGAAAAATACCTCTTGAGCAAATTGACATTTTGCTTTATCCAGACTGGAACAAAAGAGACAGAAAAGAAGCCATTTAGGTGGAATGGAAGCGTTTACCATTCGGATGAATAAAAAGAAGAAAAAGGGAGATTGTCTCACTCACTTTCTGCAGTTAGAATCGTACACCCCATACAGAAAACACAATCGAATTTCGTAAACTCCTGCTAAGGAATCTACTGCGCAATAAATGTAAAAACCTTCACTCCATTTATATCCCTTGCTGGGTGTTTTCTGCAGGGGACTGGATAGGGTCGTGGAAAAATATCAGCGTGGGTAGTGGTGAATGAGAAGTTTTTGGGATTACCAGAATAAAAAGGGTTTGCCCAAAATAATATATCTTTTCCCGAGTAATGTGACAGCATGCTTATTGCTTGGTGGGTTTCCGTTTTACTTTGTAGTTAATAGTTATATATTTGGAGGGGGTGTCGCGTTATTTTTATTCTCTATGATCAATCAAAATTATTATTTCCGTAGTTAGGATACGAGTTTTAATAAGAATGTTTTTATTAAATATGAGTTTTATCACGTAAAACAGGAATTGTTTTGGGTATCTTAATCTTTTTTATTTATTTCATTTTGATTGCTTTAATAAAGGAATTTTGGAAATGTATTGGCTGTAAATGGCATTATTTAAAATATTTACATATTCACTGAAATATTTTAATATTCAATAATAATATAATTAAAAAATGTATATAAATGAATGGATAATAAAGGAGACGGGATAATATGCTTTTAAAAGCCTTTTTCACAATAATTATTAAAAAAAGACTTAGCATTGAATTTTTCATGCTTGTAAACAAAACCTTTTTTAAAGGGGTAACTGTCTTTTTAAAAAATGATTTTGATTACGTTCATAACGAGGGTTACTCCCAAAGCTCAATAAATTCTTAATTTTTACCATAGAGAATATTCCTCGGTACTTTTGTCTACGTATTTTTTAGAATGTAACCACTTTCCCCATATAAGTGAGGTCTGTGTACTCCACTGTACGTTCATATCATTATTTAAGCAAATGAGATTTAAAAAAACTGGATTTAATTAGAGGAAATTATAAAATGTTTGTGCTAGTCTCTAACACTTGAAACGTTTGAAACTTTTATTAATGGAAATTTTTTTCAGTATAAATATTACAGGTTGAATTCTATTCAGATTTTATTCACATATTTCTTTTACATTTTTCTACTTTCCCTTTTTAAAAAAAACCCTGGTGTGCACACACATGCGTCTATGCAGCGATTTGAGTAAAATTTGACTTTTTAATTTTGTTTAAACTTTTGCTGATACTGAGTAAATTTGATTGGAAATCTCATTTTAATTGAACAAGTTTATTTGTATTGTTAAGAGAAACAACTTATTACATATGTTTTTAAGAGAAAAATTTACTTAGTCTACTTGACAACAAGAATCTGTCATATCAACAGTTGCTTGGACAGCTACATCCGAGTAGAGAGTAGTTGAGTTTAGATGCTGCTCATTTAAATTTTTGTCTTTGTCCGATGAGCTTGAGGACACTTCATTTGAAGAAGCAGTGATTATTGCTGCAGCTACAACTTCCATTTTCGATTTGTCTTGGGTACAGTTTATTGCAGTGTCAATTTCGCTTTCTATCTTTTTAGATTCCGAAGTATCATAATCCACATTACCTTTAGAATTATTTTTGAGAACATTGTCTTTTTCGTCATCTGTTGAATTAACTTCATTAACAATGGTAGATTGAGTTAAATGATTATTCTCCAAAATTTGCATTGCTTTTTCGGATATATCTTCCGATTTTAAGTTGTTTATGGTAATATTTTCAACATGTTCAGAACTGTTGTCAGTTTTCATTGAAGGGATGCCAACATTGTTTTTTTTAAAAGTAGAAATAGGTGAAGAAGGATTAATCTTAGTCATGGTCATGTAGGTACTAATATTAACCATGAAAGGATTTGATTCCAACTTATTTTGAAAAGCGATCATATTTTTGGAAATATTCATCTCCGTCTCTGTAATTGCAATTCTTGAAGCGTTGCTTGGAGATTGAACAGCTTTCTCATTGATATCATTAATCAATTGACTGCTGCTGGGAGTTTTCAACGTTCCACCGTCATCCAGAAATAGTATTTCTTTTGCTTCGCAAACTCTTTCTTGTGATGTATCGTGTGAAGCCAATCTGGAAACGCATTCTTGATTTAAATTTTTTCGAATGATATTTCGATTAAAAATTTGTACCGGAGTATTTGGTTCAGTTTCCGCCGGAGACAAAGGAACTTTTATAAGATTCATAGCATTGCGTTCATCTTGCATTTTTATTATGGCATCTTCCAGCATTTTTCCCTTTGAAAGATATTTGCTATATTTATCGGGAGTATTAGGAACAGTTGATGGCAAATTGTCCCTATTCTCTGTAAAACTATCCTCTTGAAGTTGTATTTTATTTATTTGGTTTTCAATGACGTTCCTTTCTGATTCAGCTATTGGGCATATATTTTCCTCAGTAGAGTTATGCAGCATTGCTAGATTATTTGTTTCAATTATGTTAATGGAATGCATTTGTTGAGGAACATTGTTATCTAAAACATGCTCCGACAAGGAAATAACTTGTGGTGTTCCTGGAATATCATCTTCTGGAAACACAGATTCATTTTCAAAATTTTCATTATTTTTTGGCACTTTAAGATGTGCTTCAGTTTTAATATACTCAAAGAACGGAAAAGGGCTTGTTCCTGTATCAGTTGTGTAAACAATTGGCTTAATGTTATGATGTGATTTATCTTTCCTAAGATTATCTTGTTGAAGACTTATTGAGCAGTTTAAAGTATTGTTATACGGGGAAGGTTTTTCAGATATTTTATAATTTTGGGGATAATTGTGATTCAAAGATATCATTTCGTCAGAGGATTTATTGTCGTGATTCTTCTTACGATCATTCAAAATTTGAATTGGTGGCTCAGAAGTAATTTTAGTACTAGAAGATAAATCATGAAGAACATTTGATTCGTTGCGAGATCTCATTACAGTTGGTGTCGGAAAAAAATTTAAAAATGAAGATGGAAATAAAGGCTTGCTGAAATCTCCCTTAATGCTGTCAATTTTTTTTGTTGGGTAAGATTTTGCATCGTATAGGTACTTAATTGCGTGTCTTTCGTTGACTCTTTCTGCATATTTAGGAGTTAAAACAGTAGTATTGGAAATTTTAATTTTCTTTTTACGATTCACTTCGATGTCAAAGCAATTAGAATCAATCACACTTCTTCTAACTTTCTTGTAAGACGTTATGTCGCAGTTGTTGATTGAATGGTGATCTCTGTGGGTTTTCTTTTTTTGAAAAAAGGCTGGAATGCTTGCATCAGACGAAGATGAAGATGGTGTGGAATCTGGGGGAAATTGAAAAAACTCTGATGAAAAGTTATATTCTTCTCTAGATCGATCCAACTGTGGAGAATAACCGAAATCTACGCTATTCTCTTGTATCTTTTGCCGCTGAATATTAGTTTTTCGGATCATTTTTTCAAGCTCGTTCAATCTATGTCTGTAACTCTTCGAATCGAATTGAAATGGACTATGTCGGTCGTCAGAATCATTATTTCTGAGGATTTGTCCGCAGTCTCTTGAGACTTTCGTAGGGATTGAGGAAAATGTACATTTAGACAATTCCGAAAGCGTCGGTTGAGAGCTCTTAGCAGCTAAATTTATTTCTTTATCTCGCTCATGTCTCGAGAGGACTTCGTTCATGTTCTTAAACATTTTGAATTTTTTGCTGGATATTCGATTCATTGTGGAATTATCCATATCTGTTGTCCCTCGGTGTAAATTTTTTTTTTCAAACGCCTCTTGCAAAGCGTTATTCACAAATGCTTCAGAATATTCAAAATCAGAATTATAAGGATACCGATACCCATTCTTTAGCTGGCGCATCTTGTCTAGGTGTACATATTTTTTAAAAGATTCATGAATATCTGGTGTTTGCATGAGATCTTGTGGAAGCGAGCAATTCTTTCTCGGACTTTCATTCGGACAGAAATAATCTGCTTGCGATTTAGAGTATGTTGGACTATCTACCAGGTAATTTATTTCGAGATTCAATTCTTGAGGCTTACATAGATTAAAATTTCTATTGTTATCTCCCTTTTCTTGTAAGAACTTTTGAAACTCCTTTTCGGTTGTATAAATATCATTTTGTAGGACAGTTTCTTGAAAATCCTTGCTGGTTCCTGATTCGTTTTCTCCATGATTTGATTTGTATGTAGATTTTTTAATTTTCCAGCCTCCAGGCACATTTTTTCTCTTAAATGATGGATTACTTTCTAGAGGTGTTTCGGAATAATCTACATCGAAAAGAGAAGAGCGTTTTTCCAAATCTTCTTTAATAACCTGAGTTGGCTTAGACACGGGAATTTTCCTTTTCAGATTCCTTTCGACCAAGTGAAATGAGATCAAATCATGACTAAGGACTGGTATTGTTGAGGTTTCTTTATTTATCGACTTCTGTACCGCAGATCGCCTTTTTGCTTGAAAAAACTCTTTTTGTTTCTTTTTCTCACTCATTGCTTTTACTCGATTACGAGCACCACCCATCCAATTCATTGTAAATTCTGCTAATAAAGCAATTGGAAATATCCGTCAGTCGATTTAGGTATTTCTTATACATAAAATTATGTATAGTTAATAATCATTTATTTCATAAAAATTCACGAATTTTTTCTGTAGTAAACATTTTGTGGTGGATCATGCATTAGTTTCAGAAACATAGCATTTTAATTGAAAATAAAAATGTAGTTCATTTAACATTTTAATAAAATAGTGTTTAATTAATGATTTTTTTTAAAAAACAAATTGAAATTAACAACAATTTAGGTTTTGGAATTAGTTTCAACTTTAATCTAAGTTTTCTATTAATATATAAAGCTGAAACTTTATAATGGAGTTTAAATATGTAAAACTGAATTTTTTATAAGGTACTAATTGTCGTTTTTGTGCGCTATTTTAATTAGCTATTATGAAAAGACAACAAATATTTGAGTAAAATTGCATTTTGAATGCATTTGTTCAGTATCACAATGCTGCAGAAAAATTGTCTTGATGAAACTAATTATTCTTTTTACATTCTCTTCAGCCATCAAAGTTAAACTTTAAACTGTCACAAAAAATTGAGTGCAAAATAAAAAGCTTTTTATGTATATGTGTACACTTAGAATAAATATAGTTTTATGAAACTTATTTCTCCTACAAATTCTTAGGTTATAATATTAAAATTTGAAGTTTTCAAGATTCATGATTTAAAAATTAGTTACGGAAAAAATATTGTAATTATGTTATTATTATTAAAAATTATAACGTATTATGCTTTCATTTATTGTATTTGATATTTTTAACCACCCTATATCTCTTCCATAACAGGAAGTTTTCTTTTAAATCTCAGGATTTATGTATAAATATACACTGCTGGCCGCCGTAAATGCAACACCAAGAAAGACAAGAGATAGCACAACAAAATTTATTTTGTAGATAACATGTTGACTAAGTATCAAAAATGATTAAATTTATAGACTTCTGTGAAGTGGGGTTCCTGCCAGAATCAGTAGCCAGAGTAGCCGCTATTGTTGGTGATCACCGCTGCCACGCGCCTCGGCATTGATTCAAAGAGACTTTGAATGTGTTCTTGGGGTACAGCAGACCAAGCAGCTTCCACACGTTGCTAAAGTTGATCTGGTGTGGCAGCTGGGGGTGTAATCTGGGTCAATCGTTCAGCAGCCATGTACCTCATGTTTTCTACCGGCGAAAGATCCGGAGAGCGAGCCGGCCAGGGTAGCAATTCAATCTGGTGATTGACGAAGAACCTTTGGACAATACGTGCTCCGTGTAGTCGCGCATTATCCTGTTGAAATATGGCTGTGACCAAGCCCTGAAGGTAAGGAAGGACAAATGGCTCCAACACATTGGAGATGTAGCGCTGGATGTTTATAGTACCGGCAATGCGTACTAGAGGAGTGAAAGAGTGATATCCAATACCGCCCCATACCATAATACCCGGTTCAGGACCAGTGTGGTGGTCCATAACGCAGCTGTTCAGCATCCTGTCTCCACGGTGTCTCCAAACTCGAATCCGACCATCGTGGTGTTGCTGACAGATGCGTGACTCGTCAGTAAAGACAATTTCATTCCATTCTGCCACCCACATCCTGCTTTCATCGTACCATTGGTGGTGGAGACGTCTGTGGATCTGCGTCAAGGGTAGACCAAGCAATGGACGTCTTGTGGACAGACCACTCTGCAGTAACCGGCGTCGAATGGTACGCGCAGAAACTGAATGATGCGTTACAGACTCGATGTGCTGTGCTAAGGTTCGTAATGTGACTGAACGATCCGTCACTGCCATGTGCACAATTTGTCTGTCCTCACGTGAAGTGGTTCACTGAGTTGGATGCGATCGACCACGTCGGTCCGTCGTACCCTCCTGCATCCAGTGGTCACATATCCGCATTGCAGTTGTTTGGTTTCATCCAACACGACTATCGATTTTCCTGAAAGATAATCCACAATCTCGGTAGGCCACTATCCTTCCTCTATCGAACTCGGAAACTTGATCAAAAGTTGGTCACTGTTTTCTACAAGACATAACTAATCGTTTTTTGAAAAAAAACACAAGAAAAACACGATTGCCGAACTTGAAATCGTCAAAATCTGCAAGCTTTAAATAGCGCGTTGAGTTGGCTGATGTGTGTCTGAGCTGAAATTCTAATCATTTGCATATCTCACCTCCGCTAATGCATGTTGTAAATTTCATGTTATTTGCATGCTTTCTTCAGGGTGTTGCATTTACGGTAGCCAGCAGTGTGGTTAAATCTTGTGAAGTTTAAGATTACGCAAATGCATTAAATTTAAATTTGTTCTATTTTTTAGTAAAAAGGTATGAGGGAAAATATCCAGCCACCCTCCCTCGCAAATAAAATTCGTTTTTGAAATAGAATTTTTTTCTTAAATTTCTTAGATTTTAAAGTTAACTGTCAATGCAAGGGAATATTAATCTTGCTTAGCAATTTTTATATTATTTAAAGTGATTTAATTGTTAATTTGATGTGTTTAAATTAATAAAACATTTTTTTTCGGTATTAAAAGTATTTAGTTCAAAAATATCAATGCTTTGATTTATAAAATACTTAATTATCATTTAAAAATAGAACTAAATGTTCCAGTTTTGCTTGCAATTGATTATATAGAAGGAAATTTAAAAATTCAAAGTATTGTTTTTAGTATTATACACTAAAATAGCTTAAATAAAATAAATCTGGATAAGATTTAATTTTTATAAATTTTTAAGAAAAAAAATCATTATCTGAAATCTTTTACATCTCATTTCTTATTCAAACAAAAATGTATTTTAAATTATTTATGATAAATGAGAACATTGCACATATATATTAAAATACAGCAAATAAATACGTTTCTAAATATGTTTTAATGCAGATACATCCTAGATATGTATTACCCAGAAATTCTATAAATTGTTGAAATTATAAAAGGAGGATAAATATATTGATAAAATAGTATAGCCTAATATAAAGAAATAATTTCGGTTGTTCAATTATATTATTCGTTATTTTTCTATTTGAAACGAAATTTTTGACAAAAAGGAATAATTTATTTCAATGAATATTAAAATATATATATCTGTAGTTAATACAAATGATGTATTTATACAAAAAAGGAATGGAATATATAGTTATATAAAGGTTAAACATTTACTTATAAGAATATAGAACTAAAAATCATTGCAAATATTTTCTAGTATAAATAAATGTCTTTAGTGACTGTATAAATTTGCATTTAAATAATATTGTAAGAAATTATTTTGACTCTTAATTATTCACACATAAAATAAATTTCAAATTGGTCATAATATTTATAACACTTTTATACACATGTATATTTTATTAACTTTCATAACGAGTATATTAATGTAATTTATTTCATACTCCGTATTTATAAAAATTAATTTGATCAGTTGATTAAATCTAAAAAAATAGAGTAAAAGGTTTTTCATAGGATTTCATTTTTCTTAATACTTTTATTTATAGCAATCGTTTTAAATCGGTATTTGTACATGTACGTTATCAGAAATACAAAAATTTAAAGTTTTCTTAATAATTACCAGAGACGTTTGAAGTAAAAACATATTATGTCTGGATAAAATTTTAAAAATATTTTATCAATAATAATACTTAATATAAAAACGTATATGAATGTATAATATTTAACTTTTTACTTACTGATCACAAAAAGTATCTTTATCCGATAAAATATCTCCGCTTGTTTTAGAAATGTAATTTGTTATAAACTGAAAATAAAAACTTCTTTTTTATCAGACGATATTATTCACATCGCTTAGATTGCCATTCAATTGCAAAATATAAAATCTGTTAATGAATTTCCACTGTAATTTGTTTATGGAAATAAATTTAGTCTTAGTTTATTAGGAGATTTATAAATTATATTTTTATAATGCAGAATATTTTTTTCATTAATGTAATAAGATATTTTCCGTTAGGTTGCAATTTGTTTCTGATACATTATTCTATTATATATTTTTCCATTTATGGGAAAATGAATTAATATGCGTGTAAAAGAGTGTTAAAAATCGTCTGATGTTTATATTTGTTTTTATATAAGATATGTATGAAATATTAATTCAATCCGAGTTCAAAAACTTTGAAATAAACTAAATGATTACTTAAATATGCAATTTAAATTTTGAAATAATTTATTATTTGTGAACTATGATGTAAAATTCAGTATTCATGTGTTGATAAAATATTTTCAAAATACAAACTTTTAATTATAACTAAACTTAAAAATATAAAACGAATTTTAAATATCTAAATATGTTTTTAGAATATATACGAGTATACGTATATAAAGAGTGTTTTTTTCCAGGTATAGAAGTTTAAGTTGGCATTACTTTCCAAGATGGCAACCGATTTAACAGCTGTCAAGTGATTTATTCTCAGTTTGGTTTGACAATTCATCAAAACGATCAAGCAAGGCGTAGATTCGTTGAATGGGCCCAAAACGAGATTGCCGTTGTTTCCGATTTTCATAAGCGAATTTTGTTTAGCGATGAAGCGCACTTCTGGTTGAATGGCTACGTCAACAAACAAACTGCCGCATTTGGAGTGAAGCTAATCCACAAGTGTATGTCGAAACACCGTTGCATCCAGAAAAACTGACTGTTTGGTGCGCTTTATGGGCTGGTGGAATCCTTCTTCAAAAACGATGAAGGCCACAACGTTACAGTCAATAGTGATCGGTATAGAGCCATGATTACTAACTTTTTCATTCCTGAACTGAACAATCATGATGTCCAGGAACTGTGGTTCCAACAAGACGGCGCAACATGTCACACGGCTCGTGCCTCAATCGATTTATTGAAAGACGCGTTTGGTGAGCGCCTAATTTCACGTTTTGGACCTGTGAATTGGCCTCCAAGATCTTGTGATTTAACACCGCTAGACTATTTTCTGTGGGGCCATGTAAAGTCATTGGTCTATGCGGATAAGCCACAAACGCTTGACCATTTGGAAGACAACATTTGCCGTGTAATTGCCGATATACGGCCACAAATGTTGGAAAAGTCATCGAAAATTGGACGTCCAGATTGGACTACATCCGAGCCAGCCGTGGCAGTCCTATGCCAAAAATCATATTTAAAATGTAATGCCACAAAATTATCGTTCGAATTAAAAATATTCATGTCAATCGAATAATACATCGTTGTTTTATTGCAATTTAAAGTTCTATACCTCTAAAAAAACACCCTTTACAATCATTAAAATTGTAAGTTATGTGCAATTATATTTAGTATCATGAATAGTAGTAAAATGACACAGTATAATTATTAATAATGCTGTAGTAATAATGAAATATTTATCATCGTTATCTGTTTGTAGTATATTGTATATATATGCTGAGATATATATGCGAAGAAATAGTCTATAGTCTTTCATAAACATACTTACTTACAATTAAATTTTTGTGCCTGTAATGCTATGTTGATTATATAATAGACAAAAAATTCCATCAGTTCCTAAGTATGTATATATATTTTTATTTTACGGTATTAATAGAAGTATAAAAGAGGTGGATAACTTACAAATAGACTTCTGAATGCATATATTAAATATATTTTTTTCATTGATAATTTTATGTATCATTCTAAGACGTAAATATTGTGCTTCAATGTGTATTTTAGTTCTTAAAATCGTTTTTTCTTAAATTTAACTATTTTTCTATCTATTCCTAACTATTTTCTAACTTTTCGGAGATGACTCCAATTTGCTTGAATATGAGCAATGCTACCGTAGAGCTGCATGATCGAGTCCTTATTTTACAAAATTCTTTTGATCTACATTTATCCTTGTAGGAAACTGGGCGGCAGAGTTACCTGCGGTAATTGGTATCCGCCTATATGGCGCCGCACTATACAGAGATACCAGCTTTCGGGGATGTACTAGGTTTGCAATGAAAAACTACAATCGGCAGCCCATTAGAAATAAAAAAAACATTTATCCTTGTTGCATTGCTATTCTTCGGTAAATAAATACAATGTGCACTCCTCTTGTGTATTTATAATTCCATTTAAACATTCAGTCAAAAAGCAGACAAATTCAATCAAATTTACCATTTACATTCCAGTTGGCGACAGACCTTGTAATTCTGAATTAATGTTAACTGAAGAAAATACCACTGTGTGTGTGTGTGTAGCTGGCAATCCACTTTCCACACTTTCTTATCACACCAACGTGATGACTTTGAGCGTCGATAAATTTAACATTAATTACATACTTTTCACTGCGAGCTTTTTACGAACCCATGATTCGACAGAAAACACCGTCAGCCACGATTCCACGATCGTGATTTTATGCGGTTACCATGATCCTAGTGAAGTTAAAAGAATGAGATTGACTGTCTTTCTCATCATTTAGATGTGGCACGGAATTGTATTTCTAGAGCGACATTTGATTTAAAGCAAGATATAAGATTTTTCATGAACAATAGGCCGGTATAGGGGTAAAAGGGTGAAAGTTCAAAGTTTGATTTCATCCAAGTTACAGTGGAAATCGCTAAACACGAAACTGAGGAGACAGAAATATTTTTCGTGTCGCAAGAAATTGAAAAAAAACATGTATCAATAGAACTAAGTTTATTAGAGTTTATTTTATAAAAATGTATTTTTGTATTTCCGCATGTATTTAATAAACATCAATGAAACAATCCATTCACAAGAACTTATAAGATATTTAATACAAAACTTTCAAGTTTTTTGAAAAACAAAACATTTATCGTGTTTTCGGAAAATAATCTGATATATATATATATATATATATATATATATATATATTTCTTTGCATTAACTTCTTTAGCATCAAAATATCAGTAAATTTTTCTATTTTGTTATTTATTTCACTATTCTATTGTGCTTCTAAATAATTGCAGATACTTTTTATGATGTTCCTAACTTCGAATGACTTGTGAACAGGAGCTGTATTATTCATTTCATTATTCATTTCGTCATCGAAATATGCATCAATAATATTTTTTAGCTTCGAAAAAACTCCAAAATGTCTTTGTCTACTGTAATTGGAGCTGTACACATATTGTCATCATCTACTGCAGTGAATTCTTAAGTTGATGCAGTTGGGCAATCGAGTTCAGCTAGTGTTTTCCGTATATTGTGCATTCCCAAAAGTTAAATCTTTTCGTGTTAAGCAAAAAAATGCATGATAATACACAGTAGTTAGTCGTGATCGTTGCATTATATTTAGTGTTAACCGATATTTCATCTTAAGCATTTTTCGCGTTAAAATATTTCACCGCATTTATGTAAAGGGGTTTTTTTTAGAGGTATAGAACTTTAAATTGCAATAAAACAACGATGTATTATTCGATTGACATGAATTTTTTTTATTCGAAAGATAATCTTGTGGCATTACATTTTAAATATGATTTCTGGCATAGGACTGCCACGGCTGGCTTGGATGTAGTCCAATCTGGACGTCCAATTTTCGATGACTTTTTCCAACATTTGTGCCGTATATCGGCAATAACACGGCAAATGTTGTCTTCCAAATGGTCAAGCGTTTGTGGCTTATCCGCATAGACCAATGACTTTACATAGCCCCACAGAAAATAGTCTAGATCACAAAATCTTGGAGGCCAATTCACAGGTACGTGAAATTAGGCGGTCACCAAACGTGTCTTTCAATAAATCGATTGTGGCACGAGCCGTGTGACATGTTGCGCCGTCTTGTTGGAACCACAGCTCCTGGACATCATGATTGTTCAATTCAGGAATGAAAAAGTTAGTAATCATGGCTCTATACCGATCACCATTGACTGTAACGTTGTGGCCTTCATCGTTTTTGAAGAAGGATTCCACCAGACAATAAAGCGCACCAACAGTCAGTTTTTCTGGATGTGACGGTGTTTCGACATACACTTGTGGATTAGCTTCACTCCAAATGCGGCAGTTTTGTTTGTTGACGTAGCCATTCAACCAGAAGTGCGCTTCATCGCTAAACAAAATTCGCTTATGAAAATCGCCCATTATTTTCGAAATAAAATTGCACAATTTGAAAGCGTTGTTCAGGCGTGAGTCTATTCATGATGAGTTGCCAAACCAAACTGAGAATAAATCACTTGGCAGCTGTTAAATCGGTCGCCATCTTGGAAAGTAATGCCAACTTAAACTTCTATACCTGGAAAAAAACACTCTGTATTACAAATCATGGAATCAGCACATGGTTTCGCCGACCAGGTTGTCATGATCACGAACTCGTAACTAATGTTGTCGATTCGCGAGTTAGTTTCACTGAAGACTTGCCGTGTTGAGGGCTTGATGTACGTTGAACCTGTCGAGGCTTAAAGTCCCCCCCTTTTGGCGTGGTGTGGAAGTTCGGAAAGAAGTTGCCAGTAGCCATCGTATTGCTTTAGAGTGAGATGTAAGTTAAAAACAATCAAACAAATTAGATTTGTATAAGAGTGTTGTTTTCGTCATTTGATTTAGGATCAAAACTTTATTATTAAAATTACGCTGTGCATAATCTCTCCGAATCAGGCATTGTGCAACTTAGCAGCAGTAGTTTAGTGGTCAAGGTTACGAACAAATATCCCACCTTATATCTGTAGAGTCATCAGTTCGAGCCCCAAAGGACTCCATGTAGAGGAGCTGATGAGTGCTAAATCTTTCGTTGCTCACAATCCTCACGTTGGCGTGATGTTGAAGTTTGGAGAGTGGGATGCCAGTTGAGATTTCGCCACTTCATTGTGGTTATAAAAATTACAAGATCCATTGCCAATAGCCTTCACACAAATCTATAGAGCAGCGTTTCTCAAACTGTGAGACACACCTCCCTAGGGGGCAGGAAAACCCTGCATGGGGGAGTGCGAACATTTCGAAAAGTCGAGAACAAAAGATTAGTTTTAAAAAAATGATTAATTTACGGTATGAGAGAGGAAAACAAAACACATTCTGTAATAATAAAACTTAAAATGCAATATACGCTGGTAGATTACACTTCTAAATGTATCAGTACTGCACAATGTATTTGATAATTAATTTATCAATTCTAAATTAAGAACAAATTTAATAATTACCAGTGAGGCCATGGGCTTGTAATACCAAATTATATACAAAATGTAATACTTATCTTGATTATATATATGTAGGTTAACAATTAAATTCGTATTGTGCTGCTTTTGTGTCAAAGTGTATTATTGTTGATTTGAATATTTTTATTATTGTATGAGGAGGGGGGGCTTGATAAAAATTATAATTGAAAATTAGGTCGCAAGTATTGAAAGTTTGCGAAGCACTGCTGTAGAGATAGAGAGCGCCATTAATAAGCATTTAGGTTTTTAAAAAAATTGACAACATAGATGGTTAAAAAGGCTGGGAATCCTTAATGCCCACGGTGTTTGTTTTTATTAATCATAATCCGTCGTAGGAAAATTCGTAATATTTTTTGTGGTAAAAAAATAGGAATTATTAGATCGAAATTAAAATTTTCTTAATTTTTTTTTAATTTTATTTTGGGTGGTTGTTAACCCCACCTGGGCAGTAATGAAATGCATAAGAGCCGAACGTGCAGTCATTAGAGTTAGCGTGACAAATCAGTGGTTAAGTGGCCGCAACAACGAAGTAGATTCCCCGGGACGCATTCGCACACGCTCTGGCAAATGATATTTATGGGCCTGGCAAGCATTTCCGCCGGTGCTTGCGGTTGTTCCAATCGCACCCGCTAATGAAGTCGTATTTATCACTTTTTGGTTTATCCGGGCTGCGTGTTCGCTCGTTTAGAATCTTATTTGGGGAAACTCCAGCGATATGGCTTCGTTAAGATTACTTAAGGAATTCTTTATCAGGGGAACTTTGGATTAGCATTGTTTCGGCAATGGTTTATGGTCATTTCTTTTTATAAGCGTTATCGTTTATCGCACTAAACAAAAATAAATATTTAATGCTTAAATTATCGATAGCAGTGATATTTAAGCTATTGAATAGAAATTGGCGGCTTTTTGGTTTTCTTTATTCAACATTAAGATACATGGTTACTATGGCAATACATGAAAAAAGGTCGCTTAGCGTTGCAATATCGATTGGTAATAGAGGCGTGAAAAAATGTCTTAAACAACATTGAGATGGTTTTTCAAAAAAATTTTTAAAGTTGACTACGTTCAGAACCGTGATTTTGAAAAAGCATATATAAATAAATAATTGTTTTGACATTTAGTGTCAGAGGAATTAGAATGTACACATAAAATTGTTTTAAGAATATTACCGGAAAAAAATATTTAAATGGATTTTTTGGCAAAAAATGAAGGAAGAAAGACATATGTTTTCAAAATATTCTCTTTTTTTTTTTTTTTTTTTTATGAAAAATGCTTCTATAAAAAAATATTTTATCTATTTGTAGCTATGACTTCTCAACAGTCTGAACTAAGATTTAAACAATTCCCATTATTTTCAGAGTTATGATCAATTGAGTTAATAACCTGTTTTTTTGTGAAACTTTCTCTGTTTGCGAATATATAAAAACCTAAAAAGAAGCATTTTTCGTAAAAGGAATTTTTATTTTTCAATTTTTGCAAAAAAATCCCATTTAACTAATTTTTTTAATAATAATATTCTTAAAACAATTCTATATGTATATCCGAATTCAATTGACACTAAATATCAAAAAGTTATTCATTTATAAGCTTTTTCTAAATCACGGTTCCGAACGTCCTAAGTTACCTGAATGCAGGCGGAGCACATAACTTTTTATCGAAACATTGTCATAGATTTCATATGCTTATGGAAACATTTGAAGTTTTCCCAAACATTACTTTTCAAGACATTCATCTGTGCTTGAAAATTCCATAATTGACGAGAGACAGTCGCGTGTATAATCACTAATCTAATCGAGTTATTATTTCTTGTATAGTTTAACGCTTTATTTTATATTATTCGCTTTGTTTTTTAAAGAAAAATTGTGTAAACTTTTCAGTAATTTATCGAATTAGTTGAAGGATATTTTTCACCCTCAATAACAGGGGAGGGGACTTTTCCACGATACGGGCAACATCTAATGTTTTTAAGGTGTTGCGATCCACCAGTGACGTAGATGTTGCTATTCTGTATTAAAATTGTATGTTTTTTTTTAACACCTGTTGTACTCCTCTTTTAAAATGAGACAGAGTACTATTTTTGCTAGAAAAACACAAGCAACACAGTATTGTCAAGTTGAGTGCTTGAACAACTCAGAGCGACTGCTAGACCGTGGAGAGGGGACGTATTCAAAATGCAGCGAGCAGAGAACATACGAGAACCAATTAATCTGAAACTGAAATATATACTTAATTCATTAGTTACCGAGTCCCGCTCCATCGCGGGATATGACATCAACAGGAGAACCAACGCAATCCCGTGGAAGCGTGTGTTGTCTCAACAGCCGATTCCGTGCTGTCGCGGAAAGAGCTGATCATCAACTTTTATTCTCCTCTTCAGTTGGCGTGTGGAGAAAAATTCATTTAAGGCAGACTTTGCAGTGATTGCTCTTTTACAATGGCGCTTTCAATGAAGGTACATATGTCATACACATTTATCGAACCGTTTGATTTAAACACAGTCGCATCAATTGTGAAAAGCCGATTCTCCAGTCTAGCTGGCGTCGGTGCTCCATAAATATGTTTCTTTTAGTACGTGCGTCTTAGGTCTTAGTAAAGGCAGTCACCACAAAATGTCTTAGTGGTCCACCGGTCGATAGCGATCGACTTAATGCCCTTACCTGCTTTATAAGCTGCTTGAACTGAGTTAAAAAATCTATACTTATTACTTGATCTAAATAATGAGGCATTCACGTATTCAGTGCTTATTATAACTATCATATTTAGTATTTACTAAACAAAAAATTGAGGAACGGATTAAATTTTATGCTAGGACCCCTTTCGCTGAGTGAAAAGCAAAGGCATTAAAATACATAGAACTGTCGAAGCTATTAATTTCATTAACCTCCCCTTTCCAAATATTAACTGGAATTTACAAAACTTAATAAATCTTCGGAATCAAAATTTGAAGCTATAAACCATTTAACATTTATAAGATGTAGGAATTTCTAAATATTATGAGAGTTATTTCTTCAGCTAAGCTGTCGGTAGAGGGCGCTTTTCAATTATTTACACATAACAAAAACTTCCGCACTTATCTGAGGATTACGCGATCAATAAATAAGTTTAAGATTTTAAACCAGCTAGAGTTTGATTAATGATACTAATATAAATTTATATTCATGTAAGTTTTAACTTAGATCAGCGATCTATAACCCTAGAAACGAAATAATTTCAAGTTATAACCCCTCACCTTTTCAAATAAAAACATTTGTGTATCAATATATATGCAGCCAAAATTCAAATAATTTGTTATTTATTTATTTATTTTTTACAATATACGTAAGTTTAAATTAAGTTAAAAATTTATATCTTACAGTTAGAATTTAAAATGAATAACGTATATGTAGAGCAGTTTTTTTCTTGAACCTTCTACAGATTTATTTCCTCCAAATGCTTAGTTTCTGGTGTCTTCGGGGACCACGGTAGCCGAGTGGTATAGGTATTGGATCGTGGCTGGCTTGGTCACGAGTTCGAGCCCAGTAACACCAAAGACCCGCCGTGTAGGGCAGCGATGCACGCTGCATCTGTTGAGAGCTGAAACGTCCTCCCGTTGGTGTGGTAGTTAGGAGAGGAGGTGCCATCTCAGGTGTCGTCCACGTCACTTGACCATGATTCAAAATTACGTGGTCCGTCGCCAAAAGCCCTCGTGTAGCTGAACAATGTGACGTTAATATTCACTCACTCATTCCGGTGTCTTCGTGCACATGCGCTCTAAAGCTGCTGCACTTACGTAATACCAAAGAATAGAAGCCGAATTTAGAATATTTCTCCAGGTATAAAAGTACTCTCTAACATTTGTATTGCAATATGGCTTCGTCGTCCCATAGGAATACAGAATATTTTACCATACTACTCATTTTTATCCGAGGTTATCTGTTTTATCTGGTACAAAATGTGTTTCACGTTTTTTTCTCCTATATCGTAATGCTAAATGAGCTATACCCTAACATCAGTGATTCTCAACCACTGTACCGCCAAATCTTTGAAGAATGCCGCCAATTTTTAAAAAATTATTATAACTATACTTTGAGATAAAAATATATTAATAAATCCGGAATTGATTCATTCGGCTATTTCATAGAAATTAAAAAGTTAATAAAATTGTTATTGAGCATTTGAACTAGGACTACACTAGAGGAAAGATTTATTCATTACTTCCTAAATTAAGTAATAAAATAATTTTGATTTGGTTCGTAATCCATTTGTGGTAACGGATACATCTGTATATAAATTAACTTTAAATGAAGAGGAAGATCTAGTTTTGCTCTATAACAAGCGAGATTTAATTTCAAAACATTCGGAATGGTCAATTAATTGATTTTGGATTGAAATTAGAAGAGATTATCCCATAATCGCCAAAAAAGCTTTAAAAATATTTTTACAAGTCTCCACATCTTATTTGCGTGAATTTGAATTTTCAGCATTAACAAATATAAAAATAAAAAAAGATCGAGTCTTTTTTTTTTAATGTAGATGACGAAATGAGAGAGGAATCATCATTTTTACTACCAAATATAAAAGAAATTGTTGTAAGTCATCAAGCTCAAATTTTTCATTAAATGCATTCTTATAATTAATTTTCAATTATATATAATTACTCAATAAAAATTTCCTGTCTTTCTCATGCATATTATTTTATATTTAACATTAAAAACTATTATCATAAACTATTTTACATAGTGTATTACAGAGAAATAAAATTCTTTTGAACTTAGTTTATTGTTAGTGTGCCGCCAAATTTTGAAATTGTTAATAGTGAACTGCAACAAAATAAGCAATATAAAAAAAATTAAGTCAATTCCCCTACTTAGATCAACAAAGAAAAATTTTATTTTAGCAACTTTTTATTAAATAGTTACAATTAATATCAATATGCATTTACATAGGACAGAATCACATTATTAATTGGTAATTAATTTTTATTAATTATCATTAAGTATCGTATTTTCATCCAAAACAATATAATGTGTATAAAATTTCAGTTCAACTGATTGCTTTAAAACGTGAGAAAAAAACATTTCAAGTTTTGACACAAGTCGCCAAAAGGGTCGCTATGTAGCCAAAAATGATGCCAACGTGGCTGTATTTATAATTATTTAAATAATTAGTTTCAATCAATTATTTTTATTAATTACAATTAAATAACTGTATTGTCATCCAAAATAATCATGTATATAAAATTTCAGCTCAATGGAGCGCTTTAAAATGTATTTTATTAACGATTGAAAATTATATTCCACCATGATAAATAAATAAATAAATATATAGAGCTATATACATACATATTATAGTAGGAATTGAAAAAAGGTTGAGAAGCACTGCTTTACATGTTGACATAAGAAATTAATTAATGGGATAAATTTTTAAAAAAGCTATGTTTGACGTTTGAATTTCAACGCTGCACATTTTTATCAACATTGAGACATTTTTCTGTATTAAAAAGGGTTCCGCGTATAGTTCACGCTCTGGTATTGTTGGCGAAGACAGCTTTGAACTCCCGTGACACTGGTGAAACCACACAGCAACCAATGAGAGAATACTACACTCATGTGATACACGATAAAAAACTCTTTCAGTAAACTACTTCTTTGGTGTACCCCCAAATATAACTATGTGTGTACCCTACTCTGCATGCTGTGATTTAGATGACGCAGTCTTTTTTTAATTTGTTCAGTTTTCCTGAGCTAAATTTACATACCGTAAAATGCCGCGTATAACGTGCACTTTTAACACACAAAAAAATAAGATCGAAATGTACGGGTGCGCGGGTATAAAAATGAGAGCCTTAAAAATAAAAATAGAGATATTTAACCCTTTATCTACCGCATTATGATTTATTGCATTTTTTTCATGCAATACTTTTCTTTGAATCACTACATTGAAAATTAAGGAATATACATAAACAAAATACTCAACTTTGGGAAATTGAATCCGTTAGAGCAGCGTTTTTAAAACTGTGGGGCGCCCCCGTTGGGGGCGTGATACCTCTACAAGAGGGGCGCGAGCATATAGAAAGTTTGAAAACAAAAGGTTATTTATAAAATTAATAATTTACTGAAAGAAAGCAAAGCAAAATATATTATGACATAATAAATAAAACATACACATTTACACTGATGTAATACACTTATAAATGTGTATCACTACTGCGGCGCGCAATGTTAACAATACTGTTTGATAATTTTCAATCGCCTCATGAGCTTGTATTAACACTTATCTTGATAATTTGTACGGTTTATAACACGTAGACGAGCGTATTTCGATGTTTTTAAGGGGGAGGAAAAAATAAATAAGCAAGTCCACTGAAATAAGGAAATCCTTCGCAAACACTGTCAAGATCCTTCATTGCATTCCACAGCCCTCGGAATGATTTTATGGATAGCACTGCGCAGAAAAGATCTAACTTAGGAAAAACGTATATGTACGTCCAGAAACTAATGCTTTGGCTGAGCGAGACGTTTATATACTTTAGTGGCACATAAAAGGTTAAAGTCGTATTGTAGCTTTAGTGTCAAAATAAAGCATTATTGAACTCAATGCATTGTTATCGTATGGAGGGGGCGCAATGAAAAGGATGATTGAATAGTGGGTCGCGTGTATTGAAAGTTTGAGAAGCGCTGCGTTAGAGCTAATTGATTAATTAAAGATATTGAGCTGTTAAATTAATTATTTACACTGTTCACTTAAAATAAATAGTCAAATCATTTTCTAAGGCTTTCATTAACACCCAAGAAAAAAAGACACTTAGATTTTGACATTAACTATACTTTTTCGGGACAAAAATGATAATCTTCACAATCTACTGAAAACGCCATTTCTGCTATAAAACTATTCGCCTTCTCCGCTAAAATACTCATTACCCGTTATACTTACTACGCTCAAATACCCGTGCTGCCAAATAAATACCTTCGAAGAGTGGATTTCAAAGAATATTCCTAAGTATCTTCAGAATATTCGTAAAAATGGTTATTCTGTATAATTTTAAAGTTAGTGGTACTTATGAGTACCATCGGTAGATAAAGGGTTAAAGTAATAATTAGATTTCTCCATATATTTTGAAATATTGTGTATTTAAAAGAAAAGGCATTCCTTGTGAACTTAAAGGGTCGTAATTCTAGAAATATACTAATTTTTATCAAGCTTGAAACAAACCTCAAATGATTGATTTGAAAGCGTAACAACATTGCACATGTACACTCAGGAACATTGAAAATAGCGACCCAAAAAGAAAGCATCGGAATGAAATGAAATTTAATACACATATTTATGACACAGATGAGAGATTCACTTGAACTCAAAAACAAGACAATTAAACGAATACAGAGTATGCACGACACAAATGCTGGGCAACTTCAATAGCGCGTTGTACCACCTCCAGCTGCAATACATGCCGCCACACGGTCCGGCATTGAGTTGATT
Organism: Trichonephila clavipes; assembly: GCA_019973935.1. NCBI lineage: Eukaryota > Metazoa > Arthropoda > Arachnida > Araneae > Nephilidae > Trichonephila > Trichonephila clavipes. Next base: position 967,885 of record BMAU01002389.1, on the reverse strand, counting down.
AGACACCTTATGTTGTCAGGAGGCATATGGGCCCACAAATCTTGATCAGCCAACTCTAAATCATGTACAGAGTGACACGATGGTATCTGCCGTTTTAGCTGATCCCACATGTGCTCTACAGGGGACAAATCGAGGGAGCGGGCCGGCCATGGAAGAGTCTGAAAATGACCTAGGAAGTCTTGAGCAACTCTTGCTGTATGCGGACGAGCATTATCTTGCTGGAAAATTGCCCCTGGGAGATCTTTTAGGAAAGGTCCTATATGGGGTCGAAGAATATCATCAACGTAACGTTGGCCCGTTAAGGTTCTACGCATAACAATTAAAGTGGACCGACTAGCATAGGCTATGCCCCCCAGACCATTACACCAGCTGTGCGGGCAGTGTGAAGTAGAACAGTGTGGGGGAATTGTACCGCTCACCAGGGCGCCTCCACACCCGTACACGGTTATCATCTGTCCCCAAAACAAACTGGGATTCATCACTAAACACAACCTTTTGCCAATCTGTGACATTCCACATTGATCTGGCTTGGCACCACTGTAGACGCAGTTGCCGATGTTCCGGTGTTAAAGGGAGTGCACGGAAAGGGCGCTTGGATTTAAGATTTGCTTCTGCAAGGTGTCTGGAAATTGTTTGTGGGACAATTGCTACGCCTACGTCTGCTCGTATCGTTGAACGAGTCACTGTGGGGTCCACAAGAACTTGCCGCACGAGTCTTCGATCCGCTCTCCTCGTGGTCTTCCTGGTCGCTCCAGACCCAGTTTTCCGCGCGTGGGTACCTTCTCGTGTCCACTGCTCCCAACAATTTCTAACGGCACACTCCTAACTATCCATCTGGCCAGCAACACGGCGCGTTGACCAGCCTGCAGTTTTCATCCCTATGATAAGGCATCTTTCAAACTCGCTTAACTGTGAGAAATGTCTTCTAGCACGTTTACCTGGCATGTTTCGCTTACCAAAGTCTTCCTACAATCGGCGGGTAATCGTCACGTTTATGAATCTTCGAATTTGCGCTGGCTTATATAGCACCCTCTTCCTGATTGTAGCGCCACCTCGGCGTGTATGAGCATGCGTATTGGCACAAAACTTGGATCATTTGCATATCACATTACGCTGTACTTATTTGTAAAGTTTCGCGATTGTACTTAGCTTCTTTCTTGGGTCGCGATTTTCAATGTTCCTGAGTGTATATTTCAGGTTTCTTCGTAAAATAGGTGGTGCGCGTTATACGGCAAATATACCAAAAAACTAAAAAATGCAACTTAAAAGTATGGGTGCGCGCGTTATACGCCGGATTTTACAGTAAATGTTTTTTCGCGAGCAACGGCTCCACAATTTACCTTTTAAAAACAAGGAGGGAAATGGGGGGATTAAAAGTTATTCAACTTCATTCATATTCGAAATTCGAACGAACAAACACACAGTCCATCTGCCTCAAGCACATCGCTTAAATTGGCGTACAAAACTTTGGGCCGAAGACTGTGATTTCGAATCAGCGAGTTCGAGCGGCCTTGAATTAATTAGTCGATCTCATAAGCGAACGAAAAGTCGTTTGGTCCAAACGACTTCACGAGTCAACTGGAATTAGAACATCGGGAGAGCCGACGTTCTAATTTAAGAGCTCCCGAACAAAATATGTATTCAGCAGTGTGAGACAAAGTGGCGCTGAATTTGTAATGCATACGGAAACCGCCGTAGCCTCGTCACGCTATATTTCGCCGCATAAATTTTCTTCTTGTTCCGGCTTTTTGCACTTCACTTCGCGGGTAGAGAGAAATCGTTTGGCCACTCATATTTTTCGCTCGCCTCTTTAAGAATGCACGGAAAGGCAGACATAAACATGCCCCGTTCTGCAAACGCGGAGGCGATATTAAGCGTGAAGTTATTTTGTTTTTTTTTTACTTGATTGATATCATAAACGTAAATAATACTGCTTTCTCTCTCGCAACATATGGAAATATATTACTGGGGAAACTTTCATTTATGATTTATCAAGATATACCTGCCATTGCAGAAAAGTAGAGCAAAGTAGGTAGTAGTATGGTTGCAAGTTTATCCGGAAAAAAGCCTATAGTTGTTTGTTGTTGTCATAGAAAATGTTGACAATGGCTCAGAGAGTATTGGTAGCTATACAACAATACACAAAAATAATTATTATCAATACTAGATTTCAAAAGTTAACACATTTAACCGATTTTATGTAACCGGAGTCTATTACGAAATAATGATAAATTGTAAAATCATGTCATGGGTTTTCGGTGATAAGCTGTTGACTTTGACCTGAATGTTTATTTGAACTACCGTCCTGTAGGTCTGCTGCTACGCATTAGGAGAGAGAGAGAGAGACATAAATGAAAAGGAATCCATATTCAGTTCTTTCGCTAAGCACTTTTATTCCTTTCCTGTTTGTGTCATTGTGAGAGTAGATGTCGCTGCATACACTCGTCCTAGAAATGAAAGTCGTTTTTACTGTTGATGAACTTTCTGAGCAATATATAGAAAATGTTGTCTCTCTGTGATAACCACAATGGTAATACAAGTGCATTCCCAGTTGGTTTGAGTGCCGTTGGAACTGTTTTTCCGTTGATGTTGTGGACACTCTCTTGTTGAGATGGTGGGCCAGGTTGACGCATGCTCCGATTCCGTTTCAATCACTAATCATGATTTATAGGGAATGTCTTAGGCCGGTTTCATTCAGGCAAACTCTATGGCAGTCAATATGTTTTCTGTCCCCACACCTCTAGGATGTGACGGGTCTATCCACGATCTTTCCACTAATAGTCCTCTAGGGGATTATTGGGTCTTTAAAAATTATTTTATTATAAAACTTTCTCCCGAAGAAGAAAACGTGATCATGCAAATTTACGCTAGCATATAAAGTTTGGTTTTAGGTTAGAAAAGGATAGACTGCTGCGGAGCCAGTGATTAATCAAACAGGAAATGAGGCACAGATATTTAGTAACTGATAATTGTTGTATCTAGGTTGACGATCTGGCACTTAAGATTTAATCTGGATTAGGTCTCTAAAAAGCCAGAGCTATTGAATTGTTCTAAGTATTTAAAGTCTTCTCATATCTCGTGTACAACGTTAATTGCTCTTCATGTTAAATAATTGGGTGCATCTCTTAACTTTGGTGGATAGAATTTGTGTTGTGGTTAGTACTGTGAATAAATTGAGTTTTTTTAATATGGTTAGTCCTCCTTTCATTTGTCCCACACCTTTAGTCGCGTTCGCAAGACCATTACTAGGTGATGAGAATTTCTTTCACTTGCGAACACAAAGTTGATTGAAAAGGGAGTGCCGGATTAATCGGTAGAATGATTAAGTCCGAAAAACCAACAAAACACTTTATCTATTTCCAATGCACAAGTCCCCGCATGTGAAGAGCGTAGCTTTCACAATATTCTATTAAATGAGTCAAGTATTGGGGAGGAAGGAGAATGGAGATTTTGATTGTTTGAGGGAGCGGCACAGCAGGGGGTGTCAGTAGACTATGTGTGAAGGGACCCAAGCGATTTCCATTCAAATCTAGCTCACGACTGTCTGTTCTTTCTGTCAGGTGCTGCACTAATGGACTCGTATGAAAAGTCTCTAGACTTTTCACGGAACATATAATCGACTTCAATTTTTGAGTCACCACTTCGACTGAAAGCTGTTGACCTTGGCATGAATGTTTTGCTTGAACCACCACCAACCTGTCGGTTAGCAGCTGTGCCATGCACTCGACTCTCTCTCTCTCTCTCTCTGTAACCAAAAAGAAATTCATTTTCTGGCTAATTGTTAAGCGCTCTTTTTCTTGTCTTTTGTTTTTTGTGACTTGAGGAAGGGATTGCTGCAGGCTCTAGTCCTCACTGCACTAAAGAACACTTTATGGAATAATAGAGGCTGAGATATTGTCCCGCATTTTGTATAAAATAGTATAAATAATTTGTATTGGATGTGTAATTAATTATATTACTCTGTTATATTTATTTTATGTTAAAATTGCAATATTCGCAAACAACGCTGTCCCTTACGCTATAATGGCGATTCAATGAGAACTTTACAAAATCTTGGCAATAGAGCTAAGTTAGCATCAGTTTGGTGACCATGCTGGCGACCATTCTAGGCGAGTTTGGGACCCTCTGGATTCTTCTGGAAATTAGTGGAGAAATACACTAATTTCACAATCTATGACGCAAGTGGACCTTTCTCAAAAGATCCGTAAAGGATATGAATAGGGAGACGCTCCCCGCGACGTTAATCGAAATCGAAACCGAGCTGAGTTAATTCTGTTTTGACCAACGAGTAGTAGTCTTGCATTGACTGTTGAAGCGATTAGTGATTACTTCGGCTATTGAACGAGCGATTGCTTGTGAATAATTTTTGCATATGTGTATTGTAGACACTGATAGTTGTGTCTGAGCGCTGTAGAAGGTGTAAGTTCTTCTGATATTTTATTCTGAAAAATTTTGTGCTGAATCCTGAACATTTCATGGATTGGATTTTCGACAGTAATTTCTCATCTTTGTTAAAGAACTGTCTTGTTCTTTGAACTAACTTGCATAAAATCCTCGAGCCCCGATCAATGTGACAATATACTTTGAATTTTAATCGGTTTGGAGTTTTCACGAGTAAAAATAGAGAATAGAATGATACCTGTTCTTTCGAATGCGCAGAAACATTATAATTTCATTTTTGATTGAATTATTTTTTCTGTTCATCTACTGTGGAAGGTTTTCAAGAGATTATAGATAAAAGATAATTTTTTTTGCTAGCCTACCAATAAAGCAATTAATAAAACTCTTATTTTATTTGTTAGCCCTTATTTTTTGTTGCGGAACGATTTATTCCACTTGCCATTTGTTTTTGCACATCGAGATCAATTGATCAGTTCTTTTAGGAGAATTTACTCTTTTCTCACTCGAGAATTCTTATGTATTGTTGGGTTTGTGTTTTTCCATGATTCAAATTGAAGGCAGGTTTATCGTGTACATTCTGAAAATTTTGTAATTGCTTTCCATCTACGTAATATGATTTAAAACACCTCATATTACGTCCGATGGTTAATCAAATCACATAAAGAAAACTGCTTTCTTTGGTCTTTCAGAAAACATTTGTTACGAGACCACACAAACTAAGACACACGAAAAAAAACTTATATGATTAAAACTTAGGTTGTATTACTAGGGCAATCGACGCTTCAATTGCAGATTTCAACTATACAAAACGGTAGCTCATCTGCCAATGAGCTCTCACACATAACAAAAACGTTTGACATTACAGAGCAGCGCCCACTAGTCGACGCTTTTCAACACCTGATATATTTGTTTGATGCGTAAACTTACACTTTTAAATAACGTATTTGGCAAATAGTAATAATTTTCAACGTAGAAAACGTCAAATAATAACAAAAACAGATAAATAGCGTATTACAATCTATCAAATTTATAAATGTTTTATAACAGTGGTCCTCAACCCCGTGGAGGCTGACCGGTAATGGTCCATGCATTAAATAGTGCCGGGTCGCGAAAGAAACATTAAATTATTTTCATTTAATTTACTGCCTTGTATTTCTCTGGGATTTGTGTCACTTTTCATAGAAATAACTTTAAATTGCACGTTAAATCGTTTTGTATTCCTTTTTTGGTGTAAATATCTTTGATTCTGAAGATTATTAAGGTCATATTTAAATTAAATTTAATTTAAATAAATCAAAAAAATATAAAATATAAACAATAAATATTCCCCCCCAGCAGGTATCAGTAAAATTATCAAACGTTGACCAGTCCATAGCGATAGTAAAGTTGAAAACACTCCTCTAAAATGTGAAAGTCATCGACAAACATAACAATAATCGAGTCTCCTTTTAATTTCATTTTTAAAGTTTAGAAACATTAAATTGATTTTTAAAAGAAATAGAAAAATTATTCTTATTAGTTATCCATACGTTAAATGTTTCCATGTAAACAAAAAAATTGTTCATAAAAAAAGCAGTATTTTCCATCATGTGAAGGTTTGATGAATTAGTTTAAGCTCCGTTGTTGTTTTTAATCACTAACTTTGATTTAAAATGAAGATTTTAATCCCCTACAATCCTAAATGTCAATATTGTTCCTCCGAAAAAAGAAGGGAAATATTTTAACTGATTTCATAAATGTAATTAAATTTTTCTAAAAAATTAATATTTCATCGAAAATTGGATCTAATATTCATGTCTATACATTATTTTGTTTAATTTTGCTTTCTGGTGTATTTATTATTTATATTGGTATTAGTATCTGTAATTGTTTTTAAGGAAAGACAGTGTTATTATGAATTTAGAAAACCATGAAAACGAAACTACAGTGGCGTAGTGCTAGCTTATTTTCTATAGAAGAATATTCTTTTAAATGTTTGTTCAAAAATAATACGTCATTGAAACGCAGTTGTCATTTTTACCTGAATAACTTTTTATTTCTTTAAAAACCAATTAAAAACATTTTTTAGCTAAAAATTTTTATTGTTTTAAAAAAATGCGGGTAAATATTTTGTGAAGTCACAAAAATAAAAAAAACTTAACATTCTTACTTATTATAAGAATATCGCTCAGATATGCATTCTCTACACTCAAATTATCATACTATTATCCAATTAAAAATATTATAGCAATTTTTTTTCATATGTCCTACGTATTTTTTTTTATAATTGTAATTTATCCTATATTTTTTATAGTATTTAACACTAGTCGATACCCGGCCCTCGTGCTTTGCTGAGTATTTCATGAGGCTATATAGCTGTGTATCGGGTTTACAATTATTGACGTTTAAATCCTGGCATTAAGCTTTCAATTGTATTAAAAAACATTCGTAAAGTCCTCACCTCTAGATTTAAAAAGGACAAGGCTTACATTTCTAAAATGAAAATATCTATTTTTTACGCCCACTTGTCCTCCTCAATTTCCCCAAAACCCACTTTTAGCGGATCTTTATTCAACAAAAGAAACACGTTTGTCAAATTTCACATCTGTAGGTATTACAGTTTTAAAAAAAAAAGGATTTAAGCAATCAACTGTTCCTCCAGCTCATCTCTGATATGAGGCTAAACGCCCTGGTGGTTCTCTTCCCCTTCAATGCAGAAGGCAGGAATAAACTATTTCAGGGATGGTGAACCAATGGCACGCATGCCATTGACAGCCCGCGACATAATATTTTGGGCACGCCACTGACCAAAACGGTTTGCATTTTGTTCAAAATAACAACGTTTACTATGAAGTATTACGAACAAACGCAAGTGAGGGGTTGGGGGGCGCGAGACGACGGAGAGCACTGCCGTTTATTACTGTCTTACAGTCCTAACACACATAAGTTATTTGTTATCTAATCTTCAATAACAGAAGTCATACTAATGTGTTACTTTAATTTAAACTACACGTATAACTAAAAGATTTACATTAATACAGTGTAGAACGTATGTAATTTTTGTCGTAAATAAAATACTTTGAGTTGTTAGTATTTTGGTTTTTCTTATTTTCCCAATAATCACAAGTCAAAATGTTTTGACGTCACGTCTATGCCTCATTAACCATTTCTCCAGAAAAAATGGCACGTTGGTCTAGTACGGTTCGCCACCCATAAACTATTTCAACTCGTTTCCGGAGTTGCCACCTTCAAACTTTAAGGCTGGAAACAAAGCTTTTCCGACGTGTTATGTGTTCTGCCTGGTACGCATCTCCAGAACACATTCTTGACTGCCTGTGGCTTTCAAAACAAAATCTTTATGACGATTTAATGACCCTCTAATGGTGTTGGACTTTTTGAGAGTGAATGAGATCATGGACTTGGTCTAGCTTGGCTAGACATCGAGATGATCAACAACAAAAAAGGATTTTTTTTCATCTGTAGCGCCTCCACAACCCACCTTGAGAGTTGATTTTCGTTAAATCCGTTCTCAGCGGATCTCTACTTTGAAAAAAAAAAACACGATTAGTAAATTTCAATTCTGTCTAATATTTCTGTCAATCTCGTGATGAATGAATGAGTCGCTTTTCTTCTACATATGCATACAAATTACATTTCTCGAATGATGCGGTACTTAGAAAATAAGTTTAATGTAACGAATTTCTCATAAATATGAGTTATTTTTGTAAAAAACAATACAGTTGTTATAAACTTATTTTATCTTCTGCTAAAAAAGTTTAGTTTTCTGATAAAAATATATTCGAATTTCTCGTTTATTTTCTGACGATCAAATGATACGGCTAATACCAACCTTAATTCTAATCATTTTGAATTCATTGCGGATAATCAGAGGTGATATTATTTACTCTAAAAGTATTTTGTAACCCTCTTAGAATTACTTAAGTACCCCTACATTAAACTAAACACCGAAACGCGTTTTAAATTCATTCGCATTCTAAAGGTATGATTCTCTCTTTTACTTATTTTGGAACGATTTCAGCTCATTCAGGCATTTTAATTCACAAATTATCCGGAACGTTTCTTAAGTGATATCGCGAATTTTAATTTTTGTGACTGAATTTGAGCTGGAAGTACACTTCAATAGCACCCTTTCATCTGTGAATAAACTTTGAACGAGGAGTTGTATCAAAGACTGAGAATTAGTTTTAACATCAAAGCTGTTAAAAGACACGTTTATGAATATTAAGTTATGCTCGTACTCTGAAGGAGATCCTTTAATCTTTTAATATAGTTAATTTGGAACTGTAAAAAAGTGTACTTTTGAGTTGCATGCAATGTACTATCGCATCGTGATTTGCTTACAGTAATGCAGTGTAGTGTTTGGGGATGAAGTTTAAATAATCCTGAATGGTGTACGAGAAATGCTATATTTCGCACAGTTTTAACTTTTGAAAATTAAATTCTATGATATTAATATGTGTGTTAAATTATCAAAGTGAAAATTGTGAAAATAAATAAATTTTATGAATGAAGAAAATACTTCGTTACTTTGTATGTTCTAAAAAGACGATATTAAAATATGTTATGTAAGAATTAAATAAATATAAAATTTCTTCTGTAGTTAATTTTTTACTAAATTATGTTAATTTTATAATTGATTTCGGGAATGAATGATATGTTAAATATTTACTGACAAATATTTTGCTGATATGTATGAGTGAACTAATATTTACATTTTTGCTTTTCCTCAACTAGGCAAATTTTGATGTAATGTATATTTGTTGTTAGAGATATACTGAACGCTAAACATTATTGAAGGATTGGAATTGCAGTGCATATATTTACATTTCAAATTTTGTTGCAGTAATTTTGTTTGCATCAGAAACAGATATCCTTTAATTATTTACATGGAATGTACGCACTGTGCTACATTGCTTGCTTTATGAAAATTTAAGCACACAAAAAGGATTAAAATAGTTTGTTTTACGTAATTCAGGTTTTAATATAGTTAAAACTACAACAGAGTAAATTTTTTCTGCAATATGCAGAAAATGAATTATAAAATTTGTTCTTACTCGAAAGCTTCTAAATTGTTCATAACAAAGTATTGATTATAAAAGAGAAAGAATAAAGGTGTTAAAAATGGATAATTAATTGTGAAAAAAATTGATTTAAAAGTATAGCAAAGGTATTAAATTGAAATTATATAAAGCTAATAAATTCCGTTACATGAATATTATTCATTAAATAATTGATTAAAGGCAAAACACACATAACCAGTAAAAATATTTTTAAATTGAGTTAAATTTTTAAAAAATATTTTTCCATTACCTTTTCAAAGTCATGGCAATATATTTTATATCCCTAGCTGTGTACATTCACGGTTGTATTTATTTTACAGTTAATGTAAAAAGAAAAAAACCCATTACATTATAGAGGATTTTGACTTCGAATTAAATAAGAAAAATTGTTACAACATAATATTTACTTAAGATGATACGTTTTTCTCTAAACCAAAATAACGAATAACTTATTTTGATACGTGTTACATTTCATCTTGCATTAAAGGATTAATCCCAATATTTTGGCAGATTTATTTCTGATTCCTCGTTATATATGTATATGTATATATATATATATATATATATATATATATATATATATATATATATATATATATATATATATATATATATATATATATATAGTAAAAGAATATCTTAATGTGCTTACACAAGCCTTACTGAGCGATTGAAACTTTCCCCCAAAACACTCTGATATAATTTCTAAAAATATAACTTATATTTCCCTTTACTTCAACACGCAACTATCTTGTTTTCTTTTCTGCTTTTTCTTGTACTTAATTGTAGAAAAAAAGGTAGTAATTCCCTCTCTTTCTCGCCTGGCACTCGAGTATAGAAGATTCACAGTTTTCTCATCTGATGTTAAAATAATCCAAATAAAAAAATTATTTGATTAATATCCCGAATTTTAAATTTTCACGACTACATCATTTTATTAAACAAAAATGAATGCATCTTTACATTACACTCACTCGTACACGCGCGCTTAAAAAACATAGCATCTTGTTGCATAGAACTGTTTTGCAAAATGATGCATATTACTGGTGAAAGCAAGAATAAGCAGTGATTCAAATGCGTTAGGTTTTCATATAATTATTTTTAAAATTTTAAAAACGCAAAAACAACTTTAAAAATGCTTTTTTAAAATTTTTATGAATACTTATTTTTAAGCACACGCACACAAATATATATGGAACATTTAACAATTAAAAGTCTTCCTTTAGCTCCAGGTTTATTGTATATTTTAAGCTTGTCTGTGTAAACATTGGGGTCAGGATTTGAAAGGAAATAAGTTCAAGAACTTAAATAGTATCCCAATCCTGAGATTGAAGGGATTTATAGCGAATCCTTTCCCTTTATAGTCTACTGTTGTTGTCTGATTCTACAAATCTTTCCAACGTTCTTGGGAAAATTCGAACAGGTATATATTGAGAAGGAGTTTCAAAGTGGGCGTTCTATTTCGAATCCCAATTCGTTCTATTTTTAAATACGAATGAAGTCAATGGTATATTTAAAATAACATACAAATGTTCATCCGTTGGTTAAAGGGTACTAAGAGTCCCTAGGAACCGCATCAAATACATGAGATTGTTCATGTATTATATTTAAATTTAAATTAATATAAGAAGCTTAGTTTTTCAATTTAATGATAAAATAATATATAAAACAGCTACAGTGGAAAAAAATAAAAATATGAAGCATCTCTTTAAAGTCTAAATTGTTTTTAAGTGAATTTAAAATTGCTTAATTGTAATATTTTTTATTAAGTACTTTCACATATATTTTCATTCTGACTATGCATTTCTTTTAGTTAGAAATGAAATCCAATATATCACTAACAATTTCTTTCTATTACAATGTAAGAATAAATAGAAAGTCATTAGTATAATGAGTTCGTCCTTCAACTAATCGAGAAAAACTTATTTAAAACGGTCTCGATACGAAAGTAATTAAAAGCATCTGCATAAATTTAAGAATTATTATTAAAGATAAGTTATACTTTAAATTACATAATTTTGGTATTTTTTTCATTGTGTATTTTCTCATATATATTTCATTCTGATAGTGTACTCACTTAGTTCAGAAGTGAAAAACAGTACTTTACTAAATGCTCTTTTCCGTAATAATGCAAGTTAAAATATGCATTTAGTAAACATTACTTGGTTTCAAATTGTCTCATAATATTTAAAAAACCTTTGTGTGTGTATCGAAAACTTACCCACTTCTTTCCACATACATCAAGTAATAGTTATTTTTCATTACAACTCCTTTAATGTTCTTTATTTCAAATTTCTGTCTCTTAATTCAGTACCAGCTATTTCCTTCCTTTAAATATGTAAGTCTTTTCTTTTCTCTCTGAAAGCAATGTTTTCTCATTAATAACTTGAATGTTTCTTTTTCTTCTTTTAATTTAAAAACAGTCCTGTACTTAAGACTTCCAGAAATTTAATTTATGCTCTAAGTCAAGCGTTCGCCTTCACACGTGACTAGGAAAATTCTATTTAATTCTTGATGGTGCTTAATTCAGAAGTAATAGCTTTTCCAAGCTAAGATGCTTGGCAGTGATTTGCTTGTTGCATAGAGAGAATTTAATTTTCTGATTAAACCATGATAATCAACATTTTCCTTACAAAAGATTATTAAAAATATTCTTGTTTTCATAAGAATGATCAATTTTTTTGTCATTATTGAATTTTAATGAGATGGAATGGGATGATTACTGATACGGAAATCTTTGTTCCAACAAAAATATTATGCGTAATAAAGGAGATTGTGCAAATTAAATCTTAGATTGTCAGAGGCCTTTCGAATTTGTGTAAAATTTATCACCAAAATTTTATTTTGAAGTTTTTAAATAAAATTAAATGTAAATCAGTCAGTTTTCTTACATTAAAGTTTAATTATTTATAAATATTTTTTACCCACCAACCTCATATTTCATGATGTTATACGACTATGTATTGTTTTTTTACATCAAGTTTTCGATTTTGTTTTAAACCATTCTTTTAACCCTCACATGCTGATTTAAAAAGGACAGGATCTGAATTTCTAAAAGGAAAAAATTATATTTTACTTCCCCTTGGCAGTCTATTTCCGGAAAACCCGTTTCTGGAAGATCTCTTCTAAAAAAAGAAACAAGATTGCCAAATTTAAAGTTTGTAGCTCTAATAGTTCAAAAACGGGAAATTATAACGCTCCCGCAATCTCCCTTGGGATTAAATTTTCCCAAAGCCCATACGCATCGGATCTCTTATTCAAAGAAACATTTATCAAATATTAAATCTGTAAGGAATAGTTCAAAAATGCTGAATATATTTTTCTCTGCGACGTTCATGTAACCCCCTTCCATTGGAGTCGATTCCCGTGAAACTCGTTCGTAACGGATCTCTGCGATAAAGTCAAATTCCTCAAAAATTACATTTAAAACAATCTAAAGCGAATTTCGAGGTGCGCACCATCATGATCTTTAGTTTAGACGTACCAAATTTCACTCGCCTAAGTCATTCCACTTTTGTAATACATCTCAAACACAAACTTTTATTAGCATTGATAATACTCATGAAAGTGTAAATCTGTTCTTAGTGGATCTCTACTCAAAAAAAGAAATATGCCTGAACAACTTGAAATCTTCCGTGACAGTTCTGGAGATCTGGTGATCAGCAAGTCTTTTTTCTTCTATATATATGTAATAATTCCTTCTAGTATACTTTTAATTAACTCTTTCATAATAATCTTTAAATAACTTTTAATTCTTTGGTTCAGGACTAACGCATTAATCTTAATTGTAATTAATTAGTAACATTGTATCAGAAAATCTCGTTCCCGCCATTCTAACTAATTATATCTTTTGTTACAAAGGAGTCACGTGATCATAACTGCCAGCATAGAAGCGAAAGTATTTTGTGCTCATCGCTCTTTATCTCTTCGAATTAGCAATGTGATCATCGCTGCTTTTTGTGCTTTATTTGTATGTGTGCTTCCCATTCACTTAATTGTTTCAAATGTGGTTAAACTTCATATGTCTGCGTACTGTTTAAAATATCCTTCTATATACGTCAAATAAATGAAAGTAAAAAGTTTCCAGTCACCTCAAGTAGGTCACGACTACACGAAAATAATATTTAGTAATTAAGAAAAAATGTATTCGCGACACAGGGTATTTCATATATATGTTTGAGAATTATACTGTACAAAACTCCCTTTGAAATCTTATTGACTAAAAAGTGTCAAATGTGAAAAGAATAATTATAACATGTGTAGAGTTGTGAAGATTATTTTACGCACAACACACACATAACGTTCAAATTAAATTGAAATCTCCCTAAAAGGAAATGGACAGGCAATTATTCTTGAACCGAAATCTTAGTTCATGACTTCAAAAAATAAACAATCAAAGGTGTTCTTTATTGGAATTGTAATATTTCAAAAAATTAAAATGTTTAACATTGAAGGTTGAACATATTGTTACTGGGAAAAAAATTAAGAAATGGCAGATAGTATAAGTTTTATGTTACAATGTTCGACGTGTCAACACTTTTATCCTAACATACATTTCAAATATTTTCGTCTATACAGTATAAGCTGTCCACTATTTTAAAAAGAACATCAAAACTCTCCATCCATTGATTGCTTCATGAACTCAAATATTTACGTACTAAAACAAAATAAGCTGTTTTCACTTATTTTTCTTAAATTTGTTGCAGCTTTTGGCTTGCGTTGTACATTTAAACTTAACTTTTAAGCAACCATATAGCTACTATTATAAAAAAGGATCAGATTTTCTCAAACACAAATATATTCAAAAGAAATAATTTCATAGTTTCGCAAAAAAATGTAAGGTATTCGCGCCCGTGGTTACTTCCAAGTTATCTTGTAGCTGAACAGTGCGACGTTAATATTAAATCAAATCAAAATCTGTTATCTTCGTGACCTATAGGTGTGGTAGTGAATGGAGAACCAGGCGCTGAAATGATCTTAATATATCTTTATTAAGATCTTAACTTTAACAGTATACAAAGATAATAGTTATATTTAAACTTAGAGAATCTGAGGTGAGAAAACACACAATACGTATTACCAAATAAGCACGACTTTAATCACTATAAATTCCCGCCTATTCCTAATCTCAACTTATACACAGTTCCTAATAGATAACAGAATTATCCTACCTTAATATCTTAGTAAATAACAATTCTCTCGGATCCTAAATATCTTTTCTTGATCTCGCGTGGAACAGTATTCACCTTGACTGGATCGTTCTGTCACGGATAGCTTCACACTAGAATAACTGCTTACTTCTCTGACTTCAGTTTGCGCGCTTAATCTCAGACTAGCACAATCACTTCCCAGTAGATCATACGTTTACGTTAAACTTCTGCTATTTAAAAATTTTCTAATTTGCATACTCACGCCTCGCTTCTGGATTTGCTTGGAAGGTATTTGCCTTTTTCGGCCCCAAAGAACCCAAGAGGAGTTTTTAGTTTAAAAAGCCCGTCACAAAATGTGAATGTATAGTTTGACAAAGTTTTTTTCAGCGAAAGTATGTCCTATAGTATGAACATCAGGAGAAAAATAATTAAAATAATTTCAAAATTTAATATTGCCACAAGTGATTAAATTTTAGGAAAAATGGAAAAAGGCTTAAATTATGGGGTTAGATGATTTTAGACTCTCAATAAAATTTTGTACACTATAAGTAACCAAAAGCGAGGATTATTGATAAGTGAGTACTGAGTAGTGAATAGTACTAAGTACATTGCAACATTTTATAACTCTAGTTCAGGGGTGGCGAACCATTATGGATCAACGTGCAATTTTTCTCTAAAAAAATGTTTATTGAGGTATAGACGTGCCTGTCAAATAATTTTGACATGTGATTATTGGGAAAATAATAAATTTTAAGTACTAACAACTCAAAACTCTTCATGTAATACAAAATACATTTTGCACCTTATAGTAGTAAATGTTTTACTTATACGTGTAATTCAAACTAAAGTAGCATTAGTGTGATTTCTGTTGCTGCTGGTTCTATGAAAAATAACTTGCATTAGGATTGTAAGATGATACTTTTAGCAGAATACATGCTGAATTGGAGTCATCAGTCAAACAGTTTCAAAGCGAGTTTTTATGCTATTCTCATCTCTGAAAATAAGGACTCGCAGGCATGGGTAGATGAAAATATGGTTAAAATAGATGACCCAACTTCTTCAAACAGTTAAATGTGTCTAGAATTGAATTCCGTAACTCCGAAATTTCATTATTAGCATTTTTACTGATGCTGCTTGTTAATCTTTCTGTTTCAATCAATTCCAACTTTCCCCTTTTTCAACAGATTTTAGAATCTATATTAAACTAGACAGGATTTTAATCAGTTGCATTTCAAATTTTCAATTTCCAACCAATCGAATCGGAACAAGTTCACATCAGGGTAAATAAAAAAATTTGAAAGTTTCCTATGATTCCTTGAACTAAGAAAATCTCGTTGAAAACTGCGACCGATTATTCGAGTTTGTTCGTAATACTTCACACTGAACTTTTTTTAAATCAAAATTCAAACCGTTTTGATCCGTGGCGTGCCCAAAATATTGTGTTGTGTGCCATGGATGGCACGTGTGCCACTGGTTCGCCATCTCTGCCCTAGATATTTCTTCTCGCACCATCGAATCATTTCGATCCCAGCTTTCTTTCGTCTTCCGCTTTAGCGTCGTTCACTGTCATTTCCACACACAGGAGTTTTTTTTAAAAAAATTAATGCGCTAAAGAAGCTATTAAATATATCTGATGTGTTTTTCCTTGTAACCATTTAGCAAGAGTCCTCTCATCGTATTAAATGTTCAAAAGTAGTAAAATGCCTACATTTCTGTAACAAAAATTCCTTAGGCTTTTTACCATAATATAAATTATAGTTTAAAAAACTAAAAAAACACGCTTTTATCGTGTGTGTGTGTGTGAATCGAATTAAAAAGTAAAAAATAATTCTTAGTATAAAAATAAAATTATTAACGAGAAAATAAATGTCATTATGGTAAAAGTGTGGAGTGCTCGATATCAATTGTTATTAATTTCGTACTAGTTCTATTCCGAAAGAGGCAGAGTTGGTATAAAAATGTAGTACAAAGTACCCCCACGCTTCCACCACAGTGATATTAATTTTCTTGTTAATCATTTTATTCTTATATTAAGATTACTTTTTAGTTCGATTCACTATAAAAGCGCGTTTTTTAGTTTTTTAAACTATCATTTATTCATTGATGAATTAATATTAAATGCGTCATTTTTTAGCATCTAGAATACCCACTGGCATCCTATCGGTTTGTCAATTCTGTCTGGTTTGCAAAATGGGGGATCATGCAAAGCATGCTTCCCTTTATCACGTAAAGAACTCTTTTTTTGTTTGTTGTATTTGTGTTAACCATGAGAGGTTTCGCTTTAGGGTTGTAACTTAATCTTTTAGTCGCCAAATCTGAAAATTGGATCTGGAATTAATCACCAACTCTGTAAATGTGGAAATTGTTAATCTTGCTGATACTGATATGGACAACTGAACAAAATTATAAAGTTATTATATTGCCATCGGTCCTTGACAAGTGTGCAAAATTTCGAGTTAATCTGACCTTTTAAAGTGGGTAAAAATCGAGTTCAACAATTCTGTTACATACAAGTGAAGCTGATGATAAAAGCGTGTTAAAAAATGTCAAATACCTAAACTTCCTTCCTCTTGTGGCAGTATTTAATATAAAAATTAATTCTCTTAATTTTATATTTTTTCTTCATTTATATACCAGAGTACATCTTTTCCGTATAAGTAAGCTTTGAAATTCTGAAAAAAAATTTCAACCCACCTTAGTAAGTAGGTTAATTTGTTTTAAGTTAGAATTATACGGAATATATATATATAAACGTCAAGAAATGATCTTTTATCTTAAAATAAATTCTTATTTCCAGAATTTAAAGGTACTTGCTTCCTGACTTTAGCTGTTACCGGTTTCTACTTGTAAATAAAATTTATGTAAATGTACCTTCTTACTAGTAGTTAGAGCTTAGTTTTAGTTAGAATAACTGTTTCGCTAGGACAGAAACGAAAAAAATAGAACTACTTTGACAATGATATTAAACAACTTCAGGGAACAATACATCCAGAAAAAATCATATAAATCTCTTTATTGTGCTGCAGATATTAATGCTTCCCCTTCATTTCAGCAACATATAAATGGAAGATTAATGGATATCCGTGTATCATCTTTTGGCTTACACTGATAAATTGCTCGTCTGAAATTATAATATTTCTATTATTTCCAGTATTAATGGTGCTTATTATTGCAGGGGCAAAAAGAAAAAGAATCCAAGCACCATTTAATTAATAGTATTAATATAATATTATGTCTATCATAAGTAATAATTACCTATACCAGAGAGTATCTGAGATGAATAAAAAGGTATCATTATTTTCAAGAATATTTAACTAAGATTAAAAAATCATAATCGACAACGATTTCAATTAAAAATAAAGTCATTTTTTATTTAAATAAGGAGAAACAAATATTTGATATAAAAATCGTGTTTTCTGAGTTTGAAATCGATAATTTTTAGTCGAAGTTTTTTTTTCACCTTATGTGTGATAATGAGCATCCCAACACTAAAATGAATTTATTCACGGACAACGTAGTACTAACAAACAAATTCATTCGAATAATTAAGAGGAATATATTTTGATTCTTGTTTTGATCGTAATTAATAATAGAGTATTTAAAATGTGTCAATTTTTATAAATTTCTCTTTTCTATGCCAGTTTACTGCAGTTTCACACAAATTAGCGCATTTCCCAACTACTTAAATAAAATGTAATTTAACTTTAATTTATGAATTAAGGGTTCTTTTTCATGGATATTTGAGAATATATTGTGTGATATTGAAAAACATTCACTGAATCTGAAATCTGAATTTTGCAGTGAATGGACTCGATTTATGTGACGTCACGTGATTTCATGCCAATCAGTTCATGCGCCTCACTGCTGCCAGATTTTACAGAAACATTATTATAATATTACAGATTCATTAACAATACTAATGCACTCAAGTAAAAAATGCCTCTAATTAAAGCTATCTAATATACAGTCGGACCTCTGTATAATGATGTCGCTAAATCCCCCAAAAAGTTCGTTTTATGGAAAATTCGTTAGAGGTTCATCTTTCAATTTTCATCATAAACCAAATAAAACAAACTTTAAATTCATAAAAACTATGTATTAAAAAAAGTATTACTCATACCTTTTGTAAATTAGTATATATTTATTTTATATATCTTACCCATAAAAAAATGCAATAAAAGTTTCCTAACGCCTTAATTCTCTTCCTGAGGAATTAAATTGTTTTCTTTGATGCTTAAGCACTTACGTTGTGACATTTGCGAGCTACAAGAAACGAAGTGACCAGTACGACTGATCAATACTACAAATGAACTTTCGAGATACTTGTTCAAGGAACGAGACTCCACTGAGGGTGAAAGGGAATATCAAGGATGTTTCCAGTGAAATGGACAAAAAGGGGTTAAATGTTGCACTTCTTGGATAAAATGCCCAGAATTCCATTGCTCACTGAGAGTTAACCTAAAAAAATAAGTTCAAGATTTATGACCACCAAAAATGTGCTAAGAGAAGAGAATAACTCGAAATGTCCAGAAATGTTTCAAAGAAAGAAAGTAAAAATTGAATCACAGGAAAAAAAGTTCGTTATATACAAAATTTACTTCGCTATAGGGAGGTTATTTTACGAAGAAAATCGTGAAATGTGTTTGGTTCCAGGAAATATTTCGCTACATAGAAAAATTCGCAATATAGAGGTTCGTTATATGGAGGTTCGACTGCACATATAAAAATATTTCATTTAATACTCAAAAAATATTGTTTTAAAAGATTTTGGGAACATTTCAACAATACCATTACCAAATTATTTAACTCTGAATTGTGTTATTGTTGCTTGTGCCACCTAATCAACATTAACATCAGATCAAGGTCGACGAAATTCATTGCGGCGAAGTGCTAGATTTTTACATCTTTCGTTCACATTAGTTTTGAGCACCAAGCAGGTGACAGCACGATTTTGCTCGGTTCCACCCCAATTTTGAGGAAGAACATCCTGGGGGTGGTCAGGGGCCACCCACCTCTCTTCCCCTGCCACCAACCTCACAAGAGAGCTTGCGGCTCGACGGCTGTTTCGAATATCCCCATGCAGTCACTATACATTTACAAACATCCATGATTTCTTCATTATTCAAACCCAGGCCCTACGGAAACGCAGTCAGTGTCACTAACCACTATACCGGATGGGAAGCACTCTGAATTGTTACTAATGTGAAGCTAGCATGAGAATTATTATTGAAGTAAATATAATCCAGTTGATTATTCTGCAGTGTTATCCTACTTGTGAAAGTAAATAACAGAGTTATTACTTTAAAATTTCTTTACCTTCCCTTTTTTCTTTTTTTTTTCTTTTTAACTTCCCATAAGCAAATTACATGTCTTTTAAAAAATTGTGTGACCTCATTTTTCATCTATCCTGACTAAAAAATTCCAAGCTAAAAATTTTTAAAAGAAAAATTCTCTAGAATTACAGTATAAAGCGATGTGGTTAACCCATAAGGGAATGGAGAATCGTTTACAAGGTGAATAATCGGTCTATTGTTTTTCCGGAGATCATTCTATAAGAGTAGAATCAAAATTTTATTTTCCTAAAAAGCTGTTCCATTACAAAAAAAAATTGAATTTTATACAGGGAGGCTGGAAAAAATTTAAAATAATGTATCGATACACGGCGCTGTGATGGATGAGTACATTTTGAAAGGTAACTATGATTAAGCACTTCGGTTTTCCATAAACTAGAAAGATTTGTTCGTTTTTTCCCCCAGTCGAAAACTTCCATATTTTGAATTAAAAAAATTTAGCCTCTATATTTGAACTAAATACAGCGGAAGAATTTGAATGCTAACAAATATTGAAATTTATATTCAAAAAAATTATAATTTAGTTTTATATGTTTAAATTAAATATGCCTATTGGTTCGCTGTGTTTCAAGAAAATGCGTCTATAATAATTTTTTAAAAAAGAAAATAGGGCAGCATCTTGTTTTAGTGCAATGCTTGATGGCGGTTTATTTTTGTCGCCAACTCCGTTAACTCCACTATGAATTTGAAAACCACCACGATCTTGGCGATATTTTGGCGCGCTTTAAAATTTCGTCACCAAGCTGTACACAAAAACAATATTTTGCCCTTCAGTATCATGAAAATTATTTAAAATGATTTATTTGACACAAAAAATGAAATATAATTTTAAAAAATGTAAATTATATGTTCTAGGAACAAAATGGGTGTCGGTGGCAGGGTTTCCGAATTGTCGCCAAGTTAAATATTGGCGATATTATTAGATATAATGCATTAAACACAAACACGATGACTGGACTGAGTTTGGCTTCACTGTCACTAAAACCAATAAGAACCTCAGTTCTACGTTAACTTAATTAACGTGCTTCCTTTAAATTTAAGCTCTATTAGAACTTCAAGAAGGTGACGGAATTCGTAATTTTGAGCCGAGGTCTACACCTCACCCCATTCCCAACTTCCACATCATACCAAAGCTATGAGGTTTATTTCATTGAATGTCCCGAAATCTCCATCATCCTGTTCGACGGGACTGTTGTATGAAAATCTAATCTGCGATTCAACTTTAAACTCAAATAGTATTGAAATAAATGATTAGATTTTTTGTTTAAATTGCACGCACGCGCTTTCAAATCAAAATATCTCGATCAGAGAAAATGTTTTTTTTTTTTTTATGTTGTCTACATTCACGCGAGAAATTTTAACCGTGCATTATTGAGAACTTAAAAAGGTTGAATCGTTTTTTTTACGGTACCCTTCAGTGAACATCTGCGCTTGAATCCTACGTGTATATACATGAATTTATATTAGAAAAAAAAAAGAAACAAATGGTGGGGGGGTGATGCTTTAACTAAATTTTCAATTTTTGTGTTTATTCCGTGCATTTGTTGCAAATACTGGATGACTTTTTCCACTGTTACTAAATTGTGAAGATTGTTGTCATATTTTAATTACATTTTATGCTCTAATGTTTTTTCCAAATAACACAGAGAAATATAAACAGCATTGAGAGGGGTGTTATATTAACCATTAACATCCTACGAAAATGCCGATTGTGGATTCGATCCCGGCCCACGTCGGTGGGTTTTCATGATGCAGAAAATCGGTAGCGTTCATATCGTATGATTATGTGGTATGTTAAAGATCCGTAGAGTGCCTGCTTGGCTTGGGTGTTCTCGGCAAAATTAAATTCCCAGTACCATTTCGCATTGTCAAAGCTTAGGTGCCTCCCTCTGGGTAGGAAACTGGGTGTCAAAATTACATTGGGGCAATTGGTATTCCTCCTACATAAGGCCGCACTTAGAAGTGATACCAACTCCCGGGAAATGTACTAGGCCTGTTATGGTAAATACCAATCCGCAGCCCCATTGGAGGACAAAAAAGAACATCCTACGAGAATAAAAATTTAAAATAAAAAAAATGTCGTAGTTACCTTTAACAGAAGGAAAGGAAGAATTCCATACAAGATGAGTATTAAATAATATTTTTGAAGAAAAGTCATTCTAAAAATTATATTTCTTTAGCGTTCTATCACGAACTATTGTTGAAAAGAATTTAACAGTAGGAAAAATAAAAAATGGGAAGGAATGTATTTTGTTTGCTCAGAAGTGCATTCTATATATTTAACGTTTTTATAAAACTATTTTGTTGTTGTATTAAATCAGAACAAATAAAAACGTTCTTTAAAGATTAATTCTATAAGTCAAAAAGCTATTTTGAAATAAAATATTAAACTGTTTACTCAACTTACGTTTTATTTATTCCCAGGAAAACATTCCGTTGTTGTTAAACCTGATGCATAACATACTATGGTACTGAAATTCTTATATTAATATTCGTTCTTTGTATTCAATTATTTATTATAAAATTCATTTTTATAGTTATGGTAAACATATTCCTTTAATTTTATTTGGAATAATTTATAACTATTTATATTTGTAAAAGAATTTTCTTACATTGTAAATATTTAAAAGGCATCGAATTAAATTACCATTTTAATTTAAAGAAACGTTTTCGCATGTATATGTTTGATTAAAAAATGAGGAAAATAACATTCAGTTGAAATTGTAAATTGTCCGTAAATCTACATATTTGCACATAATTGGAATACAATCAAACGGAAATGATATTAAGTTTATTCATGACTTTGTTTAAAATAAAAAATGTTTTATTTTTGTTATTTATAAGTCAAACGTTTATTTCTACTATTCATGCATAATGAATTTACTAAATTCGTTTGATATGATAAACATTTATTTCTCTGCCATAGTACATGATATAAAAAGGTCAAGATGAAAATACTTTAGAAATTGTTGTGTAGAACTATCAATTTGCATCTTTATGAATACACAAAAACTAATATGACTTCGAAAAATTTTGGAGAGAGGGATTCGAACACACAGATATGTCTTTTTCGTCACTTGACTTACGAAGTCTATCATCAATAGACCACGTGTTGCATTGAAATACGAAGTGGGAAAAAGCAATCAAAACTTGAGACGTGGCAAAGCTGTTGCTTATTTAGCGTTATACGTGGTAAAACACAAAGGAAGTCTGCTACTTAACACACTTTAAACTTCCCGATACACAGTGCAGTGTCGTAGGAATTTCAATTGATGAAACTTGAATGATCTTTTAATAGTTCATTTACTCACTAACACATAGGACACTAACATGCACCACGCTACGCTTTTACACGTTTTAGGTAAATACTGAATGTTCCGAGCTTGTTGACAATTTTAGAGAGAAACAAATATGGGGGCCAGGATGGCATTTAACACATCTGCCTCTGCAGGTACCAAAAACCTTCAAAGCTCACTGGCGGAGCTCACAGACTTCACACTTTGAGAGACAGTGAGAAAATTCCCCACTCTCCACACTTATTTCGCTGACGGAGCTCTTCCAACACCTCCTAGATACAGGAGGTGCTGGCTCTTCCGACCTCCCTTGTCGATCGACAATCGCCGAATCCCTCTGGTGTGGCACTCGCATAGGCGCAATACCTCAGGTTAGACTCGTTGCCATTTAGCGTTCTAAAATTTGTCTTGAGTACGTTACAACAGCAAATTTTGGGATGTAGAGTGCTTTTGAAAGATCTTGCTCGTGAAGTTTCTTTCCGGTGGGTTCCTGTACACTGTGGGATAGTGGGGAACGATTTTTACCTAATGTTGTTTGAGGTAAAGATATCTCTTATCGTAGAGGTTCCCGAGGATCCTAACGCAGAAGAGATTGAAAAGCTATTAAATAACACATGAAATTATTATAAACAGGCATTTACAATAATTCACTTTGATTTAGTCTAACGTTAGACCTGATTATGTGATGCATTGATAATAAATAAAGGTTACTTATCTGAAATACGATTCAACCTCTGAAACTCGCCAAAGAGAAATCCTCCTATATCTTATAATAGCGACTATAAATGAGGAATAAACGACGATAACTCAGGAATTCACTAGCGTTGTTTATATTTTCCGCATAATTACTATTCACTATCACACTGAACATTTATGTGCTATTCAGTAGTGTCGCGCATTTTCGGTGTGGAGTTTCTTTAGCTCAAAGTGCCAATCTGGAAGAAAAACAAACCCGAGTTAAAGGAGATAGACCTTATGGATAGCCCATTTTTACAGTGAACACTGTGATTTGCTTCTTAAGAACGGAGCTCTAGTGTCCCTGACACCCACAAGGGCTTTATCATTCCATTTTTGAAGGCTTTGGGCAAGTATGGCTTTCACACAAAACTTGGATTCGGATGCAGAGCAGGTATCTAAAAACAAGAATTGGGGGATCATTGACGTAAGCGACCAGTGGCGTAACGTACACCCCCACAACTCCCACATTGTTGGAGGTCCAGGATTCTAGGGGGCCCAAAGGCGGACTGACTCCACTTACATATTTAACCAATTTATAAAAGTATGAAAGAAAAAACGTGACTTTGCAGATGGGACTCTAATATTCTCCGTTACGCCACTGTACACACCTCTTTTCCTGCTGTGCCAGAAAAGGTAATGTCACTCGCTTTAGACTGTTACAAACCATGAGTGACTGAAATCTCATCTCTTCCGTATCGGCCTTGCCCACTTCCCAGATTGTGCTCTTTGTGACTCTCGTCAACCTATGGCAATCGAATATTTACGCGTGTGCTAAGCACTACTTGGCGTAATCGCGGAAGCTCAGTAATGGTGGTCAAGAATTCCAGTCCAGCGTATCATGAGTTTGAGCCTTAATGCTCTTGGAGAACCGTCGTGTAGAGGGGCTGATGCACATTTAATCTATTGTGGCTCAAAGTCGTCCTGTTGGTATCGAGTGAGAGTTTGGGGGTATCAGCTCAGGTTTGTTGTAATCAGGATTCAAAATTACGAGATCCGTCGCCAACAACCTTGTTGGCGTTATAGCGCGACATTAATAAATACGCACTCTAGAGGCGTAGCTACCACCGTATCAATGATACGGGGCCCCCAAGATACAGGGTCCACAACATGAACGCGCAAAAAACTAAAATGTTATCAATACTTCTATTAACAAAACTCCCAATTTCAAAAAAGGGCCCCCAAAGGAATTTTGATACAGGGCCCTTTCAGGGCTAGCTATGCCAGTGACGCACTCACTGTAGTAAATGGGTTTGATTGTATTGTTAAAAAGTACTGGAAAACTCAAGTACTGATATCACAAATGATAATTTGCGTGAGATATTCGTTAAATCAAGACTTTAATTCTCTTCTGAACATCTTCAATTCTGTTTTAGTAAAGTCTTTCATTATTCTTCTATATGGATATGAATTTTAAACTATCGAAGAAAAATCAACGACATGTTTAATGTTATGTTTAAGGAATTGATTGATTGATTGAATATTAACGTCACACTGTTCAGCTACACGAGGGCTTTTGGCGACGGACCACGTAATTTTGAACCATGGTCAAGTGACGTGGACGACACCTGAGCTGGCACCCCCCTCTCCTAACTACCACACCACACCAACGGGAGGACGTTTCAGCTCTCGACAGATTTAACGTGCATCGCTGCCCTACACGGCGGGTCTTTAGTGGTACAGGGTTCGAACCCGTGACAAAGCAAGCCACGGTCCGATACCTATACCACTCGGCTACCGCGGCCACTATGTTTAAGGAAGATTAAGGAAGATTAAAGTTTACTTACTACTCTAGTGATTGATAGCCTTTCTAACAGAATTACTTCCATGTTTGTCGACTGCTATGGCTTATAGATAGCGTGCCTAAGGTTGTGGGCTCGATCGCGGCTGGAGTTTATAGATTTTCTCAATGCGAAAATCGTAGGCATGCATGTCTTATGATTATGTGGCATGTAAAAGATACCTTGAATATCGATTTGGCTCTGGTACTTTTAGGGAAATTAAACCACAGCAATATCTAACATCCGATGAGAGCTTGAATTAAAAATAATTTCAAGCGTTCCAATTTTTGGTAGAGAGGCCGCCACTAGATGGGGCCGTAAGGAAATGGCTCTCAGATTTTTGGACTTGCTGTTTTTGTAATGGCTAAGTTGCTAAAAGACAACCAATCCATTAGGGGGGAAATTCCTTGTTTTAAATCCTGTATTATTCCTGAAGCTACAAATAATAAATTATAAAATAATAGACTATAAACAATTAACTACAATATTATAGCTTATAATGCTAGAAGAAAAAACTGTATTGTCTAACCTTTTTATATACTAGCTGGTTCTTCGCACGGGAGAATTGAACAATTAAACAATACAGATTGAAGGATAAAGAAGTTTTTAATGACTTACTTTTACATGAATTACAAGTTAAAAAAAAGTTTTGCATATCTCAGCTGAACAAAAGAAAAACCAAATTTGTTAAATTTCAAGTATGTTGATCTAATAGCTGATAAAAAGTACTTCCTTTTATTTATAACGCCCGGTAACTCTCTTGTGGGTCGTGTTTTTAAAACACCTTAATATTACTTTCTGTTGCATTTATTTTATGTTAAAGTTGTAATATTTGCAAGCAACTCAGCTCCTTATACTATAATGACGATTCAATAGAAGCATAGTGAAATGTTGGCGATAGAGCTAATTTGACATCATTTTTAGCGACTCTGTTGGCAACTTGGCGGTTGATTGAACGGTACAGAAGTTGATATGCTGTAGCGCCACCTGGTAGGAAGGTGTTACAAAGAGGATAACAGAGAGAAAAACCTTCTCCACAAAAAAATACATATACATGCCAATTTTCATAGCGATCGGTTGAACGGTGTTGAAGTGATGCGATTTCACACATACAAACATCCATTTTTGTATACATGGATATTGAGTGACCATAACAAGTGTGAAAGTCTTTACAGTACTTAAACGGGATTTTTAAACTTTCCAATACACCTAATAAAATTATGAAACTCGTTTTTAGTTTCATTATTCTTTTTTAATACAGAAGCAAATATACTTTAAGTACTTTACTTTTGTTTTTTTTTACGGAAAACAAAGAATTTTTACATCATTTTTCTTCGGAGTATAATTCACTTCCTTTTTTTCGAACACTTTCTCATGGTCCTCACGTGCTCCATTTCTCTTAAACAAACAATTTAGTTGTTTGGATGGGACATTTATCGCCGTTCGCACGACAACTTAATTTTATCTCGGCAATTAAATATTAATTTTTATGGCATACTTAAGGAAGAACACATTCCATTTTTTATGATGAAATAACTCTACCTTTCCTCTTTAGCTTTCTCGTAACACTGAGTTATTTTTGTTAAACAAGAAGATAAAACAATTTCGTAAACAAAAATTCACAGGAAAAAATGAGACAGCATTTTATAATGTTTTAGAAAAAAAATTGTTATTTTTTTTATTATATATATAGTTTCTTACGAAAATATTCATGTGTAGAATATCTTTTTTCAATTCCTACTATTAGTTCACACTCTCTCAATTTATATATATATATATATATATATATATATATATATATATATATATATATATATATATATATATATATATATATATATATATATATATATATATATATATATATATATATATGTATATATATATATATATATATGTATATATATATATATATATATATGTATATATATATGTATATATATATATATATATATTTATATGTATATATATATATGTATATATTTATATATATATATATATATATATTTATATATATATATATATGTATATATATATATATATATATATATATGTATATATATATGTATATATATATATGTATATATATGTATATATATATTTATATATATATTTATATATATGTATATATATATATAAATATATATATATATATATATATATATGTATATATATGTATATATATGTATATATATATATATATATGTATATATATGTATATATATATAAAAATATATATATATAGATGTATATATATGTATATGTATATATATATATATACACTGCTGGACAATTACTAAGGACGGATCACAAACTGCTATGTAGCATAACATTAAGCGAGACATGAGGCCTAGTAGGAGAAAATATAGTTGCCACACTGTTCAGACATTAGAATAAAGAATATTTATTGTTCTGGAAAGTACAAAAGCTGTGAAACATCTGAAAGGAAAAAAAAAAATGTTCATTTGATCTGCGTACGGAGAAATGGAACAATGCATCTAAAAGTCAGCAGGCACCTTAAAGAAAGGTATCAGTACCGATATGTCCACCGTGGAGTGTGATGCAACATTCCACACGTCGTACCATACTTTGCACAACATTATCCAGCAGCTGTTGAGGCAATTTATCCCATTCCTCTGTGAGTGCACGGATGAGGGTGTTCTTGTTTGTCGGAGGATAGTTTCGACCAGCAACTTGCCTCCCCAAAGCATCCCACACATTTTCAATGGGGTTTAGATCTGGAGAACGCGCTGGTCATACGAGACGTTGAATACCCTCGCTGTCTGGACAATCCTGAACAGTGAGTGTTCGATGACATGTTACGTTGTCGTCCATAAAAACAAATTTATCACTGACAGCACCACGAAAATGACGAACATGCGGAAGTAGAACTTCATCAATGTATCGTTGGCCCGTCATAGTCCCATTCGCAACCACATGTAGGCGCGTGCGGCCATTGATCATGATGTCCGCCCACACCATGATACAATCCGCAGACTGTCGGATATCGGTCCTGTTTCCTGGCTCATATTTTCTGGTCGATAAGCAGTAAACGTCTGGCACAGTTTTTCGCGCCAGATCAGTTGGGTGCGTCTACAATCCGGTGACAGACTGAACCTCTACTACTCATCTGAGAAATGACTTCCAGTGAAACAACGCTGTGAGCGATGCCCAGTCGCCCTTCTTCGATCTTTCCAGTCCAATTCATCTATGTGATGAAGACATGCTTTTAAGTTCGTCTATTAAATCGATCCACCGCGTCATTGCAAACGGTGCAGACGTGGGAAAAAAAAAATTTGCATACTCATACTTCTTCTTACTAATATCCCGGACCACATTTTGCTTCCTTTCATTTTGTGGTTGCTATGGATGATGTTATCTGCAATTATCCAGTGTATATATGTATAGTCCTCCTATATCAAACGTCTGGCAGCAGTTTTTCGGGAGATCTTGCTTTTTCAATCGTTAATAAAATACTTTCCTATGCAAAAAATACATTTTTTAAACTTGTAGTGGTTGCCACTTGATACAGTTTTTTCAAATATTAATTAGTTAACTCAATTTAAAAAGAATAAATAGTAATAAGCAAAAATAATAGTGTCTAACACCTTATATAAAAAGGAAAATTTCTCGTTGTGTCCCTGTAGTGCAATGGATAGCGCGTTGGACTTCCAATCCAAATGTCATGTGTTCAATCACCACCTGGGAAGGCCTAATTTCTGAGAATGTGATTTCTTGGTACTATACTATTTTATTGGAATAATTAAACCTAATTAATGAATAAATTATAACAAACAAGAATAATAGTCCAATACCATATACAGAAAGGAAAATGGAAAATTTCAAGTAAAATCGCTTTCTATTTTGTCACTTAATACAGTGATTGTATAATATGCATATACATATTTATATTAATTATAATTATTCAATAAAAAGTAACTAAAATAAATTTTTCTTTGTTGACATGAGTAGAAATTGACTTTTAAATATTGTTTTTTATATTACTTGTCTGTTATCATCCTTTGTAAGTTCCATTGCTTTTATTTTTTTAAAGCCTAAGCAATGTGGAAGAAAAATTTATATTTATGTATTTACATTTCATAATTTAAAATTGAATTTGACAGTAGTTTGAACGTTAAAGTAAAGTATGTTGTATTTGTGTGACACTATATCCATCTACTTTAAGGAGGATTGCATTTTCTTGTTTGTTTATTTTTGTTTGTACTCATAAGATTTTATTATTTTCTGTCAGATAAGAGACATGAAATATTTCTCAATATGAAATCCTATGTGCATTGAATATTACTTATGCGTTGTTCTAGGCGAATATATTTAAAGGGAAAATGAAAGTCAGAGAAGATAACGATTTATTTTCAGAATTGCCAAAAATGTTTTTTTTTCTTTTTTTTTGAAAATTGGGTTTTTTTAGGTAACTTGTTCATATATATGAGCATGTTTTTGATTCAATTGCAGCACTCAAAAAATATCCAAACTTTATTCATAAAAAAATATTCAGTTTTAAATTTTGCATTATGTTTTGATTGGGATAAAATCTATTCGCGTGATTACACTATTTTTATGGTTTCTTACACACACATTTCTTTATTTTTATTTTAAAACCCTCAAGTTCTACTTAAAGTTAATTTCAGTAGCAATGCTTAACTTTTATTTTGCAAAAAAGTAATTGTGGCAGTATTTACTGATATTTTTTCTTTTATAGATGGTATACCATTTGACAAAATCTGCTGGCAGAAAAAAAATGAACGCATGGGCATTAAAATTACTTATATACATTCAGTAAACCACACCTTCTAGCCTTATTTGTACGTACACGAAACATTATGATTGAATATTCTTTAGGTACATTTATTATTTAATATGTTGCACGAGTTTATCAACAATCATTACTAGATTTTCATGGAACAAAATAAAGATTATAGAGCCTAAGGGTGGTGTTTTTTCTTCTTAGTTTTTACAAAATAATTTATTCTAATAAACTTATAGACTAGCTCTCACCCAAAAGGATAAAAAAACAATACGTTTGTATTTAAAGAATAAGCTCAGTGGCTGAGTGGTAGTGCATTGCGCTTCCACACCGGGGTCTAATGTTCAAATCCGGGTTGACTCAGCCTTTCATCCCTTTAGTGTAACGATAAATGAGTACCAAGCTTGCTTGCGAACTTAACACTGGGAGTTTCACGTCAGACTCACCTACAGACAAAAACATCTGCTCATGCACCTCAGAGCCAAGGTTACATATACTGAGATGGGCACAGGAAGTCTTGGTCCTCAAGGGCTGTTGCGCCACTGAGTTAAGTTATTTAAAGGATACAGTATGCAACGTCATAATAAAACAAGTAGCAGGGAAAATAAGAGGAAATTTGCTGTTAAATTTAATTAATGTCTAAATCTCATTCAAGAATCGCTATATGAAACTAATCGCCAGCTCTTGCGTCAATATTTCATGCCCCTGGTATAGATTCAATTAATGTTAATCCTCTTTTGATCTCTCTTTTCGATTGCCTTCGAAAGGAATCTTAAATACAAAAAGCAAACAATTCAGCTTATTTAGTTTCTTAACGAACTTGAACTCATTGGAAAATAGATCAGAAATGTAGCATACAAAAAGTCATTATAAAAATAATATAGAACCTAATAAAGTAACGAATCTTATCACTCGCACTTTCCTCATTAATACATCTTGTGTTATAAAAAATACCCCCGCCCCTAAAAAAACATTGAAGATAGGTCAGGGGAGTTGAACCTTTAGGGATCAACGTGCCATTTTTTTCTGAAGAAATGTTTCATGGGATATCGACGTGCCGTCAAATAATTTTAACTTGTGATTATTGGAAAAATAATAAAACTTAAGTACTGACAACTCAAAACTCTATTTATTTCGAAAAAATACATTTTGCACCTTACAGTAGTAAATATTATAGTTACACGTGCAATTCAAATTAAAGTAACATTAGTGTGATTTCTGCTGCTGATTAGATGAAAAATAACTTATATTAAGATTGTAAGATATTACTTTTAGCAGAATGCATGTTAAATTGGAGTCATCTGTCAAACAGTTTTTAAGCGAGTTTTTAATGCTATTCATCTCTGAAAATAATGACTCGCAGGCATGGGTAGAGAAAAATATGGTTAAAATAGCATGACCTTGCTTCTTCAAACAGTTAAAGGTGTTTGTAATCGAATTCCATATTTCCAAAATTTCATTATTAGCATTTTTACTTATATTGCTTGTTAAAATCTTTCCATTTCAGTCAATTCCAGCTTTCTCCCTTTTTCAACAAATTTTTGAATCTATATTAAACTAGACGGACTATAGAAACTAATCAGTTGCATTTCAAAATTTTCAATTTCCAAGCGATAGAATTGGGACAAGTTCAGTTTATTAAATGAAATTACATCAGTGGACATAAAAAAAAAACTTTGAGTGTTTCCGATAGTACTTTGAACTGAGAAAATCTCGCTGAAAACTGCGACCGATTACTCGCGTTTGTTCGTATTACTTCATACTGAATAATATTTTTAATTAAAATGCAACCTGTTTTGATCGGTGGTGTGCCCAAAATATTGTATCGCGTGCCATCAATGGCACGCATGCCAATGGTTCGCCATTCTTGCTCTAAGTAATTACTATGACCTCTAGATATTGCGCGAGAGATCTTCCTCTGTGCCTTATCTTCTTTAATAAATGCAAATGACACACTCCCCAAGATACCCCAACGATGTGTCTGTATTTTCTGCATTCCTCCTCGTCAACCAGTGACTGCGGCAGCTGAATGCTGGTGGTCGCAAATTCGTGGTCAGAATTGTGTCTGTAGATCTAGAGCCAATAAATATTTGCCTAACAGAAAGGACGATGCACGTTAAATATGTCGATGCACAAAGTACTCTCTTTAGCGTGACG
Organism: Trichonephila clavipes; assembly: GCA_019973935.1. Classification (NCBI taxonomy): domain Eukaryota; kingdom Metazoa; phylum Arthropoda; class Arachnida; order Araneae; family Nephilidae; genus Trichonephila; species Trichonephila clavipes. The sequence goes on along the minus strand of BMAU01002389.1, from coordinate 935,192 downwards.
GAGAAATTTAAAGAGAGGGGGGCCAGCTTAGGTCTCGTCCTCATCTCTTTATCGTGGCACTAATTTACGAAGTCAGTCGTGCTATTAGTATCAAAGATCAAAACAGTACTTAAGGAGAGATGAAAATTTAATGTAGGAAAAAAAACATTCTTAAAATTCGGGATACAGCAACAAAATTTGCAAAATGAATTTTTAGAATTCCTTCACACCTTCTACATTGCTCAGACACTGTTACCAGTGTTTAAGAATACAAATACGTAATAATTAAGATTATTTGCAAGCGTTCGCTAGCTCGATCGTATTAATTAATCGCTTGTTGACTCTTCAATGGTCAAAACAATACTGACTAAACTTCATCGGGCAGCTCCTATTTATATGAGACGCATAGATCTTTCTCGAAAGATCTGCTTACGCCATAGATCATGATATTAATATATTTCTCCAGTAATTTCCAGAAGCTTTCTTATGGTTGCCAATTCACCAAAAATGGTCACCAAGTAGCCAAGAAGGTTACCAATTCACAAACGTGGTCGCTAAAAATGATGCCAACTTGGCTCCATCAACCAACATTTCACCAAGTTTCTATTGCATCGCCATTATAATGTAAGGAAGGACGTTGCTTGTGCAAATATTACAATTTTAGCATAAAATTAATACAACAGAAAGTAATATTAACTTGTTACACATCCAGATACAAATTAATTACTGTATTTGAAGCATTCATTATACAAAATTCGTAGCAATATACTTTAGTGAATGAATGAATATACAGCAGCAATTTATTGTAGATGTTTTTATATATATCACGAATAAATGTATTATTAGAAATGTGACCCTTAAGTATGGGATAAAGTTCCGTATAAAAATTTGTGAAAATTTATTTCACTCGGAACATATATTCTGAGTACAAACTAATTACTGTTAAGAATATTTTAATTAATTAAAGGATGTAATGTGCACGTAAATTTAAGCCCTCTAATTAAGACATTTTTTTTAAATATAAATTCTGTTTTGATACATCTGTCACGCAATGCTAAAAAAGAACTTGCGGGGAAAAAATTAAATGAGCATTTTTTTTATAGTAAAATAAATTCTGTCTCATTGTACTATTTTAATTAAATACTTATTTTTCAAATGACTTTCTCTGTCTTATTAAATGTTTAGTTTGAGTTGTTTTTATGTCTCTTCTTAAATGAAATTTATTGTTTTTCAGAAAAAAACATAAGAATAAAAATTACTTTTTTTAAGTTCTATCATACGTCTTTAATTACAATCATTTCTGTATCAGTAAAAAAAATAATCTGTAAGTACTTAAAGGGGAAATTTTAAATACTTCCTGTGTATGTATTATGCATATTTTTTCCAGTGTTCTTAAATGAATCTATGAGATAAAATATGAAAATTTTATATTTAATTGTAAAAGATTTAAAAAAAGCAAATAGTTGGAACGTTTTGCACTGTATATGAAGAAAATCTCGCAAAAAATAACTTATATTTCTCCCGTAAATAGTATATCTAATGTTGTGGAGAATCTGCTACTGTTAATTTAATTTTGGGTTTCATGAAATATCGTATTTATTTCTAATGAAATTGTTCTAATCGTTCTAATTTTTGTAACGTAAGTGTTTCAGTTCTGTAAACAAGTGATTAATAACCTTTTTTCAATGATTTCAAGGCAGATAATTTATCAGAATAGTTGAAGCAAAAGAAAATTTTCTTAGACAGCCTGTTAAGACACACTGGAAAATCTCCAAATTTCCAGTCTTTCAACTGAAAAAAAATGTAAATAGAAGCCATTAAATTAATCTCCTAACTTCAAATCTAAGCGAAATATCTTTTAATTAAAAGTAGTGAAATAATTTAGATTTTTATACACAAAAAATATGAAAAAAAGTTTTTTATTTACTTTAAAATATTTCAGCATCATTTTTCTATTTCTTCTATTCAACTCTTTGGAACAAAGAACTAAACTAAAGGCATTATATCCCAAGCCATATGAGAAATTCTTTTATGTTACCATTCTACTAATAAGATATTCTTAAAAACAATACTATGGAATTAAATTGTAACTAATATTGTTTGAATTGTAACAAATGTATAATAAAATAAACTTCTAAATGTCAGTATGTTCTCATCAAAATTAATATTAATTAATTAATTTTTTGTGTGTGTTTCTGAATTGATTACGTACTTGTGGTACAGAAATCTTGTACAAGAATAAAAAAATATTCGATGTAGATAGTAAGAGTTTTTTTAACTCAGACATTTGAAAAGGTGTTTTTATTTTTTATGCATAATGGTGCTTCTCAAGTCAGGAATATAACATTTATTCTTAATATTATTAATTAATAGATCATCGAGTGACTTCTCTTGCTTACCTAATTCATTCAATCACACTTAAATGACGAGTTAGACACACAACCGGTACCCTATTTTCTGCATGTACAGCACGCCAACGTGAAAATGTACAATATAATTAGTGTTTGTGAGTCTCTACTATACGTTAATCACTTTTTTTAATTACTAGCTTCAAATGTATTAATTAACGATTACGTGTCAATTGATGTAGTGGCGAGATTACACTGTCTGAACTTCATTGTATTTCTTTTTATTCATATTGACATGATTGCTATACATATTTTAAACAAATTCTAAGCGTTGGACTCTTTTTAATAACTCTTTTTTATAATTATTTTTATATCACAAAACGATTTTGTATTTTGCTTGAAATAAATAAAAAAAATTGTTACATGAATATTAAAGGATATTAAATTATAGGATTAAGGCAAATCCATGACAGAAACATCCTATCGTTTTTTATATAACTTTTTTAAAAATATTTTTTGAAAGAAAATTAGATATCTCCATTGTTTAAAACCATGCTTTTATGGTACCTCAAACTAAATTCGAATTTTATTTTATGAGCTTTTTATTTCAATGATCTAAAAAAATATTTTTATATCGAATGCAGTACGGCATGAATATGAATAGGTATCTTTACAGAAAATGGAAAGAAAAATTTCGACCAATGAAATTACATAGATCCATATAAGCAAACGATTGCGTACTTCCATACTCCCTAAAAGAAAAACACCATGACATCACATGTTCTTTTTTCCCCTTCCAATTGTGCATTACTCCAATACACAGAAAAGAAGGGGAAAAAGGTGCAATTCAGGCTTTCCTTTACGATCCGCGAAACAAAAACCCCGCGCCGTGTTCGCAACAAATAACCCAGAACCAACAAGGAGATCGAGGCGGCCATATTTTTTGAGTGCCTCACGATAAACTAGGGTAATTTTGTCTCTTTTTATAACTTTCTGAAAGATGCACCGCGGCCGAATTTCGGAAACCCATAAAACAGGCGAAATTGTACCTTCTGCATAAGAACGAAAAGGAAGAAGACACAGGCCACATTTCTTTATAGGTTTTATTCCGACTCTCCCGTGGGAATCCCGTGGCTTACCCTCTAACTTAAATTTTATTAGTATCTAAGAGTATATTTTCGATGGGGGGTTGTCTCTTAGGGTCGGGACCGCACTTTGTTTCTTTGCGGGATGAGGAATTGGATTTTTCTTCTCCACCGATTGTCTCTGGTATAAGCGCGCCTGAGTGCATTTTTGTGGAATGGAAATCGGCTGCACTTTGGGATGGGGAAAAAAAGTCCCTACGAAAGCAAATGCGAGGTTTGTCGGGAAAATGCATTTGGAGTACCTGTAGCTAAAGACGAGAAAAGGGAGGATTGTAAAAGGAATGCGGGATGGTGAATTTAGTGAATGCGATGTGCAATCACTTCCCAATCCAAATATTTATGCTACTGTGTTATTAAACAGCTTTAGTATTTACTTAATGTCTCCTTATGGGAAAAGGGAATAGCATGGTGTTCTCTTCGATGAGGAAATGGAAAGGTAAACAATGTATGGAGAGGATGCAATTCTAGATAACAAAACGATAATGATGAAAGATTTTTAGTAAAGTATTGATATTTTGCTTCGAGAAAAATTATTAAAATAACCTAAGTAATTGTATATACGTTCGTTATATTTTATAACGTTAAATTTATTTATGAATAATTTGTTTTGTTCTTGATGTAAATTAGAAAATTTCAATATGATTTAAGAAAATAATAATAAAAATAGCAAAGGAAAGAATTTCTTTTTCATCTTTTGCAGTATATTATAAAATTACAGCTGGAATTTATGTTGTTACTTATGGGTTCCAGAACCCTTAACAGATATCCGTACACTCGAAAAAACATACTTCAAACCAATGCAACTTAGCAATAAAACAAAACAATAATTTGAAATTTTTACCACATGATAATCATATATATTTTTAAACTATTGCTCAAATTTTCAGAGAAATTGAGAAAAAAATTTAAAAAGCTATAAAGACATAAAAATTGGACAATTTTTCAAAAATATTAAAATTAGTATTTCACACCGCGCAGGATTCTGAAATACAAAATTGATCAAAATTTACAAAATTAATTTTACTTGGTATAAAAATGTTCACTTTTGAAGCTATACTAACTTTTAAAAAATTTAGAGAAAAAAATATTTTTTAAATACATTAATGAGAGAAAATTTTAAGATTTTAAGAAAAAACAAATTAAAATTCAAAACAAAAAAATTCTATTAATTTTTTTAATTGATGTATGAGTTATGAAAAGCCTTATTTTGAACACGTGTATAAAATTTCCAATTGATACCATAGTTTCTGAGAAATCCTGCGCGAAAGCTAAAACTTTTTGTTTTGCGAAAAATGAAGTTAAAGATAAGAAAGGGATAGGGTTTTCGCTTAAGTTTCACTACTTGTTTCTCAATAACTTCGGAAGTTTTCACAGTATCAACACAATTTTTTTGGTACCAAAATGCTCAGAAATATATATTGAGGCTTTAACATATATTTTTTTCAAAAAATTGAAAAATTTGCAATTTAAGAGTCCTGAGAGCCTTTATGCCACCTGATCGACAATAACATCAGGTCAAGGTCTACGAAATTCATCGTGAAGAAGGGCTACATTCTGACGCCTGTCGTTAACCTTGCTTTTGAGCACCATACAGGTGACAGTGCGATTTGGCTTGGTTGCTAGAATTTATAATTATACTGTTTAAAATTCTTCTTTTTTAAAAATATATACCATATTAAGAGTTTTTCAACGCTTTTTAATGTAACACTGTGTAATTAGGTTTTAATAACCTGCACTTCAAAGATGTAATAATAATATTTGAACGCCAATTCTGACCTTATAATATTTACAATTAATAATTTACTTAATAGTATGATTCAAGGAAAATATTTAAACAGCATTTATAATAGCCATTATATTCATATACATCTAAATTTTTATGCATTTTGTAATTTCAATTTAATTTAAAAGAAAAAAAACCCATTGAACAATTTTCTACAATGCTTTCACTTATTTATGACAATTTGAATAATTTTTAGAGTGTTCCATATATGGAAGAAAATGCAACTTTTTTTTTATAAATTGTTTTTCAAACGAAAATTTTTATTGAAATTTTTAATGAGCCTAAATGAAAATCGTGTAAAAATAACTATTGTTATTTTATTTTAATTTTTACCCCCCCCCCCAAATAAGATTTAATAATTTGTCCGGTATTTAAATAATAACAAAACAATACTATGTTTCTACCTTGGACCTCTAAGCATGTTTGTATTTTATCTTCCTTCTTAAAATTGACAAAGAGAGCCTCAAACACATTTACTACAATTTTTAAAACATTGTGCCACCTAGAAAAGCTTTCTCATCTTTATGACGCGTGAAATATAATTCCAAGGATTATTTACGCCAGTTATCGGATAAAATTCTGAGAATTGTTGATGAATAATATTAACGTGGGCTTTACTGTGATTATTGACTGAATTTGGGGAACCCCGTTCCATTTAATTTATAACATAAATGCAACCTTTAAAAATATCTATTAACATAGTGTTGCACTTGCGTATTTGCTTTATTAATTTAAACTAGGGACTCGTGATATAAAAATTCAAAAAAAAAAAATGTATCGCATTTTAGGAAAAGACAGTTACATGAAATACATCCAGAAATTGTTTTAAAAAAATGTTTCTCCTGTGGTTGAAGATGTATTATGGCAGAGAAGACCATCAAATTAAATATCTATGAAATGTAGACAATGACTAAAAACTACATATATAAACTAATTCAAGTTCAGTGTATCAAAAGTGTGAAGAAGATTTAAAGTAAATGATAAAATAGCATGGAAGCTTTTAAACAAGATAGTGGGAAAGAAAATAAATAAATGGAACCACCATGACCACTTGTTGCTATGCAATCCAAAACAAGAACTATGCATTTTGAGGGAAGAATCGCCCCCCCAACCCTTCTTATTCCCCAATCGAATCTCTATCGGATTGGCACCTACCGCAAAATCCGTCGTATAACACGCACTTATACTTTTAAGCTGCAATTTTTTTATTTTTGGTATTTCCGTCGTATAACGAGCATCCCCTTTAATAAATTGAGGACTGGGAGAGTTGGTGGTCAAACTGTAAAACTGGCTTACTTGTCAAATCCTTCTTTCCCAAAACTCAGTTTATACATCAATCCCCATTCCAGGTACGTTACACAATTCTTAACAAACCATGGCCCATTTGTTTTTTATTTGCATCGCTTCAAATTAAAAGCACCACCCAATTGTCTTTGAGATTCTGTTGCGGACCCTGACAATTCCACCCCCTTTTTTTACGAAGAAACCTGAAATGCATGGGTGCAATGTTAAGTCATTTATTCGAGATATTATTCCAAGCTTTAAAAAAATAGTATACTTCTGAAACAAGAACCCTTTAAGTTCATAAGAAATGTCATTTTTTTTAAAAAAAAAAAGTATTTCGATCTCAGTAGAAGTCTAGATTTTTTTCTACACGCTTATCTTCTTGTTTTATTATTTTTAAAGCTTTCATTTTAATACCCGGCGTATAAAGCACACCCGTAAATTTTGATCTTATTTTTTGTGTTAAAAGTGAGCGTTATACGCCGGATTTTACGGTTTTTTTATTTTTGGACAGCCATGGATGGTAAGCGGTTTGTGTATGAATTGATTGATTAGTTATTAATTCACGCCAAAGAAGTATGAAAGCTACTAGTAATGAGGTTAACACACACCGAGCTAATGTTTATCTCCAAACTTTCAGCAGCACTCAAAAATGAGGAGTTAAGTCTCAACAGAATTTACGCGTAAAATCTCCTCTACTCAATGGCATCAGGACTCAAACCCACGACTCTCGGCAGAAACAACGCCTGATACGAGTTTGAGAGTTTGATCACTTAAGTGCATTTAATATTGAAGAACTAAAAAAGAGATGCTTTCGAAAACAAAAAATAAAAGGCTTTTTATAAAAAAGGGGAGTTATAAATTAGTTTCGCTAGATGGTTATGTAAGGTAGTAATGGTAGTAATGTAAGGTAGTATGGTTATGTAGTTTTAGTAAATAAAATTATGCTTTATAGAAACACGCAAGAGCCGTTTCTCACAGCAGCAAAACAATAGAATTTTCTTGGTTAATGAACTTTAAACGGAAGCTTATAAAAGAAAACTAAGTTATGCAACTCATATCAGTTCTTCATATTTACATAAGCATTTATATATTAATATGATCTAGCTGAAAAAAGTAAAAATCAGAGAACAAAAAGAAAACCATGCGAAAAAATTTATAATAATTTTTTTAAAAAAACCGTACAGTTTGAAATTTTTTTTAAAAAAATGATCTGTAGCTTTTAATTTTTTTTTTCCAAATCCCATAAGAGTAAGATATTTTGAATTATTCTATTAATGTTCCTGGACCACTGAATATAAATTAATTATCAAAGGAAAGGAATCTGTTTTAAATTTAAAAGAGAAGTTAGTGAGAAATGAATATTTAAAATCCCACATGTCTTAGAACATGGATATATAATTTTAATTTTTAAACCGCACTTTATCAACATTAAGCCTTCTGTTATCAAATAATAGAGGTATACGGAGGAAAAGCGGCATTTAATTTGAATCACTGAAATGTCCTTTGCATCATATGTTAACACGTTTCTGTGGCTTTCGATGCACTCGTTTGCTTCACTTAGGTTTTTTTTTATTTTGTGCATATGTAATTATTATCATGATTAAAATAGTTAAAGTTAAAAATGTAAATGAAACACGTCTTTTAAACACACATAAGAAAAAATAGTTTTGAAAATACTGAGTTTTAGCTAATTTTTAAAAATCATTTTAACTGAGACAACTGCTGTTGGATTGATGTCTGTGTCCTGCCTCGTTACATATTTATCTTGTGTTTTTTATTCGCATGTGCTGTTATGTACACTGAGGGGCCAAATTACTATGGTTATCCCTTCAAAACAGTTTTAGGAACTCTTTTGCCCATAATAATGCGTATATTCTTCTTCTTCGCATGAGCTCTATGCAGGGGCGTAGCTACCGCAGTATCAGCCGCATCAATGATACGGGGCCCCCAAGCTTCAGGGTCTCCAAAATGGGCAGGCAAAAAATCGTAAAATGTTAAAAGGCCCTAAAAGAGAGCCCCCCAAGGAATTAAGATACTATGCCCTCTCAGGATTAGCTGCGCCAATGAATCTATGAGTTGTTGGCAACTGGTATGAAGAATATGAGTCCATGTACGATAAATTGTACTTTCCAGTGCCTTTAGATTGGATGACATTGAATCTAGCTTCCAGGTGCCCCGTTTGATCTTATCCCACAGATTCTAGTAAATTAAATTGAGATCTGGTGACTGTGCAGGCTAACAAAGCAAGGTAAAGTTTCTTTCATTCTATTTGAACCATGATGTATAACAGGAACATTGTTCTACTGAAAGTATAAATCTCTGGCACGGTACTTTTTATTATAAAACGATGTACTTGATCTGCTATAACACTTAAATGCCCTTGGTCATTCAGATATTCTTCTACATGAATCTAAGGACCCATGTAATTCCAAAAACATTCTCAAAACCATAATATTACCTTCACCTGCTAGAACAGTCTTCACAATGAGCAGAGGGTTTGTATTTTCATTTTGTTTTCTCCATATTTGCACACTGCCATTTACACGGGGTAATTGAAAACTTCATTCATCGGATCCCATGATCCTTTCTTCAGTCATCTTCAGTCCAACTCTTGTGCTCCTTTACGAACTGGAAATGTCTGTTCTTGTTCAAGGCCAACAGAAAAGGCATTCAAACAGGACAATGGCTACCATAACCTATACCAAGGGTCGGCAACTTTTTAACTGTGGTATCAATATAATTCAGCTTGCCACTAAGAATATTTTCGAAACAATTTGATTCCCGCGATAATTATGAAGAGATAGAAAATAGAGGTCAATAATATACGTAGGTTTGCAGTGTTATTATTTTTTTAGTTTTTCATCATTTAAACATATTTTTAACATAAAAATAAACAACATAAAATGTAACTATTTCTCCACAACAAAAATAAAGAAATAAAAATTGTACATATTTTGTGTATTTTTAAACATATTTATTAAATTAAGAAATAGACAACATGAAATGTAAGTAATTTCTTTCATTATAGTTAAATAAAAATTTTAATGCGAACCTAATGCTTGCACCATTCTACTTTCATATTGCAAAATCGCAGATAATTTGGGACTTTCAATTTCACACGCGCGCGCGACTCTGGACATTCAGTTGTTAAACAATTTTTTGTGGGCTCGAAATATTTTTCATATGAAGAAATAATTGTCCCACAGATATGTAGAACTAAAAGCGGTATGTAATTTTCTCTCTACAAACAATTAAATCTCTCCAACAATGATAATCAATAATTTGCAAAATAGCTGTAAATTAATCTTTAAGGTTTTTTAGTAATTCCGTAAATGTCCATAGTTCTGAAGATGTGCCATTGCACATTTTTTGAGTAGTGCAGTGTGCGACTGATAGTTGCACCGCGTGCCACATGTGGCACATTTGCCATAGGTTGTCGATCCATGGCCTATAAGATGTTATGTGAGGCAAACAGTTTGTTCAGAGATGTTCACAGTAGCTCCTTGATTAAAATTCCCCGCAGTTTGAAGTATGGTTGTTCTTCTGTTGAATTGGGAAACTTTCGCAATGCTCCTTTCTGAGTGAGCTTTTAGTAACCTGTGATGACCACAAGCCTTACGTTGAGACCCGTTTTCTTCTTGGGAATCTGCTCTCTGTAAGCATTAATAACTGCTGCTCTTGAATACTTCACAAGTTCGTTTAGCTCATACTGATTCCGATACTTCGAGCACCTTCAATTATCCTACACTCAAACGCAGGTAGTCACGTTTTTTCCGTATTTGATCACAAGCAACGCAATGCAATTGATGCTTCACTATTCCTACATTCTATATTGACAGCCCTCTCGCCCACTAGCGTTAACATATAAGTGTCTCCGTATAAGTGTCAAGTGGTCATAATAATTTGGTTACTCAGTGCATATGTACAGGTATAGAACGAGATAACAGGAACACCTGAGGAAAAATGAAAACATTTTATTAGTAGGGGGTTGGGCCACCTTTGGCCTGAATAACAGCTTACATTCGATGTGAGATTGACAAATAAAAGTCTTGAATAAAGTTCATCGTAATTCTCTCTCTCTCTCTCTCGCACCAATTCCTCGTTCAAGGCCGTCTCGAGTTCAGATAGTGTGCACGGAAGAGGAAACCGAACACAGATTTTGTTCTCAAAAAAAGCCCACAAACACTGAAGTTTGCTTAGATCAGGTGACTACGTTAAATGTTCTGCTTCATCATCTTGCTCACGAAACCATGTTTGAACACAGTGAGACGTGTAAACAAAGGCGTTGTCCTCTTGGAACACAGGACGTTCTCACGGAAAGAGAGTATGAAGCATAGAGTGAAGAGATGATCTGTGAGAATGCTTCGATAATGGTTGTTTGTGATCCTCCTCCTGAAGATAACGAGAGGCCCCACCCTCACAGAACCCCTTACATGTTTCACGATTGCAACCAGGCAGTCAACATGAAATGCTTCTGCTGGTGTTCGCCAGACGAACACACATCCAATCAAAACTAACGTAAATGAGGATTCATCAGACCAGATGACTTGTTCCCATTGCAGTTTAGTCTGGTTTAGGTGTTCTCGGCACCGCTGTTGTCTCTTCATAGCATTCCGCACCGAAACTGACGGCTTTAGAATAGATATTCTACCATGAATATTCACAGCATGCAACTCCCGTTGAATAGTTTTCATGGATACGGGGCTCTGAAGGTGAATATTCATCTCGAACTTTATCTGCGGCAGTGTAGTCTAGCGTTTTCGGGTAACTATACTCTTGAACATCCGTCTATCACGGTGCTTCAACTTCGACGTTCGCCCGCTGTTGTGCTTCGCTGAAGACACTTTACCAGGTTTGTGTAGGCTGTCACAACCCTTGACACAATGGTCCTTGAAACACCCACAAGGTTGTCTGTTCTGGATACGGATGATCCAGCAAGGTTAGTTCAAATTACCATGCCTCTTTTCATTTCGGAGAAGTCGGGCATGATCACGCTTTTCTAGGAATAGAATTTTCTCATATAACTCTCACAGTGCCAAATGCTTGACTGATGCCTTCCCTTTCACCGCCACTAGGTTGCATACTGTTGGGATAAGTGACAGTCTTTATTTTGCATGGTCAAAGGGCAACTCCTTTTTAAATGGGTGTTTCTATTATTTTGTCCTATACCTGTATAATTATTATTGTTATTATTTAAATGGTATGAATCACTACCGATTGGGGTGAGTAGTGTTGTACCCAAGGCGTATTTCCTGCTTATAATAATGATAAAAAGATTTTAGGTATTATAAATCAAAATTCCATTAAATATCTAAATTAGTTTTACTAAAGATAGATTGTTATTTTGATTTCAGGTATTTAAAATTAAGTAGCACATTCAACTGCTTTATTTCCAAACTAAATAAATATTTTTTTAATTTGGTTGCTAAATTAATAAAATTTAACGTTTGGAATAACGTATCTTAAAATAACTTAAATGTAAAAAGATATTCAACTTGAAGAAATGTTGAATATTTTGAGCAATAATTACCCAGAAAGCTGAAACTATTTCAAATGAGGAAATAATTTCATATCATTATTAATCATTGAAGTATTTTCGTCAGACTTGAAAGGACTCCATTTACGAATTAGAACACTAAGCAGCTTTTGAAAATTCCTAGAAAGGATGGTACGATATGAATTTTCAGAATTTTGTAAGTGCCTTTTAACTTAGAAATGGCAACCAATTACTTTGAACGGAAACATATTGAGAATTTCCAAAAATGTATTACTTGTATTCCAAGAAATTCCTACATATATAATTTCATAAATATGTTTTAATACGTATACATAATATGTGTAATTAAGATTAAAAATGAATTAATTTTTTATTATGTTCTCGGGTCAATGTATGTAACACACACACAGTTGGAACATACTCAATATTTAACTATTAAGAAAGATTTTTTTTAGTTTCTTGATTATTTTTAGATTAAAAATCTGAAGGTTGTATATATAAAGACCATGCTTAAAAGTTGTGAAACATTGATATATTAAGAAATGTTAATATTGATGTATTAAGATAAGATTTATAAATTGATAATACATCTAAGATATATACGATGAAATTAAATTATGGAATATTTTGTAAATTATTTAAACTTTTTTTGAGGTTTTATAATAATTTCTGCTTTGCACTCTATCATCAGCACAGTCACTTAATTGTTTTTTTAAATATCTGTAGGTATTTGTCATCTAGCTATGATCTTAAGAATCTAATTATTAAACTGTTTTTGTTCCAAAAGTTTTTCAAACTTTTAAATAATATTCAATCTGTGATCAATTCAAAATAAAACACAAAGCAATTATCAGGAACAAATCCGAATTGAGGCGTTCGAATTATTTTGACTTTCAAGGAATCTATTTGTAGTTTTGTGGTTAAGGTGAGGCATTTCAAATATATGTTAGTAATAAAAGAATAAATAGAAAACAATTCGCAGAATAATACTCTTAAATTATAAACAGGGAAAATATTAACGACAATTAATTATTCTTAAATTACATGCTAACAGAAATTTAAGCTCACGTTGGGAAACATTTTCAAAAATCCTCAAAACTCGAAATTGTGCTTTACGAATAATAATTTCAAGTTTTAATTTTTTTAAAAAATATTTTAGAAGCGATGAATAAAATGCAAAACGAGCTTGAATTAGATACGCATGCAAATACAACATATACTTAAGTGAATTTGTGTTGCTAATTGTGTGATCAATAAATAGATTGTTTTTGGATATGGCTAATCTTCCTTCCCTTCCTCCCATATACCAAGGCTCGGACCTAAGCTCCTCACAACATGTCATCATGAGGATCAAAATGTTGCAAAGTGGGTGAAAGGGATGGAATATTTTCCATTCTAATTTCTGTAAAATAAAATGCTGATGACAATAGCTTTATTTCTGGTTATCTGAAATTAACACAATTTTTCCATTCACTTGTTCTCTTGTACACTATCTGCTTCATTCGTACCTTATTCGACATACTTTTTGTTTGGAAAATGTGTGGGGAGGGAAATTCGTATACGGCACATGATTGTCGGCCTGTACTTCATGACCTGAAAGAAAAATCAACTATAGAATAATCATATGCATTCAGAAATCCCACTGATATTCACAAAATCGCAAATTTTATGAACTATTAGGAAACTCGAATTCAGACACTCGCTTTCAAGGATTTATGTGACTACTTAAAACAGGGATGGTGAACCAGTGGCACGCGACACAATATTTTAGGCACTTCCAAATCAAAATGGTTTGCCTTTTAGTCCAAAATAACAAAGTTCACTATGAAGTAATCCTCATAAAGTAATCTCATTCGCGTTTTTGACGCTAAACTGTATGTTTTCAGAAACCATATTATTACAAGAAACTACAAATGCTTCCAAATTTGAAAAATATATATATGTAAAGTATTGGCCAAGTGTGTATAGTATTTTTTCGAGTGTTAGTAGGTTTTCATTAAACACATCTTCAGTGGACGTTCGTCTTCTTTATTTTGAAGCACACATCAAAAGCTTAGGACAAAATTGCTGTACATTTTCACGTTGACGAGGCACACAAACTTGCGACGATATTACAGCAAAGTGAACAGGAGACAAGCAACAGCAACATCTTGGAGGACACAACACAAAGAGCAGCTATTTACATTCGTACATGATGACGGCAAAGAGGAAGAGAGCGGGATTACACAAGAAGTTTGGTTTTATACCAACAGTGCAAGCGCGTGATGATTACGTAATCGTAGTTCTGATTGGCTAGAATGGGCGGGAAAGGGATTTATGATGTAATAATATTCGATTACGATTAAGATCAGTGTGTTAGTTTCGAACCAAATAATTAAAAGATTATTTCAATATTATTAAAAGAGTTACTTAAAAGGATGCTAGAGGGAATTATATATATCAAAGCTTTAGATATTCATGAGAAACTAGACAAAGAAAAGCTATAGAAGAATTTATTTCCGTGTAATTGATTCTCTCTTTAATCAAAAAATTTTCTCAGCGAGATGTTCTCACTTCAAATAATTATCGGAAACGCTCACGTTTATTATGTACCCTGTATGATGTGACTTCATTCGATAAACTAAACCTGTCCCAGTCCGACTGGTTGGAAATTGAAAAATTTTATTGATTGATTGATTTCCAGTGTAGTTCAATATGGATTCAAAAATGTATTGAAACAAGGAAAAGTTAAAATTGATACATGCAAGTAAAAATGCAAGTAATGAAAGTTTGGGGAAACATGGAATTCAGTTCCAGTTACATTTAACTGTTTGAAGAAGCTGACTTACGATATTATAACCACATTTTCATTTACCTATGCCTGCGAGTCATTCTTTTCAGAGATGAATAACATTAAAGATTCGCTTAGAAACCGTTTACCGGTGATTCCAATTCAGCATGCATTCTACTAACACTAACATCTCTTGCAATCCTATTTTAAGTTACTTGCCATCTCAACTGCAAAAACAGAAATCACACTAATGTTACTTTAATTTGAATTACACGTATAACTAAAACATTTACTACTATATAGTGCAAAATGTATTTTTTCGTAGTGGATAAAGAGTTGTGAGTTGTTAATACTTAGTTTTATTATTTTCCCAATAATTACAAGTCAAAATTGTTTGACGACCCGTCTATACCTCATTAAACATTTTTTCAGAAAAAACGTCACGTTGATCCATAAAGATTCGACACCCCTAACATAAAACTATTGCATTTTTCTGAGATTAGTAGATTCGAATATAAGCCGAGACCACTTTACTTTCACATTAAAAAGGTTCCAAAAATTCTCTCCTTAAGTATGAAAATATACGGTACTTTTAATTTAGTCATATGGTTTCAAAAGATTTAGTCAACCAACGTTTTTTAACCAGAAACGGAGTTATTAGTCGTATTTTTCTTGTTCTGCAAAAATCAATTGAAAAATTACTAAGAATATACTCGTATTTAAGGATATCTCGAATGAATAAGTACCTCTTGAATAAACTCCATTTAAAATAATACAAAATGTCAAAATTTTGCAACTAGTTTTTCAGTTTCGCGCGGTCTCTTCTCTCTCTCTCTCTCTCTCTTTCTTTTCATTAAACACTGTCGATAAACATTTCATTAATCTGTTGTAAGAGGATTTTTAAAATGTAATAGTTCTAACAAAAATGAAAAGGAAACAGGTTTAGAAAAATAACTTTAATACTTTGCTAATAATAGATAGTAAAAGGAGGTAAAAGGGTTTTGCATTTACTTTAAGATTAGTTCAAAAATATGTGTATCCAATTTCTAAAAAACGGATAAGTAAACACTGACATGTTTGTTTCCGCTTTAAATTTACCGATATTTCCCGGTAGACGCATCAATAGCGCAGACAAAAGTAAATGAAGGTCATTTTGAAATTATCAACTATTTTTGTAAGCCAATTTCGATGTTCGATATCGTTCCAAAATAGATTAAGATACAACCATCATTTTATGATTAGAAATTTAACTTATCGTATACTTTTTGTTTAATGTTTTCCTCAAGAAAAAAATACGCAGTCAAGTTTTCAAGTTATTAGTTCAATGTCCTGTAGTACTTAAAAGCATTTAAAAATAATGCTTACTTCATTTTGGAGTAAAATTCATCCTAATACAGCGCATTTCTAACAAAATATTTTCACTGCATCCTTAATAATAAAGTATTGTTTAATTCTCATATTTTTGCAAGTTTTAACAACATTTTATTTTATATACTTGGTATAAATATGTTATGCATTCATCTTTATTGATTTGGTCATGACAAAACAAAGTCCGAGGACAAAATAGACTGCCCATTTACGAGACCTTTTGCCACAAACTCTGACAGGAAAAAAGAATTTCTGTATCGTCTTACAGGAGTGTCAGGCAAGCAAAAGAGAGAACTTCTACTCTTAAATCGGAAAATATATGGGGAAAAAACATAATCACATGTTCAAGCTAAGGGAAATCTTAACTAGTTTTGAAAATTACGTAAGTGTTAAAATTTCAACAGCTCTGCGAGGCACGTGTATATATTAAGACATTATTTTACTAGAAATCACCAATAAATCTGTCAAAAATTCGAAACTAATCCTTTTAACTATGAACCACGTATAAATCCTTCAAAAAATATCTGTTTTAATCCCTTAATACAAAATGAATTGAGACTAGTGTTTCGAAATTGGGTATTCGTAATTATGATTTAGAAAAAAATGGATAGTTATAAATTTCTAAGTAAATATTAAGTTATATAACAAAATTATCGTATAAATTAATATATTTTCATATGATTTGTACGGGATGAAAGATTTGAATAAATTTTATTCGATAGATCAGCGATTCTAAAGCAAGGAACGCAACATTTTTGTGTGCCGCGAAATTCTTGAAATGTGCCGAAAATTTTTTTTAAAATTATTAATTCTACTCTGAGAAAAAAAATGAAAAAATACGGAACTGAATCTTCGGACATTTTATAGAAATAAACTATTCATTATTGACAGTTATTCTTTACTATATAAATTTAGACATAAAAAAAAATTTATTGAGTTCGTAATCCATTTGTGATAAGGATAAATCTGTCTATGAATTAACTTTGAATGAAGAGGAAGAACTCTCTCTCTCTCTCTCTCTCATTTCGCTCTACAGAAATCGAGATTTAATTTCAAAACTTTCGAAGGAGTCAATTAATTCATTTTTGATTAAAATTATAGACGAAAATCCCATAATAGCCAAAAAGCTTTAAAAATATTTTTTGCAATTTTCTACATTTTATATGCGTGAATTTGGATTTTCCCCACCAACAAATATAAAAATGACAAAAGTTCGAAACTTTTAAATATAGATGACGAAATGAGAGTGATATTATCATTTTTATGACCCATTTTAAACGAAATCATCAAAAATCATCAAGCTGAAATTTCGCATTAAATGTATTTTTAAATTAATTTGTAATTAGTTACTTAATAAACATGTTATTGTCTTTGTCTCTCTCGTGAATATTACTTTATAACACTGAAATTTATATCGTAAAATATTTCATATACTGTATTATATATAAGTAAAAGTCTTATACTTATTTTATTGTTAGTGTGCCGCCAAATTTTTAAATTGCTAAAAGTGTACCGCAGCAAAAACAAGTGTAATATATAAAAAAATTTAAAAGTCAATTCCTACTTAGACCAATAAAAACAATTTTATTTTAGCTACTTTTTATTAAATAATTACAATTCATATAAATATGTATGTACATATGACAGAATCACTACATTAAGGGGTAATTAATTTTTATTAATTATCATTAAAGTATCGTATTGTTATCCAAAACAATCGTGTCTATAAAATTTCAGTTCAACAGAATGCTTTAAAACAGAAATCTTTTAAAGTTTTGACCCAAGTCACTAAAAATGTAACCGACGTCTCTGTATCTGTAATTCTTTAAATAATTAGTTTCAGTCAATTAATTTTAATTCATAAGAATTAAATTATCATTTTTTAACCCCAAACAATAGTGTATAGAAAAAAATGGGTGCTTTAAAATGTGAGAAAAAAAACTTTTCAAGTTTCAACACAAGTCGCCAAATATGATGCCAACGTGGCTGTATTTGCAATTCTTTCAATAATTAGTTTCAATCAATTATTTTTATTAATTATACTTAAATTACTGTATTGCCATAAAAAATAATCATGTATATAAAATCTCAGCTCAATTGAGCGCTTTAAAATATATTTTATTAACGATTGAAAATTCCACCAAGATTAAAAATATATTGAGAGTGTGAGCTAATAGTAGGAATTGAAAAAAAAAGTTTCAGAATCGCTGCTATAGCTCCTAATTAAATTTTTTTCCAGATGTTGATCACTGCACGATATCTATTCCTTTAAAAGTGAAATTTTATAACTTTTAATTCTTCTAACTTAAATTTTGATAAGACTAATACTTCAGTATTCAATACTATAAAGAAAATAACATCAAGTTTGGAAACAGATCGGCAAAAAAAAAAAATTAAGTGACTTCCACAAATGAAAGCATTCAATTTTATGCATGCCCATTCTCCGTCTAGCATTTAAACTCAATTTAGACGACAATCATGCAACTAAAAATTTTTTTACATTTTTTTTTCATCGCTTACGACCCCTTAATCGCTAAATGGCGTTCGCGTAACCTTAATGGCTTCATCTGGACTTTACACGCCACTGAACTACGAGAACAAAGGGTTCATAGCTCCCCGATGATGATTCTTTCCGTCGATTGTTTTGATTGGTTTAATGTTTACCGATTACACAGAGGTTCGGTATTCATTTTTAGATCGCTTTTAGCACAGATTGGAATTAAAGACATTTCTATCAAAGTGCTCGGGAAATGGCTTATGGAAAAGTTTTCCCAACATCTGCTCAAGACTTTCGAAATCTATTGTTGTGAGTGAAGGGAAGGGTGACTGAACTTTTCGCAATTGGTAACTTTGATGCAAGAAATTTCTTTGCAGTAAGGGTAGAAGGAAAATATTTTAATTGATTAAAATGGAAAAAGGTATAAGTGTATGTTCTTGTTTAAGTAAAATTTTAAAAACTATTTCTCCTTTTTTACTACAACCATAAAATGGTTTTGTAAAATATACAAAAATTGATACATTTTGTTATGGCCTCCCCACTTAGGAAGCCGCCTCCACATCTAATGGATCTAAATCTGTGGAAGGTAAGGATTGATGACCCTGGTAAATCCAATTTATTATGATCATCGGTAATATTCCAAGAGAAGCTAATTATAAAGAATAATATAAACTCTAGAGTGATATAACGAGAGTCCGAACCCTATGTGAATAAGCGCACAAAATCTTGAATATCTTAACTTTACTTAATGTTATCTTAAAAATCATAACTTCCTTAATTTACTTTAATAGTTAAAGTCCGACCATTAGTCACGCGCAAAATTCTGATCCTTACCGTAACAGCACTGCTTTCAGCGACTCAACTCCTTTTCCTTCTAATCTACGATTATTAAACTTTAACTATATATATATACTAGCTAATCTGCACATCATGGTATCTTTTTGAGAGGGATGGCTGTGAAATAACGCGATTTCGGGTCCAAAGATTCTCCAAGAGGATTAGTAGATATTCTCTTATAAATCCCCGTCACAATTTATGTAATTGATTGTCAAAAACAATCAATTACTAAAAATGCAAGTAATATGGTCATGATAGCCTAGTGGTCAAGGTAACGGACTCGTAGCCGGTGAGTCATGAGTTCGAGCCAAGTATCACTGAAAACCCGCCGTGTAGAGAAGCGATGCATGTTAAATCTGTCGAGGCTCAAATGTCCTCCCTTTGCTGAGGTATGAAAGTTAAGAGAGACAGTGCCAGCTCAATTGTCGTCCTCGTCACTGGACCATGTTTCAAATTGTCGAGATCCGTCAACAAAAGACCTCCAGTAGTTGAATAGTGTGGCGTTAATATTAGCTCATTCAGTCACTTATAGAAAAACATTTAATGTTAAACACTTAACTTTTAATTGCTCGTTTCAGTACGGGACATGCTCAGAATGCTACATCTTTTTTTTTGTCTAGTTTTTCTAAGGGGTTACATATACTTAAAATCGGAAAACCGATTTTCATCTCTTAAATAAACCGGTTTTTCGGTATTTGAAACTTGGGTCCAGGAAACTGGTTTTGTAATTCTAAGATAAGATTATTTGGCATCATTTTATTGAAAAGGATTTTGATACTTGTTGCTAATTCTAAATTTGTTCATTTAAAAAGTCATCTTCCCGTAATGTCAATTCGAAACCCTTTTTTAAAAAAGCAATAATTTCCTCAACATTTATATCACACTTCAATTTCGTTATCGTGTAAAGGCAAGATACTTCATTATGTATTGCTCAGTTATTTTTCTGAATTAGACAATATTTTCTGGCGTAAAATATATTCTATTATTTTCTTCTTCTAATCTAATTCTAAATACATTTTATCGTATTAAATGTTAGAAAGAAAAAAAATTTCCCATCTATAAAAATTATTTATAAATTTTAAAGACGTTGTACGTCTTTCTTGGTACGCAATTTCTATGTATTTTAGAATAATTTGGAATACATTTTTGAGTATTTTTCCAAACTTCACACTTGATTTTCTTTTTTTTAAAAAAACAAAATGATGAAAATTTGGAAATTAGATAAATATAAAATTTAATAGATGAACAAAAATTAAAATTATTTTCTTTTTTATATAAATAAATTAAGTATAATTTAAAACATTTTTAGGGCAAATTTTGAAAAAAAATACGTTGGGGTTTCAAGCGTTTCTATAACAGAGTTACTTTTAACCCTCTGGGTGGAATATCAGTTTTTTTTTTGCCACTCTTAGAAGCATCGGTCTGACAGACAGGTGCGCAAATATTTTTGAATTTCACTACCTTAAGAACTGATTTAAACGTCCTTATCGTTCATGAAATTGAGTAGAATTTTTAATATTTTAGTCATTATGAGGCACACTATATTAATATATTTTTATCACAAGAATTATGACTAGTATTTTTATAAAAACAGATTAGAAATTACTTATATTCATGTATAAATGATTAAAAATAATAATACCAGAAACCAAAAAACTATAGGAATATCCGTGTGATATACGGTGATAGATAAGAAAAATCGCACATATCGTGAGTTGAAAACCAACGTTGAGAGTCCAGCTGAAGATGTCAAGGCAGGCAGCCCATCCCAAAAAATCACACCACAGCGTTATATACAGACATTAAAGCAAATCATCCCCGTCTGAGACGGATGTTCCGGTCAGAGGGTTAAGTGTTATATGTGATGCTTCTTGTTTTCATTACAGAATAAAATTTAATAATCTTTCTATTACATTTATTCTTTATAAATTTTTACCTGTCTTGGTAAAAATTAATAAAGAAGCAAAAAGGCCCATATATCATTACGTAATGTTCATATCAGTTTAAAGAAATAATTTTTTAAGAGTCCTACAACACATACAAAATTGTTAGGGAGAATTATTTAAATGGAGTTACCATACGTAACTAAAGTCATATTTCTCAAACATGGCTTTAAATCATTAATTTCTTTTTAAAAAAACCAGCAGGGTTTTCAAAAAATGTGTAAATTTGTAAGATAATAATGTAAATAAAATAATAATATATATAAAATAATAACTAATATGAATAAGATACTTCGCGTGTATTTTAGAAAAGTATAATGAATTAATATACCAATTTGAAAAAGATTGAATGCATAAATATATTACGATATATAATTATTGACAGGATTAAAATATATAAAAGGTTGATATAGATTTGGTTTTTTTTATTAACGCGACACTCTAAAACCTTATCATTTGGAACCTTGGCCAAGTGACGAGGATGACACTTGAACTTGTACCTCACTTTCAAAACTTCCACGCCACACTAACTTGAGGACTTTGAGCCTCGACAGATTTCACGTGCTTCGGCCTCTACAGAGGTTCCAAAAATTGGTGGAAGTGGAAGTTGTAGCTATACACACAAGTTTTTAAAAAAAGCATATAAAATGAGGATAATGATTAAAAAGTTCGGTTTATCAAGCATTAACCTATAGTTATTTTAGGCGATAAAAAAAGATTTATTTCTTACGAAGTAGCTTTTATGAGGATGTATGGTGTTGAGTGTATACA
This sequence comes from Trichonephila clavipes, assembly GCA_019973935.1. NCBI lineage: Eukaryota > Metazoa > Arthropoda > Arachnida > Araneae > Nephilidae > Trichonephila > Trichonephila clavipes. The sequence goes on along the minus strand of BMAU01002389.1, from coordinate 912,967 downwards.
TATTTAATACCATGGTTTCACTAACAATTTCCATCCGGAAGTTTTTATTACAAAAGGTGACTCTAACGCTGTCTGCTCTAGAAGATAAGCTGGGCTTACGAAACTTTAAGTTGAATCTAAGGTTAATGTGAGTAGAAAACTTTGACCAAATGTCGCAAACTTGGCTTGTAATGTTCTTCTAAGATACAAAATGTGTAATATACTTGCATATTTCACTACACTGAGTCGATTGATGTGAAACTTACGTGAATTTTTACTGAATTAGCACGTGCGTGAAATTCAGAAGTACCCACCGAGTATCAGAAATTTTCTTTTTTTGCAAAATAATGACCAGATCGAAAGAATATTTCAAAAGAAAAATATAATATGTAACTTAAATCAATAAACTTTAGATTTTTAAAAATTGTTTTGATTTAGTTAAATTGAACCACGTTAAACTGACTTTTTTACTGTTCATTACTTAATTATTGATTGAAAAAAATAACCTATAGTTGTGTGAAATTGAAGTATTTATTTATTTAATTTGTAAAATAGCTTTTGAATGTATGCTGTGTCATATTTAAAAACTAAAAACGCTTTTATTTCATCTGATAATGCCTTTTCTTTCTTTCTTTTGTTTGTCCCAAAAATAAATTTTTATGGTAGATTTTTGAAAGATCTACTTCTTCTATATCTAAACTTTTCTTATGCTATAACACTTTATTCTTCAATGCCAATTTTTAAACCTATTTACTCAGATATATTACATAAATTAGGATGGAATTATACTTATACTCAAGAAATATTTTATGTACATGCTGATGCATATTTGGCTGTTATTATATCTTAATTTCTTTGAATATCTTTTCCTCTCACTTTTTAAAAAAATATATACTTCAATTTCTCTTTAAAAATTTTTCATAATTTCACAACTGCAGTTTTAATTTTGATAGATTTGAGTGAAAAATATGAAACTGTGAACATGGTTATTTGAAACCATTTTAACATTCACTGGCTGAATTAATTCTTTACTTGAATAATATCCCTAACAATTGAAAATATATGTCTAGCACTGTTCTTATTTTCTTGTATAGTCTGTATAATTTATTCACTCGTAAAAGAATGCAAACAGTTAACAAAAAATATGTAATTTATTATACTATCCCTATCCTTGAAGTTTCTGAAACATGAGACTGTTTAGTATGTAGAATTTCTTAGAATATGAAATATAAACTATTTTTTCTTTGCAATTTTTGATTTCTTACTTTTAAAGACAGAACAATATTTTTTGAATTAAATGGCATCAGAGATTAAAATTTATCTTAGGGTATTAATTCTTCAAATGACGTAGTTCTTTTCTTTTTAGAAGTTAAAAGTTAATTTTTAAGGATACTATTTCCTTGTATTTCACATCCACGAAATAGATAATTTACAAAACATTCTGTTAAAATTCTTTGTAGCGAAGTAATATTCAATAGTACTCAAAACAATACAATATTTGGAAAGATAATCGGAATTTTATTTTTGTTATTGTTTGATAAAATTTTTTATGTTATAGACTAAGTATTTAAAAGCATCTGACGTAGAAAATATAACATTTGTAAAATAATCCGGTGTGTAAAAAAATTCAATTTTTTTTTATTTTGCCATTAAATGTTCAATGCCAGAAATACTTATAATAATTAGTTTATCTTATATGTTTTTCAACACCATATTTTTCTAATGTGAAAGTCAATACAGAATATTCTTTGAAGAAATTGACATTAAAAACATTAACACTAATAATTTTGCATTGATTTATAATATAATAGTGTTTAAAATTTTCAAGATGTTCATATTGTACTATTGAGATATCTCACTAATACAATGAGGTTTAATGATATTTTAAAAGATAATTTTCCCAATTTCAATCTTGATACAAATGAAGAAAATGTACAGATCATGCAAGAATTTAAGCTATTCTTGATAATTTACATCATTATTGTTATTAATTCATGAATATTGTCAGAATCACGCGGTAACGTTATTAAATTGCTCGTTTGTGACGTCACAATATAAGATTTTGAATGAGCTACTTTTGAATCTCGTCTTTGGTAACGAGTTAAAAAAGGTCGTCTTGAAATAAAATAGTAAATTTGTGCTGTTCTTGTGACTTTTGCGTTATTTTAGTATAAATTGGGTTCACGACTGACTAATATTTTTTTAAAGTTTAGAATATATTTACCTAACATAGTCGAGTAAAAAATCTTTCTTACCCGAAACTAATGTTTCTAATAGTTTTCTGTATGTATTTAGATATAGAGTAACACTGATATAAAATCATTCTAGAAAATGATGCTTTTAGCTCGATCAACCATAGGCATTAATTCAGCGTTTCTCAAACTGTGGGGCGCCACCCCTAGGGGGCGTGATAACTCTACGATGGGGGTGCGAGCATATTGAAAAGTCGAAAACAAAAGATTATCTAAAAAAATATTTATTTACTGAAAGTAAACAAACAAAATACATTTTGACATAATAAAAAAATGCAGTACACATTTACACTGACATAATACACTTATAAATATATCAGAACTGCACAATGTATTTTATAATTAGTTTAACAATACGAAGTTAAGAACAAGTTTTATAATTACCAGTGGTCTCTCTTGTAATTACCCCATGGGCTTTTGCCAAATTAACATTTATTTTGATCATTTGTACGGTTCAAAATTAATTACTTTATTGCCGATTTTAAGTTACGCAATTCGTTCCTCAATGCCACCGTTTTCCACGTAGACACGTGTATGTGATGTATTGGGAGGAGGGGGGAAGGAGAATAGGAATAAAAGTAAGAAAATTCTCTGAAAAAATTAAATCCTTTGCAAACACTGCCAATGTCCTTTTACTGCATTCCAAAGTCTTTGGAATTTTCTTATGGATAGCAGTGCACAGAAAAGAACGTACTTCAGAAAGACGTATATATACGCCTTTGGCAATAAACGCTTTGACTGAGCGAGACGTTTATATACGCCGGTGGCACTTAACCCTTAATTTCGCACTGTTTCATTTCTGCAACATATGATTTATTTTAATTTAACAAACTCAATATTTTTTTAATTACCTTCAAATCACTTATCTGAGAAAAAAAGATTACTGCAACGAAATACATGCTAATTTTGTCACTAGATCGAAGTACATTTTTTCCAGAAACCACAACAATTATAAAAATCTCTGATGCTTCAAGAACTGTGTTTTTGCCATAAAAAGAATCCATTATATTTTATACTTCCTCTTGTTTATTGACGAAATAAATTACCAGGTGAGAAATTTAAACATTTTATGATGAATAATAAAATCTTCATATAAAAAAAGTTTTGTAATTTATAGCACTACTGCGCAATGTTGCACCAAGCAAAAAAATGACTGAAATTCGATTTTAAAAAACTGCTTAATTTTTTAATTTTTTTTGCATATTTTTCCCTTTTATTATTACTTGAGAACTAGCTGAAATAAATTTTTCACAGAAATTTTAAAAATTGCGAAGTTAAGGGTTAAAAGGTTAAAGTAGTATTGTTGCTTTTTCTTTAAAGTATCATTGAATTCAATACATTGCTGTTTGTTTGGAAGGGGGGGGGTGATGAAACCTCTGATTGAATATTGGGTCGGAACCAATGAAAGTTTGAGAAACACTGCATTAATTATTTCAAAATATTGTGAACAAAAACATCCAACTAAGGAGTAAAAACTGCATCGATTGAATGTAGCTGACTAACTGGTGCGTCCCTAACCTTAAGAAGCCGGTGAGTATAAATAGAATTATTCACATCATTAGGGAAGAGACATAGATTGAAGGATAAATGAAAATCGCCAAATGTCGTACACAAAGTGTCGACGGTAACGAATAAAGTGCGTGACATCTCCTCATAAACAGGTACGCGGTCGAGTCTTAAGTGACCAAGAAAATAAGCCAATGCAAAGAAGTTCCTGATGGTGTCACCACACCTTGGAAATAAAGAGTTCCGTTCTTGTTGCGGGATTGATATATAGTTGGAGGCGAGGAAATTTAGTTCTTGTTAGAATAAATTGATATTTTTTGATGCTGTTAAAACATGGCGCTGATATGCTTGAGTAAAAATATTCGAATTTCTTCTGAAATGTATGATTTGTCGATGTGTGTGGTTTTTACTTAGTAAAAATGTGAATTTTATTAGTGTATATCTACCGGGAAATCTGTTATTTCATAGGATAACTAGGTATTTCATGAAATAACTACGCATGTCTGTTAAAGTATACAAAATTGCTTCATTCTAATGTGACGGGTCTCTTAAAATACTAATTCTCTTGGGAAACAATGGGTCTTTAAAACTGATTATATTATAAAGCTTCCTCCCAAAGAAGATGTTTCCAAGCAAATTAAGATTTGTATATAAAGTTTAAGTTTTCATGTTAGAGGGAGAGAGATAGGTTAGACTGCTAATGGCTAGCAGAGATTTATTAAATGTGAAGTGAAGCGTGGATTCTTCATAGCTGATTATTGCAACATTAAAGTTAACGATTTGTCAACTAGGAATTAAAGTAGATTAGGTATCTAAAAATTAGAAGCTATCGCGCTTAGACGTAAGTGATCTGATTATTTAAAGTCTTCTCGTATCTCGTCTACCTCGTTATCGCCCTCCATATTTGGTTGCATCTCTTAAACTTGTTTAATTGAATTAGTGTTGTTGTTCTTATCTAAGAATAAATTGAAGTTATTTTGAATATGGCTAGTCTTACTTCCGACTCTCCCACACCAATAATCGCATCAAGGCGACCATTACACTATGATTTAACTAGGTATTCTATAGAATAACGATTGGTTTATCGATAAAATATGAAAAAAAGGCTCTCAAAAGTTCTTTGATTTACATAGCTGTTTTTTAGTTAGTTTTGAACCTTTTTACAGCTCCTTTACAATGGCGCTCGCGCGGGTGTGTAGGCTTCATTCCGTTGCATTTAGACGGAGAATTTAGGTGATGCATTTATTTATGTTAGCGTTTTACATTTTGGATTATGAACAAATATTTTTGCAACCTGTTTTCAAGCAATGACTTCTGCAGAAATGGGAGTCCAAGTTGTAAATAAGAAAGATTTAATTCAAGAAAGATTTGAATCCTTATTAAATAAGTGCGGGACAAAGGAAAACTGCGCTTCACTTACTCGGGAAAAATTATTAACTTTGATAGCAGAAGTAAAAAGTGCATGCATTTTTTTTAATAATATTTATATGTAACTGGTTCTACAACATATTGTTTCTATTTAACTAATGTGAGCAATATGAGAAATAATAAGTTATAGCATCTGCCTTTCCTTATTACTTATCAATTAATCATCCTTATTGAAGATAAATGTGTTTTTCTAGAGATTTAGCTATTTATGATAAATTAATCAATAAATGTTAAAATGTTGAAATTGTTTACTTTTCCCTTTAACGGTCTATTATCAGTTATTTCATAGATTAACTATTATGTAGTTTAACTAACTTGTCTAGTTGTTTCATGAAGTACCTTGTTATTCTATGAAATAACTGAATTATGCACTTTAATCTTATTTAGAACTTTTTACATTATTTTAATGCATTAAAAAGACGTTTGCAATTACATATAAATGTATAGAAGTTTTTAAAATTAAAAATGCCAATAGCGAAAATTATGTTTAATAAAGATTTTTTTTTGAGAATATTTGTTTGAAAAAAAGTTTATTTGTAAATCCTTTTTAGTTGCTGCATTGCTGTTAGTTTTTGTGTTATAAACTTAAGGTACCCGATTATATAGGTTCGGAGATAAATTTTTTGAAAATTGATTTTCTGAATAATTTTATTGTTTTAAAGAACATAAATAGGCTTGAAAAGTCTTACCTATTAAATAACTAACACGTATCGCCCTTTCTTTTAAAAAAATTATTTTTAGGAAAATTTAGTAAAATTTTTATAAGTTAAGAAAAACGTAATAAATAAAAATAAATTGCACATTATGCAATTTTAACGTCATTGATATACTTTTGAATCCCTCTGAAGTGTCACAAACCACAGGATAAAAAATATCTTAAGAAATAAATATTTTATAAGCATTTTAAAATTTGATGTTCATGATTTTTCGCAAAAATTACTGCATGTTCTAAGCTAAAAATGGCTGTAAAATATGATTAAATGCAGCTGTCTTAAAATCTGCGATTTGTTACACTCTGAAGAGCCCATAGCATATGTGTTATAAACTTCATTGCATTTGATTGTATTATTTAGAAAATATCCCGTTTTTCATGCAAACATTATTATAAAAAGTTCGTTCTTCAAAAAACGAATTAAAAAAAATATTTTTATTAGTTATAGATAAAGTAAATGCTATAAAAAGAGCTTAAAAAACTCTCTAGTTTTATGTATTAGTTCTTCTTCCTCAATAATTAATTTCTTTTTTTCCTAATGACCCAAACAACACCAAACATCAAACATCTAAAAAGCACTTTTTCAACCTAGTCGGATACCTTAACTTGAATATAAATTTAACTTTCACACAAAACACTTAAGAATCTTATACAGTAAAGTTCCAAAAACTCTGTCTAATGTGGACCGAAAAGTGACTTAGATTTTGAAAATGTCGCGTTATCAAGATGGGATTAAAAAAAATAAGTACGAGTGTTTTCGCAGAAAATATTATTCTGCACTGTATGTATTGATTGCTCGAGAATACAACAGTATATAAAATGCCAAAATGCTGCCAAACAAAGGAAAAGTACTTACTTTATGAAGGCGTCGAGCATATTAACTAAATGAATATGAAAATTAATAAATACATAGAATTCAACCGATCAGACACGCTTCAGAAAAATACTGTATGAAGACATAAAGCTGCCTATAATGAAAATTAAGTAGCTGACTTAACAAAAACTGGCACAAAAATTTTTTAAAGAAAGGCGTAACGTCCTTTTGTGTTCCGTGCTGCACTCTGCGTTTTGCTGCTTTCGCCCGAAGATGACGAAGGAACGGCAAGTCCATTACCGACGCACCTCATTATTCAGAATACTGAAGAGCGGTTCCTACAACCTTTAGTCCCTTACTATGTAATTTGTACGGTGGCCTCAACATTATCGTTTTCATCATTTCCCGGTATTTTTATCATTCACTGTAACATCAGCAATAATGTCGCTACCAGGCATAATATCTGGCTCGGTCGGTATCGTCCTGGAACTACTTTTCGACTTGCATGGGTGTGGCCTAGTTATCCTGACTATCGAGTTTTCGAGTGCCGAGTTTTTTTGGACTCTACTGTACTCATTCTGAAAACGCTAAATTAAAAAAAAACAGTTTATAAATAAAACCAGTGTATAAATAAAAAGGAATGTTTGCCTGTATGTCTTTAATGCCTTCCTGAACCGTTCATCCGATTGCGATGAAACTTTTGGGAATGGTTAGACGCATGCCCACGAAAGCTTTTCAGTTAGTAAAATTGACCTCTAAGGGGTGTCACGAGTGCTTAAGGGGCGTTATAGATAAATATTACCGCTTTTGAACTCTTAGACCTACATACTTGAAAATTTGTTGGCATATTTTTATATATATATATATATAGTTAAATATAGATCCACTAAGAACAGATTTTACGAAAATTGACTCTTATTGGGAAAGGGGAGTTACTGGGACTTATTTATTAAAAAAAAATTCATGTTAATTTTGTTGGATGGAAATTCACTAAAAAAAGATTTTTTGGGGGGAGAAGAAATCTTTTGGGGAGGGAATCTTTTGTGTAACGGCTAGTTTTGCATAAAAAAATCTTATTTTATGCAGTTTTAAACAGTTATTCGTTCGTTTCGACTTCCTTGTTGAAATCTATTGTTACTGTTGACTCCAACACAGAGAAAACTTACATTGCTGGTAATCTAAGTTGTGTCAAAAATATACACTAAGAATCAGTTGCATCATTTTAAACTCGGTGAGACATTCAAAGACATCCTGGTAGAAATCATATGTTTCTGAATAGACAAACGTGTCCCTCTCATTTCCGTAGAGCTATATTATTCATACTGACAAAGCACCTTCAGGGTAAAGATGTGGGTACCACAAGGTGCCTGTTACTTGCAAGTATTTTTTCTTTACCTTACTCTCACGTGTTTGTACAGTGTTGGAGATGGCCCAAAAAATACCGGAAAATTTTGAAGTCTTGCCAAGAAATGACATTTTTATTCAAAACAATTTAGTTGTATGCAATAGTATTGTTTCATTTTGATTGTTCTTATTTATTTCTACTATTTTTTCATATTATGTTTCATAACATTTTCTAAATGACGTATGATGAATTAAAATTATGCATATTAAAAACCCTGAATGAATGTGTTCTTTTTTTACGGGGGGAGGGATTTATTAGAAGGTACAAAGTCTGTTTTAAGGTATATAAGCTGATCTGTCCGAATTTCCTTTGAAAAAAAGGAAGAACATCTTTTGTATGATTTCAGTAAGTTGGGAATCTTAGCTAAATGCTGACTGGTTAATTCCTTTTCAGAAGATAAGATGATATAATAATTTCTACTGAATATAAGTTTGGTCGAATTTAATCTTTCAACATCACATTATGAGGAATTCTATAGAATGTGTTACATATCATAGGTATTATTCTCTGTACTAAATTACAAAAGTCAATTGCATATGAATGGTTAATGCAAAGTGAGCACTAGACTAGCGGTCGCCAACCTTTAAAATATAATGAATTCTCTGAATATCTAATTTAATATTTGTTGGACCACTAATATGATTGACCACTTTATGACGGACCAATGTAATTATACTGTCACTTATTTACGTCTCTATTTACATTTCTTTATCACTGAAAAAGGTCTTTACAAAAAGAAAGTATAAGCAATATGAAAGACTAAAGGTATTCGATTGTACCCTAAAATTGTGAATTTTGCCAAGAATTGACAATTTTTCTTTTATTTTATAAGTCATCTTATTAGCTTTATAAAAATACCAAGTTTATTGTTTTCTATTCACTAGAACGAAAACTTTTCAGTGTTTTAGTAAAAGCAAATGACATTTCTTTAAACAAGATGTCATACTTTAAAATGCGTTTTACTCGAAATATGTTTTCTTGAAAATGCTCAAACGGGAACAACGATTGCTCAAACAGTTTTGAAAATACTTAACTGAAATTTTTTTTGTATGTTCTAAGTAATAGCAGAAGTCCTTTATAATTTTTCAGATTCATCAATCCCTGCTTTATTACAAAATTTATAGTCCCTTATGTGAATATAATCACAGTTTTTTTAAGCAATTTCACATAATTAAAAAAAATTGCTTTAGTTTTTGTAAAAATTAAAATATCTCTTATCCTGATGGTCATTTCAAAAATGAATACCAAAGTAACACATCAAAATTAAAAAATTGAAATTTGTTTTAAACTTTTTGTATAGAATGGGCCTCGTTTATATTATTTTTTGTAAATTTTTACCACTTTTTCCTCCTTTTAGTAATACAAATTTCTTTTTCTCTTCTTAATGTTAGCATATTTTTCTTAAAATGTACTTAATGAATCTAAAAACCACAAAAAAAAACCCTCCATATCTCCATTTTTTTAAAAAAAAGTTGCTGCAAGTAGTCAGATGCTTTAAGTTTAGTGCCACCAATTTACCATGTTTGTTAACTCTCACTTCCAATTATCGCTGGATACCCATAAAGGAAGCTAAAAAGTCGCTAAACTCGGAAGAAATATGGCTAAAAGAGGTAACTAAAAAAAATTTTTTTAATGTAATACGTATTTCAAAATATGTTTTTGTTACTCGCTTTTTATGAAACTAAATTTTAAATGTAATAAATAATGTCCCACTTTTTCTGTGGACTATCAAAATTTTTTCACGGACCACCGGTAGGTGACCACTGTTCTAGAAAATTAAATATTAAATTATACTGCGGTTCACTTCATATCAAAAAGCATTGCGCGTGAATTTTTTTGTGAGGGTTAGTTGTGTTCTTGTTGTTTCTTATCCTAATTCTCCATGATTCCTTAAAATCTCACCAACAGTAAAATTTAAGCAATTAAGAATATGACCGGAGTAGACCTGAGAACCCCCTTGCTCGAATGACACTCCGTGAAGACTTTCCAGCCCTGTTGAAAAGTAAACTACTTGATGTGGCCACTGAAAATGCGTGACAGAGCCGTCAGCTGATTCCTTGAAATGTTGAGTTGGTGATACCAACAATGTTTTTTTCCAAACCACTAAGGGTGAGCAGGCGGTACTTTCCAGGGTGTGTACTTAATTCCATCTTTTTAATAGAGGAGATTTCTGTAAAAGTTAGACAAACGATGCCCTGCAAGTTGTCAGCAGTGGCAGATGGCCAAGCTATCGGCTATCTCGTTACCATTCAAATGACCTTTGGGGCAACTTGGGAAAAACATTATGATCCCGCGGACTGCATATAAAAATATATATCTTTATATTAGATTTTAATGCAGCTTATTTGAAAAAAAGCATTAAATTTTTGGATCAATTACAAACATTTATTGGAGTGAAAATTTAAAACGAAATGAATTATTATTGTTGTTTTCATTATTCTTCATGTATACAGACATATATATTATAATAATGTTAATATAATAATTATAATGCAATGAACAAATAATGTTAAATTTACTCAAATAATGAGAAATATTTAAGTTCACTAGTTTTTGCAAATCGATTCGAAAGCGTGTATTTGCAGATCGTATTTCATGTTGCAGGTTTTCGTCCAATAAGTTTGAATTTGATTTATGTTAGATGAATTTTACTTTCGAAAAAAAGAAAACGATTCGCTGGTGTAAGTTAAAAAAAAAGTTTCAGGCACACATCAAGCGTGATGCTGCGGGGTATCGCTGCAATCCATTACTGCCCACTTCTAATGATCTATGAAAACAAAAGCAGCGGGATGAAATAGAAGCAATTATGGAATTTATATATATATACTTGTTACAAAACACCACACTAAAAACAAAAATATTGCACAAGATAATCGTATTTGGTAAAGTTGTAAAGAATCTCTCTGGGGCCGTATGCAGCTTATTGGCCGCGGGTCGATCACCCCCAGGTTTAGAAGAAAGCCGAACCACGAGCTCAAGCTTGTCTTATCCCCAACAGTCGTTCATTGAGAAAGGTATTGTGAAGAAGCACGACCAGAGGCGCACACAAAGGGGGTGTCATAGGGTCCGCCCCCTCTTAGCCTTTGATTTTTTTTCGATTGGTTATAATCTTATGTGTATATTACGCAAAATTTAATTATGTATTTATTATTAATAATTAATTTTATTAATTAATGCTAATAATTTATTCAGTAATTAATTTTGCATTGTTTTTGTTCCCGAAATTCGACGAAGTCAAAATAATAGGTTGGTCGGTGTATTGGAGCATGATACCAAAATAGTGAACTTTCGACCTTGCCCCCCTTAGAAAATTTTTTGTGCGCTATTGAGCACGACTGTCCGTTTGTATATCAAAAGAAGTTTTGTCATTGAATTTCAGTCCCTTATAGATTACAATAAGTCCCGACTTAATAACAAGATTGTAATTATTTTTTTAGTTAATCAGTAATTGTTAACTTTCGCTTGGCAATCACACGCTTTCAGCTCTTAAATGAACATTAACAGAATTCGCATTTAGAAAGCAGATATATTAAATCAGTTTTAATAAAAATTTTGTGACGGGGCTTTATCGCACCTTCTCACTAGTCCTCTTGGGGAATCTTTGGGGCCAGAATGGCATTATTTCAATCCAACTCTCTCAAGAAGAAACCACGATATTCAGATTAGTGAATAGATATATAAGGGAGCTTTAGCATTCGCAAGTTAGTCGGCTAGAAGTCTGAAAGTCCAATAGAAGTCGGCTAGAAGCCAGAGAGTAAGAATAGAAGTTGAATAGAAGCCGGAAAGACGAATAGAGGTCGGATAGTAGAATAGAAGTCGGACAGTAATATATTGGAAGATTAATAGTGTGGAAGAATAGAATGCAAGAAGAGACAGAAAGCCGGGGTGCGCTGATCGCCGCGAGATATTGGTAAGAGATTAATAATAGAACGGACTTTAGCTTATTAAGAAACCTATAGTAGATAAAGATTCTGAGGTTAATTTCTCATAAATATAGTGAGTAGGATTTCAGGCGCTATTTTACTTAGAATTGATAACTATGTGGTATCACTCCTGATCTTATTCCTCTAAGTAAGAATTGTGATGCGTTGATCGATATGTATTTAGACAATAAAAAATTAAATTTATTATGGAGAATATGAGTGGGGTCAATCATTTATTCCTATAAATCTAGGTCACGTAGATGAAGAGATGATACCCCCGGGCCACGGAGGGTATCACAATTTTACAACAGTTATGATTTTTTTTAATATTTTTATAAACTTATATGAAACAATCTCATCAAAAGAGCACACTATTTCTCCCCAGAGAGACTACAAAGCCCTGCTTATTAGCACTTCAGACGGAATAATACCTCCACCGCAATCGAAGCAGTGCATTGTTCGAAAACATAAACGCGCCCCCCTAGCAAAAGAGGTAATCCGAGCTTCATTACGAATATCCGAATCGTTATCCTTCCGTTAATTGGGCTCCGGATGTCCTCCTTCCACTCGCCTGACCATCGCGCGGCCAGTCACGTGCTTTTCCTGCATCGAGTGCATTTCAAAACTGCCCGTGAATTGGATTAACTGGCAACCGTAGCTGGAGGACGCTCACAAAAGCACTAGACGGAATATTGGAAGTCCTAGGGTTACTAGGTGTTTCAGGCTCTAGTGTATTAAGATTGTTTGTTGACACATAAGTAGCGATATACATGATCAGTGCCCTAGTATTTAGTTTTGTTTGAGGTGCTAAGATGTCATTGGGTTTTATTATGCAATGAAGAACTAATTAAAGCTATTTGAACAATAAAATCAGAAGCTAATGGGAAAATAAAATTTCGGTACATTAATTGTATAGTAGCAAATTACAACCTCCAATTTTAAATATCCAAAAAAAGTCGTGAATTTAAAATATTAGATTTTTTTTAGAATTATTACCTAAAAATTTGTATAAAAGTGTATTCTTAAAATGTTCAATTTAAGTGATGAAAAATATACATTAAACATATGTCTATGTGATTTTTATTTATACTAGAAACTAACTGTTAAGGCATTTCTTTCAATTATTAACTATGGACTAAATTCGTGACGGCCATATGATAAATGCAGTCACGAGTTCTCCATTGAATTTAGTCTTGGCTTGAATTTAGACTTGTATTTGTTGTTCTATTTGTAAAATTTGATAAAATTTCAAATTTGAAAATCGGGTAAAAATGTTCATGTATTAAGATTCTTCAATAAGTTTTTTATAATAAAAATAAATTCTTATTTTATGTGATTATTTTTATATTTTGTTTAACTGTGTTCTTTGTTATTGTTGACAAATATGTACCTTTTAAAAGAAAGTTTCTGTAAAAATCAAAAGTTGGCAACAATGAAACACATATGGATTGATTGCCTGGAAGCACATGGTTCGATTTATCATGTGTCTATGACGTCCCATAAATTTATGAACTGATTGGGTGGACACACGTGTTTGAAGTTATGTGACTATGATGTCACATAAATTTAATCTATTCCATAAATGGCTGCATTAATATTTAATATGTAATTTTAATTACTGTGCTTGAAATCAGGTAACATCATAGACATTTTGATTAAATCTATTGTCTTTTCGCCCAACGTCATTTAAGACTTTAACTTAATTGCAACATAAATCATGATTATAGCACTTTGTAGTTGTATCATTCGAAGCATAAAAAGTGTATAACATTTTATCGTTAGAATCCTTAGCTGTTCATACTTGAACATTATCTCTTGAACCTCCTTTTATTAACAGATAACTTCAATTCTGTTTTGGCATCTTCAAAAAGTGAAAAAAAATTATATGTAATTAATCATTGTTGTGACGTTTGCATATAACAAGGTTCTAAAGCTTACAATGTAATATTGAGAGATTTAATTAAATTGTCAAAAGTCCAGAGATGTTGGATATTCAAAAATATAGATTATACAAACAATCTGATGGAAAATGATTAATGTATCCATTTTGGTAAATTTTGTAAAATAATATTTGGGGACTTAGCTCTAAAATACTCTTAAGTGAAAACAAAATTTAAATACTTGAGTTTAAAAAATGATAATCTATGTATATTAAAATTTTCACGCTTAGTAAATATTTTTGTGGTACTTTTGTTATATGATTTAATTAGATAACAGTTTCAAAAATTTAATTTTTATACATTTTTTTAAAGTTATATTGAATTTAGATGTATATTTACCTAATTGTTATTTGTTTTTCGGGTTCATATTAACAAGTACTGACGAAATAAAGTCAATAAATTTTAAAAAATATTATTAACGTTTGAAACATATAAGACACGTTCCATGCAACTAATCACTAAAAAGATTTATCTAGAATTACATTTAGTTCAAGTATATAAAAAAATTTTAAAGTAAAAAACGAAAAATATAATTTATTTAAAAAAAAAGATTATACATATTAAAATAACAGTATTATATATATATATATATATATATATATATATATATATATATATATATATATATTGCATACTCAAAAATTGCAACGTTTATAGTGAATATTTTTTCACTTATATGATTTATCTGGTACATCTAATTTAATGATGTGTTTATAGAAAAGTTTGATTTCAATATTTTGAGTATTTCTGCCATTGCAGTAAAAGTTTTGAATAAAAAAAAATGCATCATTTTTTTCCACGTTAAAATTTTAAAACTTCCGAAATTTCTGGAACGAACTCATTTTACGAAAATATATACTTTGGAAATGATAGTAACAAGATAACTCAAACTTTATATCAAGGGAAAATGTTATACGAAAAGGATGAAATATTTTAAGTAAAGTATAAATTTTTTTTACCATATGATTTCATATTTTACTTTTGAATATATATGAATAAATAGTAAACTTTAAAAAAAATTGTATTTAAAATAAAAGATATCATTTTCTTCGTGATCTTTGAAAAACGCTAAGCCAAAAATTAATTAAATATTTCTATAAAATTAATTTATCAAAATATATCAGCTAGATGCTTAGATAAAGATTAAGGAAATGTTAAGATTAGTCAATAATTTAAAACAAAAAATATTTTTCAGTAAGGTTTAATAGTTTTAAAGGTGCTAAGAGAGAGAGAAAAAAACATAAGCTTTGTATCATTTATTGTTCATTAGCTGGAAAAACTTAATCCAAGAAATACAGTTAAAAAGGATTATACTTGTAAGTATCATAAATAAACAAAATACACTCAGGAACATTGAAAATAGTGACCCAAGAAGGAAGCTAAGTACAATTGCGAAACTTTGCAAATAAGTACGTGTAATGTGATATGCAAATGATCCAAGTTTTGTGCCAATACGCATGCTCATACACGCCGAGGTGGTGCTACAATCAGGAAGAGGGTGCTATATAAGCCAGCGCAAATTCGAAGATTCATAAACGTGACGATTACCTGACGATTGTTGGAAGACTTTGGTAAGCGAAACATGCCAGGTAAACGTGCTAGAAGACATTTCTCACAGTTAAGCGAGATTGAGAGAGGCCTGATCATCGGGATGAAACCTGCAGGCTGGTCGACGCGCCATGTTGCTGGCCAGGTGGATCGTTCGGAGTGTGCCGTTAGAAATTGTTGGGAGAAGTGGACACGAGAAGGTACCCACGTGCGGAAAACCGGGTCTGGAGCGACCAGGAAGACCACGATGAGAGAGGATCGAAGGATCAGGCGCAAAGCCAGATAAATGTGGAATGTCACAGATTGGCAAAAGGTTGTGTTTAGTGATGAATCCCGGTTTGTTTTGGGGACAGATGATAACCATGTACGGGTGTGGAGACGCCCTGGTGAGCAGTACATTTCCCCCCACACTGTCCTACGTCACACTGCCCGCCCAGCTGTTGTAATGGTGTAGGGGGCCATAGCCTATGATAGCTGGTCCACTTTAATTGTGATGCGTGAAACCTTAACGGGCCAAAGTTACGTTGATAATATTCTTTGACCCCATGTAGGACTTTTCCTAAATGGTTTCCCAGGGGCAATTTTCCAGCAAGATAATGCTCGTCCACATACAGCAAGAGTTGCTCAAGAATTCTTACGTCATTTTTAGACTCTTGCATGGCCAGCCCGCTTCCCCGATTTGTCCCCTGTAGAACACGTGTGGGATCATCTAACACGGCAGATGCCATCGTGTCAATCTGTACATGATTTAGAGTTGGCTGTTCGATATTTGTGGGCCCATCTGCCTCAAGACAACATAAGGTGTCTAATCAACTCAATACCGGACCGTGTGGTGGCATGTATTGCAGCTGGAGGTGGTCCAACGCGCTGTTGAAGTTGTTCAGTATTTATGTCGTTGCACACCCTGTATTCGTTTAATTGTCTTGTTTTTGTGATCAAGTGAATCTCTCATCTGTGTCATTATGTGTATTAAATTTTATTTCAATCCGATGCTTTCTTCTTGGGTAGCTATTTTCCATATTCCTGAGTGTATTTGCCTATATCAGTTAGACAATGGACCGTTACTAGTCTTATTTTAGCTATGAATGTGATGAAGATATTAATATATATATATATATATATATATATATATATATATATATATATATATATATATATATATATATATATATAAGCACATACTTTGAAAATTTAGCCTCACAGAATAAAAATAAAATGTATCCTATAGTGTAAAACCGATATCTTAAAACAATGTTTTATTCAAAGCTTTAGCTTAAAAAGATCAAATGGCGAATTCTTTTCCTTAAATATTGGAAATATTAAACACGGAAAATCGTTTCATTTACAAATAATGACAATAACACTAAGAATATTAATAATTCGGTCTAATTAGAATGTGAATGAGTTGTTTCTGTTAAAGCATAAAAGCTTTTTTAAAACTTCATGAATAACAAAAATTAATTCGAATTTGTATCGGAAAGCAATATGCGAAGAATAACTAGTTGCTAATTTAAGCATTAAAAATGAGTAGAATATTAATTCCTCGAATTTAAAACTGACGGTAATTAAATTTAAAAACACGAATTGGAAAAAGAATTGCTAAAAAACATTAGCCTGAAGATTATAAAAAAGTACATTAAATAAAAAAACATTAAATATTACACGCGAATAGAAGTATTTTAAAAATTAAAATACTCGCGCGCGCGCGCGACTGCCTGATGATGTCATCTATGGAAAAAAGCATTTTATTTTTAAAAGTACAATTTTCCTTTTAAAACTTTAACATATAGTTAGGGGGAAAGTAATCGAGGGAAAAGGTTTAAAATTGGAAATAACGCATACTTTTTGGGCTTGAAAATTTCCATGTTAAATAGAGAGCGAACTTGACTTGGAAATTTTACATTCACTGTTATTTTTTTTTCTTCTCTATTAAATATCGCATTATTTATTTGTTGCCATTACATTTTTTGTTAAAATAATTAATAATTCAAATGAGAATTAAGAAAATAGCTCTTTAATAAATACAAAACTTTTGAAAAAAATTAATTCTGTAAGTTCCAAATGCCATCAATTTATTCTATATTGCTTATTTTATGAAACTCTGTTTAGCTCAGTGAGCGAGTGTTTTTAATACTATTTTATGCATCATTTTCATTTTTAATAACTTATGATTTAAAGATATTTCTATCTCATTTCGCGAAGTATCATTCTGAGTCGTAATATAAAACAATCCGTAGTTTATTGAAGAATTATTTAAGAATCAAATATTATCTTGAACGAAAAATTGCTGTATTCTTAAAGGTACAGTTTTGAAATATTCAACTTTAATTAATTTTATTATTATGGAAATTGTGTGCGACTTGTTTCTGAAATTGACGTTTGACTTTATTTGGAAAATGAAGCTCACGTGATTTATTGTAAATTAACAACTGTAGTTTTAGATAGAATTATGTTTGAAACAGAATATTAAACATACAAAATGGCTAAATTTTACATGAATTCAGAAAAATACCCTATATTTACAATAGAAGTACAAAAAAGACTAACTCTCACTTACAGATCATTTTATGAATTACATTTTCCCTTTAGATTGAACTTTCTGTTCGATTTCTACTCTTTGACGTGAATTCCGTTGCTTTTTTGATTGATAATACTGGAATTAAAAAATATCTCAATATATACTATTTGATAAAAGCCTTAGCGAAAGTATTTAAATATAAAAGTATTCGAAATAAAATTAGCAACCTTAAATTTGGAATACATTTTTATACAAGATCAAAAAGTTAAAGAAAAAATCCGAATTGGTATTTATTTATTTTACAGATGTTACTAAATAACTAAATTCATAAAATAATTAAATTTAAAGTATGTAATTTAAAGTTTTTTTCTGAGCTTGATCTTCTGAAAATCAGGATAATTCAAAAAATGGGATACAGCTCAAGGAACGTCCTTGTACATTGAGTGTGTGAAAATGTGTGCAAAACTGAAAATAAATCCTAGCAAGGCTTTAAAAATAAAAAATCTAGCAAGGCTCGAAATAAAAATTCAATTTCAAGATTAAGCTTCAATTAAAATTGTGAGAATATTAACATACTTGGAACGTCCACATATACACTGTGACACATTATAGTTTTCCTTTAATATAATAATAAAATGTACAATTAACTTAAATCAGTGGCACAACAGCCCATGATGGCCAAGGCCTCCTGTGCCCAACTCAGTATACGCTCAGAATACGCATGAGGTGTATGAGTAGTTGTTTCGGTCAGGTGGTCAGTCTGACACGAAACCCCTTGTTTTAAGTTCCCAAGAAAGCTTGGTATCCATTTATTGACCCACAGAAGGAATCAAAGGCTGAGTCAACCTTGCCCAGCCTGGGGTTTGAACCTCGAACCAGTGGTGTGGAAGCGCGATACACTAACCACTCAGCCACTGGGCTTCAATTTACAATTAAGTATACGTTAATTTTACATTGCATTTACATGATTAAATATAAACTTACAACGCGTAAATAATTAAAAGTCTACTTAAATCTATGTAAATTGCTAATTTTTGACGAAATAAGTTCTACGAAAAAAATTCTTAAGCCCTTACGAAAATAAGTTCTAGTTTAACTACTAAAACAAATAAAATATTATTACATCATACCTTTTTTTTTATACAAGTCATCGAATTGTAACTTCTGAAAATAACTTAGTTAGATTATACATTCGATTTAAAATTGTCAAAATTTTCTTCATTTTGCTAATTATTAATCAAATTTAAAATTTTTCTTTTCACTTATCATTTAACAAAACTTATCTATTTGTCACGAAAAATACTCCAAAGCACACACAAAAGTCGCGAACTTCACAATGTGGAGTTAAATATTGGATGCACTACTTTCAACACGATGCTCTCTAACATTTAAGAAAAAAGCGTGAATAAGAAATAAGCCGAACCAGAGAATGACGAACGGAAAGACGTAAGCCCCTTGACCAGAAACCTATCTTTTTCAGGTCATCCAACAGAACTTCTGTTTAAGAAATCTCACGGGACGAAGCAAAAAGCACGCGAAAAAACATCCACGCGTCTTATGAATTATAAATTTCTGATGGCAACATCCCAGAGTTGTAAAAAAATCGCACGAGACGCGTCGAACAATGGAATTTGCACAATACGTATCTTCTCGTTTATAATGGCTGTTGTTGTTTGAAAAACTTATGCCGTTGTACAATTTGATTTACCATATACCTGAAGAACAAAAAAAAGGGGGGTGATATTTTTTGTTGTTGTTGTATGGTAAAGGGGAAACTTTTATTCTGCCCTTTTTCTTTGAAGTACATATTTTTTGGTGCCTATTTTTGGCGAGCATTAATTCTGCTGCAGCGACTAGTACTTTCTGCTTTGAAGTTGTTCCCCCACCGGATGACGCTTATACCATAATCGCCAAATGGGATATTTCATGAGCGCTTGCCTTTTTGAAAATAATGCAAATTTCCCTCAGGATGGGTAGGGTTCTTTTGTTGTTGGCTTTCTTTTTTCCCGCCAAAAATGAACAGTATTCGAAAAGGTCAATGGTTATGAAAGAAAACTTACAAAAGTAAATTCCGCTGGTGGAAATAATGCCGCTGATTTTAAGATGTCTAAAATAGTTTGTACGTAAGGAAACTATATTTGCTTTTTCCTTGCACTAAAATTCTAATATTATTTTGAAGTTCTCTTCTTTTTCATTTAAAAAAATCTTGAACATATTTGTTTCCTAAAATTATGTTTGAATTCGTGTATAATTTAACTTTTACTGAAGTAAAAGTTGTTGTTTTCATTCGCATAAGAAAGGAAAAAGCACACACACAACTGTTTTAATTTGAAATCTTACGTGATTTCAAATTTTAATAGTTTATAAAATGTACATTTATTATTGTAGTAACATAAAATGTTTAGTTTTGTCTTATATGCAATGAATTGTAGTTTTATCACCATTCGAAAATTGCATAATTTGTCGGGTGACAATGCGTATTTATCATATTCATCCAGATTTATTTCATTGACAATTTTAATTCATCCAGATTTATTTCATTGACAATTTTAAACTATTAATTTACTGTGGAAACAAACTTAGTGTGTCACAAGAAACGTGAAACTTATGAAATTTTAACGTACATCATATAAGATAATTGATAAAATTCATAGTCAAATGGTAAATGCATTCACATGTTTTCTATTGTTAAAGAAATTTTCTTGAAGTACATATTTATTAAAAATAAAAGCGCACATAGGTAGGTAAATAAAATGCATTTGGTATAAAAAATTTTTTTACTCTGAAAAATGTTTTCATAATTTTTTTAATATTTAGACATGCTTATCCAATGGACTAAATTCATGAAGTCACAAGATAATTACTATCCCACGTTCTCCTTAAAATTCAAAACAAGCTGACAATAGACTTGTACTAGTTATTTTTCTTGTAAATTTTAGATAAAATTTTAAATTTAATAATTGAGTAAAGAGGTTCAAGCGTGACAATTTATTTCAAAAGTTTTTCAAAATCAAATATACATGTTGCCGTCAAAGTGTGAAATCCGTTATTTCATGAAATATCTAAACCAGTCAGTTAAAGTATATTAAGTTATTGAATTCTACGATTTATAATTAGGTGTTCTGTAGGTAACTATTACTTGATAGTTAAAGTATTAAATACATAACTCGAAAACTCTTTTAACCGATTCTAGCAGCCTTTAATCAGTTTTATAACGCTTGCAACGACGAGTGTGTATTCCATTCCCTTTCCATCCTTCATTCCATTGCTTTTAGACGTAGAATTTAGACAGTATATTTATGTTAGCGTTTTACATTTCTGATTATTAACAAATGTTTTTTGCAACCTGTTTTCAAGCAATGGCTTCGATTAAAAAGGGAAACCAACCTGTGTAATTAAGAAAGATTTAATGTAAGACAGATTTTAATCTTTATTAAATAATTGTGGAGCAAAGCTGCTGCACTTACTCGTGAAAAATTGTTAACTTTGATTGAAATAAAAAGTGCTAAAACAGCTCAGAAAAAAGTACCACGTGACTATTAGTTCCCCTCAGGGGCTCACCTTCTTTAGGTGAGTACGGGTGTCACAATCCCGAGGTACCCTAGTGATCTTTTCCTTTTCCCAAGGGGTTTACTATCTTTGGTAAACACGGGTCTCACGAACCTGGGGTACCCTAGTGATCCTTCTCTATTTTCGACCCTCCTTCTTGTCATTCAATTTATCTTTTCTTTCTTTTCCCGTCTAGATCACAGATTTTCACAAATGTTTGGTGCAGTATAGCCGGATTTGGCTTTTGCACCATAAAATCTCACATTCATTCATTCATTCGTGACTATTAGTTTCTCCAGCAGTATGATATATTTAAAGTTCAAGGAGTAGAAAAATTAATTGTGGTAGTAACAGATGCAAAACACATTGAATAAAATGCATTTTTCAAGATATTTTAGCTATTTATGACCCATTAATTTATAAAGCAACTGTGAAATTGTTTATTTTTCACTTTAACGGTCTATCGTGTTATTTCATAGAATAACGAGGTAAAGTATGAAATTTTTCATCTATTATATTCTTTAACTGACTGTTCTAGATATTTCATGAATACCTGGTTATTCTATGAAACAACTGTAATATACACTTTAAACGTAACATATATCTACTATTCGTGTACTTTAAAATCGAGTGGATTTTGTTTACCTACATATTGCCAAAGATGTACTTTTTAAAAGAAAGTTTTCACAAAAAGCAAACGTTGAGAATTGCATAAGTTGATTGGCTGGAAACACGGATTAGCTAGGATTGCCTTTATCGTGTGACTATAACGTCATGAAGTTATGAACTGATTAGCTGGAAACACGTGATTATCTTTTATCATGTGATTATGATGTCACATGAATTTATCCCATATGCAAATTTTAAATACTATCAGAATTTTACGAGTACACGAAGCCGTAAAAGCCTAAGATCAGCTTGTCGCCCAACCGGTATAGTGGTTAGCGACGCTGACAGCGGTGCCGTAGGCACTGGGTTCGAATTCCGGAGAAGACATGGATGTTTGTAAATGTATAGTGCCTTTGCGGCATGGGGGTACTCTAAAAGCCGTCGAGCCGCAAGTCCTTTCGTGAGGCTGGTGGGAGGGGTAGAGAGGTGGGAGGCCCCTGACCACCCCCAGGTATCCTCCCTCAAAATTGGGGTGGAAACGAGCCAAATCTTACTGTCACTTGTATGGTGCTCAAAGCTACGGCTAACGACAGGCGTCACTTAGCCCTTTGTCATCATGAATTTCGTAGGCCTCGATCTGGCCTTTGCCGATCAGGTGGCATCAGTAACAACAACAAGATCAGCTTTAATATTAATGGATAACCCGCGATTATATTTATCTTGTGATTGTCTTTAATTTAGCTCTTTGTGTCTAACGTGGATTTAAAGTAAGTTAGTAATAAAGATTATCTGGCATGAGAAAAATGCATGATAAAATTAATGGTAATTGTATACTACTGTAATAACACTTGTATACTACAGTAATAATTAAATCATTGCTAGGTAAAGAAGCGCAAATTAAAAAGGGTTGTAGAATTAGAGGATAATGGAGTTGTAGATGAATTAGATAAAGCAAAACACATAGAATTATTTATTTTTTATTACAGGGGAACACGTAAAGAAAGATGAATAACTTTTAAATATCCATGTGCGGAAATCTTTACAAAGATTAAACTCTATTCAAATACAGACCGATGTTAAATAAATATACACTATAGAGAGAAATACCATTATATGTTTAGTTTTTGAAAACATTTGAAAAGTTTTCAACGAGTTAATACTGAGAAAATTGTATTTTGATTCCCTTAAAAAACTGACAACATTTTGTTTAATTTAAAAAGATGATATAACTGAGGTAGATTATAGGGATAATATATATTTTACCATCCAAGTAATTTGTAATAATCTCTTTGCCTGCTTTAATTTTTCGCGTTCTTTATTTATTTTTTTAAAATTATTATGCGTTATTGTTCATATAATTTTCATTTTTTTCAAATAAATAAATTTCTTTTTTGGAAGGAAACGAGTAAAATCGAAGTAACTATACTAATCAGAAAAACTGCAATCAGTTTTACGTAATTCATGAAAAGATTTTAATGTAACATAAAGTATAAAACTCATAAATAATTTAGAATATTTTTATTCGTATGAAAATATTTAAAGAACAAATCGTGTTAATCCTTTTTTAAAAGAACTTCCTGTCCCGGATTCCATGGAATATTCCCAGATTTTAACGCTCCCCGATTTAACACATACATCAGAAATGTTCGAGAATCTTCTAAATTCTGATATTTTCTTTATTTTAGTATAAAAACAAAAAAATGATGACAGGTTGCTAATATGAAACTTCGGTAGATATCGTAAGTACAAGGTATAATAACTATTTCTTAGAAGAAATAAAGGTCTGATTGTCTATCCGCTTTTGCCTGCTTTCACACGACACACAGCTGAACTAATTTTAAAAATATTTTGTAACATCGAAACATTTCGCCTAAAATCCTCAATGTATTGAAGCTATACTAACGTAAGAATCGGTGCATTGTTACTTGTCTATCGATGCATCCGTTTTAATTTATATGTAAATGGGAATCAAAGAAACTATTCAAAATATGTCCATGTTGCTTAGTATCTTAAGACTAGAGAGTAAAATCCACCTTTTTTGTTTATATTCCTTAACCATTTTTCTTCTTAATTTGGAATACTTTTCAACTGGTTTTGAGGATAAAAAATGCAAGTGTTGTATTTATTTTATTTGTTTAGTTATTCCCCCATCTTATATACAAATATTTGGAACGAGACAACAACGTTCAATGTAATGATTTTTATAATCAAAGTTTTGAAATTTGTATTTGTTATTGATTTCATTTAGCATTAAGTTTAATTAAATGTTTTAGTTTATGTGCATGGTTATACAGAAATAAAAAAAAATTTTAATTTAATATACAATTTTATTGCTACGAAATATTTATTTTAGTTAAGTTGTAAGAAATTCTGAAGTTAAATAACAACAAAGTGGTAAATAGGTTATTCTAACTCTTTTGTAAAATTACATTAAAGCTTTATTATTTTTTATTTATTTATATTAAGCAAGCATTAATGGGTAGAGTTTGGATTAAAATTCAGCTTCTCTGATACATATTGTAAAAAAGCGTATTTTTTTTCCTTAAAAACCTCTCAACTCAGTAAAAATGTTGATTACTTCAGCTAATTATAGATTATCAATAATTAAGGAATGTATGAACTGAAATCGGAGACATTGAAAATAATGGTTATTGAGAATTCTTATTCCATACAAACTTGGAGAAAGACGTCGGAAAATCCTACTAAAACAATGATGAATTTTTTAAGTAGATTCATTAGTTGTGGGAAATATTACTAAAAACAGTTTGTGTTAATTATATAAACAAGATATATATATATATATATATATATATATATATATATATATATATATATATGTCTGTTTTCTTTGAAGAAACTCGTGTTGCGGTTATGAATATTTTTAATAAAAAATGATAGTTAGAATGTATGCTGACATAATAACTTCTGTTTTGTTACTAAACAATGAGCTAAATTCATGTGACGTCATAGTCACATGATAATGACAATCGCGTGTTTCCAGCCAATCATTTCATGTGCTTCGCCGTTGCGATCTTTAGCTTCCTGACAGAAACTTTCTTTTAAAAAGTTCTATTAACAATTATAACTCACATAAGTAAACAAAAGGCCCTTGATTTTAAAGTACACAATGTGCGAAGTTTTTTGAATAACCTTAATACCTTAACACATTTATGCAGCTATCAAATTTGAAATTTTATTTAAATTTTACAGATAGAACAACAAGTACCAATCTAATGTCAGTTTTTAATTCAATGGGGGAACACGTGATTCTATTTATCATGTGACCGTCAATAATTTAGCCCATTACCTCATTTGCTTTACTCTTGCCATTTTGCAGGTATTTTCTTTTAAAAAATACATACTTATCAACAATAAAAACTAGTATAGAGAATCAAAATGCATTTGATTTATAAGTACAATATAAGAATTTTTTTTAATTTTGAAAAACTTTTTGCAGAGTCTTTATATTTGAATATCTTTACCCAAATATCAGATTTTTGAAAATGTGTCTAGATTTTACGAGTAGAAAAACAAGTACTAATTTAACGTCAGTCTCTTGAATTCAATGGAGATCACGTGATTTCATTTATCAAGTAATTTTCATGAATTCATCACTTTCATAGTTTAAGGAAGGATTTGAGCATTTATATAGGCTATGAACATCTGAACTTGCTTCTGTTTTCTAGAAAAACTGGAAACATTTTTCTTAGAATAAGTAGATCTGAGTTTAACATAAGAATATAAACGATGCATGCCGATTTGCTACATTCACGTAAGAATTTATGAGAAGATCTGATTTGCATTTTCTACAGAATCTTACATTTTCAGAAGGGTCCCTTAAATAGAAGCTTTGTTTTTTAAGACAAATACACAGCAAGACAAACAAAGCGAAAAGTATGAGCGATAGCCATTCCGTGAGGTTGGAAACTTGCAAAACATTGTCAGCCAAGAGCTCTCCAGTCTCACATTTCTGGCAGAAATCAATTCGCGTTTCGGTGTCAAAAGAATCGCTAAATCGTTCGAAGAAATCGTAATCGTTTCCCGATACCCTTGCCGACAACTGTTCACATCTTCCAGCAACTGCCCTTTATCTGCAAGAAAACCTCAGCGATTGCGTCTCCGAACAAATTCGAACAGAACAGCACGCGGTCGAATCGCCATTTTGTTTTTTGTTCTTTTTCTTCGCGAATATTTTTTTTTCTCCTTCCTTTCGATCAAAAATGAAAATAAAACAAATTTTTACAAATAAAAAAAATTCAGAACAGATGTAAAAATGTAAAAAAATAGAATAAAATAGAACGTAGAATTGCAGATGTAAGTAAGGTTATAAGCGAAAGTTAATCTACAAAATGGAGATTTCATTTTATTTTTTTTACTGGAATTTTTCTGTTTATTCTTCTATTTTTATTTTAATTCTTTCTTCATTTTTTTTTCATTTGGAGATTTTGAGGTATTTCTTTTTCTTTTTTTTTAATGCGGTTGCATTAATGCGCGTTTTTCGAAGGATTTTCTGTAATACTTTTTTGTGGGTTATCTTTTTTGTGTGTGCATGTTCTTTTGTCTTTTACTAAATATCCCTGTCGTATACCTATTTGAGTTTCGCTTTTTACCCTGTTTCTGACAGGATTACGTGATGCTCGTTAACGAGGGGGGAGGGTCTGGAAAGCAGAGCAGGAGAAAAAAAAATTCCCCATCATATTTTGGAAAACACACGAACAATGTCGCTTATCTTTCTACGATTCGAACCACTAATAAAAGAAAAAAATCATGCTTGTTTCTTTCCTTTCATTTCTTATCGGCACTAGAACCGATTTGCTTAATGTTACGATGTTAATCCCAGGTAAAAGGGGATGATTCTCTTAGGTGTTTAAAAAAATGACATAATTAGAGTAATAGTAATGACTTTCTGAGCCAAATTAAGGATTTCGGACAAGAAATACAGTACATACTATAGGTAACAATATAGATAAAGAAATAACTCATTATAGATTTTTATTGGCAAATTAAAGCAGTGAGTTTTGGAATTTTTCCTCATTTCCCCCATTTGCTATGCTTTTATATTCAATATTGCCTCCTTTACACGTTCGCGAACATCCTTCTTAATTCTCTGACCAGAGCATCCTTCTCTCAGACGGAGATGGCTCACGGTAGCCTGGTGATCAAGCTATCGGATTGTAGCTGAAATATCGCGAGTTCCAACCCAGTACCACTAAAGACCCACCGTGTAGGGGCGCGATGCACATTAAATCTGTCGAGAGCTCAAATGTCCTCTCGTTGGTGTGGTGTGGTAGTTAGGAGAGGGAGGTGCCAGCTCAGGTGTCATCCTCGTCACTCGACAATGGTTGAAAATTACGAGGTCGGTCGCCAAGAGCCCTCGTGTAGCTGAACAGTGCAATGTTAAAATTCACTCATTTACTCATTCAGACGAGAATGATTTTCTTTGCTGTTTGTACATAACGCCGTGGTGTGCCTTTTTGGGTAGGGTTGCCTTGACATCTTCAGTTGCACTCTACCCAGTGAGAGGATCACGTGGTGGGGTACTTGGTGATTTTTTTCAACTTACCATATGTGCGATTTTTTCTTATCTATCACCGTCTATCATAACGATATTCCTATAGTTTTTTCGTTTTTGGTATTATTATATTTAATTATTTGTACATGAATATAAATAATTTCTGATCAGTTTTCATAAAAATACTAGCCATAATTCTTGTGATAAAAATATATTAATATAGTGTGCCTCATAAAGACTTAAGTATTAAAAATTCTACCCAATTTCATGAGTAATAAGGACATTTAAAACAGTCCTTAAAGTAATAAATTCAAAAACAATTGTGTACCCGTCTGTCAGACGTATGTTTCTCAAAGCGGCAAAAAAATTAATGTTCTGACCAGAGGGTTAGGCAGTATATGCCACTTTGTCCATGAACGCGTTAATACTGTAGAAAATTGTAAAATAATTCTAAAATAAAGGTCTTGGAGTGGTGGATTTCGAAAATTGTCATTTGTTTTGAAGGTTTTTACTTTCACAAGAATTTTCACATCTGCTTCAAATGCTAATGACAAACTGTTTGATCTTTTCTATTAAAAAACAGACCATGGTATGTTATGGTCACGAGCTTGCGACCAGTGGGTCATGAGTTCGAGCCCCAGTACTTTTGAAGATCTGCCGTGCAGAGAGCTGATGTATGTTAAGTCTATCGTGGCTGAAAATCTTCTCGTTGGCGTGATGTGGTAGTTTTGAGAAAGGGATGCAATCTCAGCTATCGTCTTCGTTACTCGACCATGTTTCAATAGTCCTCGTGATGCTTCACAGTGTCACCCTACTTAGAGCTGTCACGCCCCCTTAGAGGGTCGAACCCTACAGTTTGAGAAAGACCAGATTAAACCGTTTAAGGCAATGACAGAATAGTTAGAGAAAATGAGATTAAATTTTCCCATTTATCTTACTCCTATTTGATCAATCATATAAATGTCTTACATGTTAGACTAGGGTTGAGACTACACTGTTCAAATTAATTGGGACAAATGGGAAAAAAAGTGATTTTTTCTAAAACCTTAGGTTTTTATCATTACTTAACTAGACTGAAAAATCTGTATATTATTACAAGAAATGCCTGCCTTTCGCAGAAATGACCTCGCCAACCCGTCTTGGCATTGACTCCACAAGAGTAGTACACATGTTCTTGATATCATCTTCGAAATACACTAGTATAGTCCTTTTTATTATCTGCTCTGTTGTCATGCGATTCATCTTAGCGAAATGATTCTTGAGAATATGCCATCAGTTTTGAATAGAATTTATGTCTGGAGAAGTTTCAAGCCAACCGAGCACTTTTATTTTATTTTCCGCATAAAAGTATGGACCTATTTTGAATTGTGACAAGGGGCCAAGTCATGTTGAAATCTTCCATCAAACATTGCCATGAATGGAAAAATCCTACTACATAATATTTCTATATATTTGACAGAATTTGTCATGTATTTAAGAGAAACTAAGCTTTCAGGGCTATTTGTTGAGAAAAAATTACCCAAACATCTGCTTAAAAGGGTGTTTTACAATCTGTTGGATAGGATCTGGTAACAAAGAGTGCACAAATAAATGTTTCATAACTCAAAATTACCTTCTTCCAGTCGTTAACAGTCCATGATCGATATTTTTTGTACAAAGCTAAACATTTGTTCATCATTTTCTGAGTTAGAAATAGTTTCTTTATCCAGTCTTGTTGCCTTAAGTCTACCTTCCAGAAGCCTTTTTCGTGCAGTTGAGGTACTGATTTCAACACCATTATCCAATAAAACCCTTCAAATGTCTATACTTGTTTCTTATATTTATTTTTGCTACTTCTTATTAAAA
This sequence comes from Trichonephila clavipes, assembly GCA_019973935.1. Lineage (NCBI taxonomy): Eukaryota > Metazoa > Arthropoda > Arachnida > Araneae > Nephilidae > Trichonephila > Trichonephila clavipes. Next base: position 883,427 of record BMAU01002389.1, on the reverse strand, counting down.
TTGTATCAATTCTTGCAGTTGTTTTCCACTTGCATCCACTTTTTTCTTTTCTTTTTGGAGACGATGATCCAGAATCTTAAAATGTTCTTAAAACACTTAATTCGATCTCACCAACTGTCATAGTTATATATCTCACAGTCATAGAAGTGTGTTCATCGAGAGAGATTTATTTTAGAACGGTCCCTCCCTCGGAGTAATATCCATCTTTGAACAAGTAAAAGTAAGACGTCTGATACTAAACGCAAAATAGAAATTACCAGCTGCTCCACTGAAAGGATCCCAACTGAGCTCCTGGTACATTAAAATGAATAATTTATAGTCAAGGTCGATCTGCCACACTACCTAAAAGTAAATATAACGGTTTTGAGGTGATTCTCAGGACATCACTAGTAATCACATACCAACCCAATTCATTCGAATAGTATAGTATTTCTATCAAATATAATGTCTATACAAAGTTTGTTATTGAAGTAAAATGAATATTTCAATGAAAAGAATATAAAACAATGCAAATTCGTAGCAATGTTAAAATAGTTTCTCTTAAGGTTCGTCGAAAAGGCAACCAAATAAAAAAAATTACATAAATAGTACAAAAAATATTTGCAAAGTTCTAAGAATAAGTATAATTTATATTTATAATTCAGTAGTTTTTTTATGCTTCTAGAAGTCTATAAATTAAAATTCATCTACAAATAAAAAAGGTGCATTTTTTTGTGGAATTCATTTCAATTCGCTGAACACTGTGCAACAAAAAATGTATTTAAAAATCAAAACTACTCGCTCTACAAAAACGTAATGTTACAGAAAATAAACTGTTAATCATTGTTGATGGGTCTCCGCAACATGTTTCAGGCTGAAAAAAAAACATTCATCCTTTATTAAAATCATCACATTTCACTTATTCCAATTGAGTAAAGTTATCTACAACGGATGGTTGGTCCCGATTCACCGAGCCAAATAAAAAGTGAAATATTTTGCACTTCCGCTAACGACCGGCGAGGTTCTAAGAGCGATTTCATTGTGGCTAATGGGACGTCCAAAGAGATGTTAATGCCTCGCCTTGATGCAATTAACTCTTAATTGCCTCCTGTTGGAAAAATAATCTGCACTGGAAACGAATTTTCCGAGCACGTGTTTTCAAGCCATTGGTCATTAGGCAGTCAAAGGACTCAACAACGTTGCGCGATTTTAATATCTTTATTTGGTTGTATGGCAACAACGGTGTAATCATAAATCGGTGTACTAATGTCTTGTTCCTTCGAGAAGTACCTTGAAGAGCTACTGATAATTTCCTCCTGGACATCCATTTTTCAAGAGCAAATTCGTCTTTGAAAAGCTGGGGATAGTTTCATATTTTTTTACCATTACCGCGCGTGAATTCTCTGAAATGCATAACTGAATATTTTTCTTTTTTTCTAAATACTTTTTCTTGATATTAAGGCTCTTTAGAGATATCATAAGTTTATCGATAAGTGTAATATAATGTTTCGTATTTAATATAAACTTCGAACAACATGATAATTTGGGTTTTCGCTACTATTAAGGTGTTTTTATAGAATCCGGTACCTTTCTAATTGTAGAATTCAAGGAATGCATTGATTCAAATGCAGTAATATGCTCGTTTCTACCCCAGCAGTATGTTAAATTCATTTTATTTTTATATGTAAGCTGTTAGTAAGATATCTTTTTCTTGTTGCAGTCTGTTTCTTGTTACTTGACTGATTAATAAAAACAAGCAATAACCGTATATATTTGCAGAGGTTTTCCATTTTTTTTCCAGATGAGTATAATTGGCTAAATATATGTGACGTCATAATGACTTAGTTGCACTCACGTGTTTCCAGCCAATTGGTTCAGGCTCTTTGCTATTGTATTTTGCTTTTCACAGAAACTTTCTTTTATTAAGTACATATTTGTCGACAATAATAAAGGTAATGCAGCATTATACAATTGTTATCAAAATACGTGTAGCTTAAAATAAAGTACATAATAGAAGGGTATTTTTCTTAATTTAAAACACCTTTTTGAATAATCTTAATATTTGGGAACATCTTTACCCCCAATTATCAAATTTGAAATTTTATCTAAATTGTCAGTGCAAGTCTAAAGTCAGTTTTCAACTCAGTGAAGAACACGTGATCGCATTCATCGTGTGACATCATAGTCGCACGACAATAACAACCACATGTTTCTCGCCTATCAATTCAAAAACTCATTTGACGTCATAGTCATACGATAAAATCAATCATATGTTTCCAGCTAATCAGTTCTTGCACTTCGTTAGCGCCAACTTTTGCTCCTAGAAGAAACTTTCTTTTAAAAAGTACATATTTGTCAATATAAGTAATGCACATATATATGCAAAATGTATTTCATTTAAAAATACATGCATAAAATAAGACTTTTTGAAGATTTTTTTTTGTAACATTTGCACATCTTTACCCTATTGTAAAATTTGAAGTTTTACAAATAGAACAACAAGTATAATTAGTTTGATGTTTGTTTTGAATTCAATGGAGAACACGCGCGTGTTTTTATCATGTGACCACCATGAATTGAGCCCATTTTAACTACTTTATAACAATATGGTGTTTCTTGATATAACAGATTTGATGTCATCATGCCCAGTTTCTTAAAATACTTTGTAATTATTGTAAAAGACGAACTCTATGCAAAGTTACAATCATTTCGATTCATTGTTACAAATAGGTTTAATATTTTTAATCAGTATAAAGTGTAGCTTAATTACCACTTTTATTTTTAACTATCTTGTATTAATGTAGTTAGGGATTGCAATATCGGACCAAAAGCTCAATACCGGCATTCGGTATTTTTTAGATCTTTGTACCGGGATTCCGGTTTTAATACCGGTAGTAGAAATTTTAGAAAAGGAAAGGAAACACTGGTGTGTTTCTTTGTTTTATTTGCCAGTTTTATTAGAGAATGTAAATACCAAAAAATAAATTGTTTCTTATAAATTACTACAGTATATAAAGAATTACAAAAAAGTGTAAATATCACTAATCAGTATCTGGTACTATTATAAATTCCTTAAAAAACATAATGCATCAATTGCACTGTCATATTAAGCCTGGAACGTAATTTTGTGCAAAAATTACCATTTGTCGAACACGTTCTTTCAGCATCTGCGCTGGTTGGTGGTACTGTTAGTAATGCGCGATAAAATTTTTCCAAGTATTTACCTCAAAATCCCTCATCTTTAAATAAATCGATTTCTCGTCGGAGGGTTTTGAACATATCTGATTTCGGTATTGTAAGTTGGATTGTTGAAATTTTTTTAGTTATCACTAATTCTGATTTTTCTTCAAGAGACAATTCCTTTTCACTGTCGACATTAATGTCCTCATCTTCTATAAGTGTACCAAATTCTTCTGAAGGTAGAAAGGTTTGAGGGTAAAAAAATTAAGAAAATTTACTATAAACTTCATGAAATGTGAATTGGTTAGAGTTTCTTTTCTTTTTCATTTTCATTTTTAAAATCATTATAATTATGCAATGTATTATTTATTAAGTAATATAAATTTTTAGAGGTATAGAACTTTAAATTGCAATAAAACAACGATGTATTATTCGATTGACATGAATTTTTTTTATTCGAAAGATAATCTTATGGCATTACATTTTAAATATGATTTCTGGCATAGGACTGCCACGGCTGACTCGGATGTAGTCCAATCTGGACGTCCAATTTTCGATGACTTTTTTCAACATTTGTGGCCGTATATCGGCAATAACACGGCGAATGTTGTCTTCCAAATGGTCAAGCGTTTGTGGCTTATCCGCATAGACCAATGACTTTACATAGCCCCACAGAAAATAGTCTAGCGGTGTTAAATCACAAGATCTTGGAGGCCAATTCATAGGTACGTGAAATTAGGTGGTCACCAAACGTGTCTTTCAATAAATCGATTGTGGCACGAGCCGTGTGACATGTTGCGCCGTCTTGTTGGAACCACAGCTCCTGGACATCATGATTGTTCAATTCAGGAATGAAAAAGTTAGTAATCATGGCTCTATACCGATCACCATTGACTGTAACGTTGTGGCCTTCATCGTTTTTGAAGAAAATTTCCACCAGCCCATAAAGCGCTCCAAACAGTCAGTTTTTCTGGATGTAACGGTGTTTCGATATGTACACTTGTGGATTAGCTTCACTCCAAATGCGGCAGTTTTGTTTGTTGACGTAGCTATTCAACCAGAAGTGCGCTTCAGCACTAAACAATATTCACTTATGAAAATCGGGAACAATGGCAATCTCGTTTTGGGCCCATTCGACGAATCTACGCCTTGCTTGATGATCGTTTTGATGAATTGCCAAACCAAACTGAGAATAAATCACTTGACAGCTGTTAAATCGGTCGCCATCTTGGAAAGTAATGCCAACTTAAACTTCTATACCTGGAAAAAAAACACTCTTTATGTTAGTGATCCCTGAAAATTTTGTGGATACAAAACTCTTCTAGTAAATACCAAAAAACGGTATTTAAACTGGTAAATACCGGTATTGGAAAATTATACACAAATGGCTCAAAATACCTTTATTCGGTGTCACGATATACCGGTATTGCAATCAGTAAATGTAGTGTTTCATGTATTATACTCTACTTTACTTTTATTGGAAGGATTACTTGCCTCAAAAATATCACTTTTTCAAATAGCAGTCCAATTGTTAATTCAATCCATGGATTGCAAAACACCCTTTTAATCTCGTGGTTAACGAGAGAACCGTGGTTAGCAAACACTTCACGAGTAAACGAAAAACTTAATGGAAATCTAGTCGCAGAGACTTTTAATTTTGTGAAATTCTTCTTTAAAGGGTTTGCGCAATTAACCATTTTCTCTCGCTGCTTCCCAGACGGAGTAATGCGTTGTTAATTTGTTTAATTGTCAGTTAACTACCGTTAGCACAACATCGGCCTTCTTTGTTGTTGAGACAAAAGACTCCTGCTAATGCTCCCTTTGTCCGTAATGGACGCAGTTTTTAAGAAATATAATAGTTCGTCAAAATGAAAAAGGGGAGAAAAAATATTTAATTTTGGGGGTGAAAGAGTTATAGTTTCCGACATCTATTTTGTGTTCTTGCTCGCAAATGAGGGAACAAAGTTTTCCTGAAACATTTAAAACTTTTCAGAGCCGAGCAAAAGTGTCAAGCAAATTACCTTGTAATGTAGTGCTTAAAAACGTTTTTAGTGCAGTGTTTGTATAATTGGATTGCAAACTATTATAGATTTTGGTTGTATTTTTCTAGGGGAAAAGGTGTTTATAATTTTTCAGAGGGCTTTCTTTCGTAATAGCTGGAAAAATAATAAAGTGATGGAAACAACAGATTCCTGTGCTTTATTGTATTTCTACTTCAAAGTATTTTTAGAGATAAATAATTGTAAGGATTTTGTAATTCTCAAAATACTAATAAGAATTGTATTTTTTCAAAATTGAAAATAATTTATTTTTGTTGGGATTTGGACATAACTCGAGTGGCCGTGGTAGCCTAGTGGTCAAGGCATCGGATCGTGGCTGGCGTGTCATGAGTTCGAGTCCAGTACAACTAAAGATCCGCCATGTACAGGAGCGATGGACGTTTAATCTGTCGAGAGTTCAAACGTTCTCCCGTGGGTGTGGTGTGGTAGTTAGGAGAGGGAGGTGCTAGCTCAGGTGTCTTCCTCGTCACTTGACCATGGTTCAAAAAGACGAGGTCCGTGCCAAAAGCCCTCGTGTAGCTGAACAGGGTAACGTTAATATTCACTCACTCACTGGACATAACTCCAGACTTTTCTGGATTACGTGATATAACTTTCATCATATTTGTATTATTTTGATTCAACATCAATACCTACTTGAAAACCTAGGTTCAACATTTTAAATTATATGCATTTTTTTTCTTTTTGTTGCCAGGTATCTTTACTTATTCTGTAATTACTATAATTTCTTTTCAATTCAGTGTGGTAAATTAAATAATAAAAGGAACTTTCTGATAATTTTTTAAAATCATTAATTTGATTGTAATATCTTCAATAACTGATTCATAATTATCTTGTTGATAGTTAAGTACTATATTTTTGCATATTTATATATGCACATTACTGTTCCAAAATGGAGCTTTAATGGCAATAAAATTAAAAAAGCACTCTTTCATTTTAAATATTACTAAATAAGTTATGATGTATTGATGAAAAATAATTAGTTACATTTATTAAATTAGTATAAGTATTATTTTAATAAATTGTTAGTTAAATAGTATATTTAATTAATCGGTGTAATTTTATTTGTTATTTTGAATTAAGCGTTATTGTAAGTCGGTTATTGTCGGTTTTAACATTAATAAGTAAGATAAAAAGTAATATTTATATAATCTCACTATTTTTACCTGAAGTATTTTAGATAATTGAGAGAGAAAAATTATTATCTATATTTGTTGGTTTTTCATTAAAAAATTTAAGATAAATTAGATTATCTCTTGCAAGTCCGTCCCATCTTGTGTGTTATAAGCTCTTAATCTCATCTCTATCTAATATCATTATAATAAGTATATACATTACGGGTGAAGTAATAAATCTGCTTATTATTATTAACTCGCGAATATTAATAGACACGTCTTTCGGTAAAGTGTAATAAATAATGCACATTAACCCCGGTTGATATTATATTAATAATTAGCGATGAAGATTGGTAAATGTGATTAATTGAGAATAATATATTGAAACTTAACTCTTAACTTAAATTTTATGTATCTATATGCTGTGATTGGGAATCTGTCGCTATAGATATAAATAAAGTTTTTTTAAAAAGTCGTAAATTAAATAAAATACTGATTTTTAATTTAAAACTGAATTTCTAAAAGTTCATTTTTTAAAATACGTTCATCAAATCTATTCAAGTACGGTAACTTTGAAATCTTGAATGTAAAATGTGTTGAAAATTATTGCATTGACCAAACTTTATTCGTAATAGTCAATATTAACCAGTCAATGTGTGGCAAATTATCTTAAATTCATTTTAACCGATTTACTTGGTTACTTTACTTGATTAGTAATAAAATTGCTAGTAACCGTTAATAAAATTACCGCTTAATTGCATTGTTAGTAACATATTGTTATATATATGCATGTATAACACATCACTCAATAAGTCTCGGGCCTGACATATAAATGCCGATACCTTCTAATTTTCCTGAGCCTAACCTGGTAGTACTAACTTTTAAATGACATGTGTAAAACTTTTATGATAATAACTTGTTTAGTTTAAAAGTTCCAGTGGTTTTAGGGAAGTAACTTTGGTTTGCTTAGAAACCATGGATGAAAAAGAGTTTCATGTGTTAATTAAGCTTTGCTTTTTGATGGGAAGAAACACAGCTCAAGCACAACAATGATTGGATGAATGTTATCTGGGCTCTGCTCCATCGCCAACAACGGTTAAGGGGTGGTACGCTGACTTGAAACGTGGCCGCACAGACAAAAACGACGCTTAACTCTCGGGTCACCCAAATTCTGCAGAAAACATAAAAAAAGTCCATAAAATCGTTTCATCCGATCGTAAATTGGAGTTGTACGAGATAGCAGAGTATTTGAAGATATCAAAAGGCAGTGTATTCACTATTTTGCAAGATCAATTGTGAATACGAAAGCTGTATTCAAAGTGGGTGCCGCGTTTTCTCACTGTCGATCAAAAACAACAACGCATCGACGATTCACAGCACTGTTTGGATCTGTTTAAGCAAAATAAACAGGGTTTTTTTTACGTAGATAAGTGACAATGGATGAAACATGGATCAATCACTACACGCTTAAAACAAAAAATTGTCAGCTGAGTAAGCAGCAGCTGGTAAAAGCTGTCCAAAACGACCCAAAACTGAAACAGCTGGCAAGTTTATGGCCTCCGTATTTTGGAATACGCTTAGAATTTTGTTAATTGACAACCTTAAGATTGAAGAAACCATTAGTAGTAGATATTACATGGCGTTATTGGGTCAACTGAATGAAAAAATAAAGGAAAAATGTCCTCAAACGCAAAAGAAAGTGCTATTTCACCAAGACAATACTCCGTTACACAAGTCTAAGAGGGCTGCGGTAGCCTAGTGGGCAAGGTATCGGATCATGGCTGGCATGTCATGAATTCGAGCCCAGTATCACTCAAGACCCGCCGTGTAGGGCAGGGATGCATGTTAAATCTGTCGAGAGCTGAAACGTCCTCCGTTGGTGTAGTAGTTAGGAGAGGGGGGTGCCAGCTCAGGTGTCGTCCACATTGATTGACCATGGTTCAAAATGACGTGATCCGTCGCCAAAAGTCCTCGTGTAGCTGAACAGTGCGACGTTAATATTTACTCACTCACTCACCACAAGTCTAAGAAAAGGATGGTCAAATTGAACGAATTGCACTTTGAATTACTTTTCCACTCACCGTACTATCTAGATCTAGCCTAAAGTGACCACTTGCTGTTTGCAGACCTAAAAAGAATGCTCCAAAGAAATAGGTTTGGCTCAAATGAAGAAGTGATTGACGATGTTGAAGCCTATTTTGAGAGCAAAAACAAATCATTGTACGAAAAAGTTATTAAAAAACTAAAAGTCCGCTGGGTTAAATGTATTAATTACTCTGGAAGGGAAGTATTTTGACAAAAATAAAATTCAATTTTGCCTAAAAGTTGTTATTTTGTTAGCTAGGCCCGGGATTTATTGAGTGATGTGCTACATATACAATAAAGTTGTAAATTATGTGTAAAGAGGTGACATTACAATAAAAATTATGGAAATAAACTTTACACTTGTATTTAAAAGTACTTAGAAAGTCACAGGTGAAGCAAAAAGGAAAACATTTTATTATTTGATGTATGGATAGTATTTTCACTAAAAGTTATTAGTTTTAAAAAATAAAAGAAGTGTTCGAACGTACGATTATATTTCGAAAAACAATTCATTAAAAAATCACTTTCATTTGTAAAAACATAAAATTATTCTAAAAGCATGGATTTCTTTTCCTGGAATGTAAAAACATTGAATTTAAATCTTTACACATTTTTGTATTAAAAGTTAAAATTAAAGGAATTTGAAAAATTATTTTTTCATGAGTTGCGTAGTCCTTTATGTATATTATTAAAGAGTATAATTTATTTGTTTTATTTTATAAATATTAGCACTCCAAAGTGGCAAAAAAAAGTTACTATTATTTTCCGTATTCTTCTTAAAAGTAGTAAAATGGATAACAAGACGCTGAAAGTACTGATGTGTGAACTTCATGTTTGCCAAAACTGATTCAATACATTCTAAAAAGTTCTTTTTTTCCTTAGCTGAGGTAGGAAGTATAATTCGAAAAGATTCCGAACTCCGCTACTTTCATCTCGTTCTCTTCGCGATGGGAAGGAAGGCGGCATAATGAGAAGGGATCTAAATCATTTATTATCCCGAAGGAAAAAGAACAAAAACAATTCAAATGTGTTTAAGAAAAACGCCACTTTAATGTGGGTGGAGAAAATTGTACTCTTGCGTGAGAGAGCTTCGATGAGAATTTTATCTCTCGCGCAAACGAATATGAAATTTCTTCAACCATCGCCGTCGCCACTTTTATTTTTTACTTTTTTCATCTCATTTATTTTTTTACAGGTGTGATTTTTGGAATTATGGAAGTAACGGAGTGTGAAAAAAAGGAAGAAAATCTATATTTAGATTAAAATGTCAGAATTATTTCTTCTTCTTTTTTATATTTATTTTAACATTTAAAATTGGATGAGAAAGAGTTTATTGAAATTGTTTTTCGTTTTTCTTTTCTTTTTTCCCGCCACGAACGATGTATTTAATTAAGCGAGATATCGGTATGAAATCAGATTTAAATCTTTTTTTTCTCTCTGTCGAAGTGAAGATTAATGTTGGCATCAATAAAATGTAAATAAAAAGACAGGTTAGGATAGATTTTAATTTTAGAGGGAGATTTCATTTTAAATAATAAATGAATACCTATCTTGAAAAGGATATTTGACAGCATTCGATTTAGAATATTCTTTCTGAAGTACTTAAGACTTATATTATTTTAGTATTTCAATCTTATTCTTTTGTATTATCAATGTATATATATTTGATACACCAGTTATAGTTAATTCTTGTAATATTTTTTTGAAATATCTTACACTTTACTATAGAATTAAATAGGGGGGCTAATGATAGCTCTCAAACTAATATATACTATGAATAAAAAATGCATCAATTGAAACTTTATATCCTGAATATCCTATAAAGAACTGCTTAATGTTTACCTAGCTTGATATTAAAGATCTAGACTCTAACTCGAACGATACTTTTAATTAAAAATGATATCTAAATTTTAAAAATTAGTTCCTGCGTGTATTTCGTGGTCGTACATTGTACTTAAATTGTGAAATATTTTATAGGTGTATCTTTTTTTTCTCTAGTTAACAGGTAAAATTAACTATAGAATTAGTATCACGAAGTACCAGATGACGTTCGAAACATTTCATTTTTAAGAAAATGCATTTATTCAAAATGTTATATATTATATCAGTTCTAAGGAAAATGTAACCAACTTTTCCTTCTGCTTTATTTTCAGTCGCTTATTTGTAGTGAAGTGACATTTCAAATTGAAAACAGTTACAAATATTTTAATCATTTCTACACGTCATACAGATAACCCGCTTCTTTTCATGTTCGAATTTATGTTTATAAAATTACTGATACGGAAGCAACTACAACAACCAATTTCACCCAAAAAAATATTTATAGTATGTATACCAAATGATATTTTCAGAAAGTAAGGATAGATTTGAATTCATTGTAGACTGAAATGAATTAACATAATAATAATAATAATAGTTATATATATATATATATATATATATATATATATATATATATATATATATATATATATATATATATATATATATATAATCCAATATAAGAATTTTTAATATATAATCATATACATATACATACACATATATATAAATTTATACACACATATACATATACATATAGACAAAAATATAAAAATAATCATATAGTTATAAACCTAAGATAACTAAAAGTAGGATCTTATATATATATATATATATATATAAGATAATAAATTTTGAATGTAATAATAGTGATACAGAATTATTTTTATGGGCCCAAACATACTGTATTTTTCCTTTTTGTAACTTTTATTGTATTTTTTGTAAATGAATAAAAACGATTTCAGTTACTATGAGAAAAGGTTAAATTATTGAGATAATTATGATTTATGTACCTTATATTTCCATGTCTAAATATTTATAGTTCGTTTTTTGAAATTAAAATTCCACCTTCACTAATTTAAAATATAGGAAAATAATTTGAGGCAGAAAATTAAATAGAGTTTATAAATTTTAATATTTTAATTTTCTTAGTTAATCTAGCTTTGAAGTAGTTTACGGGTATTTACTTATTAGGAAAGAATGAGAAAAAGACTACATGAAGAATTACTAAAGAAATTCGTTTAAAATATCATAACAATATCTCCCTGGTTTTAGGTATTATGCTGTCGTATCTGCATAAAATTTAAATGTTTCGTTAATGTTTTATAAATATAACTATAAATTTAAAATTATAATTATTTTTAACAAGAAAAATTTTTTTATTACTAATATAGTTGAAAAAGTGTGATAAAATCATTCAACATTTATGCACCCCTAGAAAATTCATGTAAAGAATGGAAAAAAAAACTAAATATATTGAAAAATATTTTCCACCTTCGAAACAATGTTAATCACAATCTTAATGAGAAATTAAAAACCAAGTACTCCTTTAATAAAGGACCTTACATTTCTCCTATGTAAATCCAAAAGTTTTCCTTCCAGATTAATGGGGATTTTTCCCTGTAAGACTATGACACGCATTGCAGGGGGAAAATTTAAATGTTACTTTCATTTCAGTAGTAAGAAGTGTTTATTTAAGAAGAACAAATAAATCGGATATATTCCAAGGAAAAATATTGCCAATGTAAGCTTTATTTTTTAAAGAGCATATTAAATCCACCATACATATTTGATGTAGAATATATCACCATGAAACAAAATCTGAAGAATAAAGTAATTTTTAAGCCTATATAGCAACCTATATAAGAATGAAATATTTTGAGTAATTGAATTCATTTGTTCTGTTTTTAAAAAATAAAATAACTAGAACAAATGATTTTGAAGCTTAGGAAAAAGCAATATTAATATCAAATAAATAAATAAACATTTCAAAACTTGGTCATTATGTACTTAAACATTACAACACTGAATAAAAATACATTTTCCGCCAGTTTTGTAAATATTATTATTAAAAGCTTTTCATTTCCCGATCGTGGCCGATTTATCGCACGACTTAGTTCCAAAGCTGGTAATTGAATTAAAAACACACACAGGTCACCAAATACTGGCAAAAGAAACGGAAAATTCTTCCTTTTAATTAGAAAATTAATTACACACACCTTTTTCTGCTTGAGTGACACGGATGATATTGCAATAGCTAATTTAATTACGTCAGTTTTGCCTCGGTTGTTTTTTTTTCCTTTGACCCCTTTATTCTTTCTTTTTCTCGCATTAGCCAAGTACCCTATCAGTTGGATGTCATTGCCACGTGTGTTACGTTTGATTTCTGTTGAAAAATACCTAATTAAGAAATTTTTATGAAATTTCAACTAGACACAGTTTTAAGTCGAGGCTATCATTTTTAAATTCCGAAAAGTAAAAATTAAATATCTGTAGCAGATTATTATTTTCTCTGAATGGATGTGTTGAGTTTTAATAAAATCTCAAGGTGGTGGAAATAAGCTTTAATTTGATAGAAAGGTGAGGGGGAAAGAATAACACATATGGATTTAACGTTTTGAAGAAAAAAATAAGTTCCACAAACTTTTGAGAAATAAAATGGCAACTTCTTACGAGTATTATTTCGTTGGGTAGTGTTAAAATTAAAATATGCTATTAATTAAACTGAGATGTTAATGAAAATAAAATAATTCATTAAATTCATTTTGCTTGGTAGTTACGCATGCTTAGAAAGGCATTAAAATACATTCGTTGCGATTTTAAGAAGCATTTATATACCAACTCACCGCGTATATATATATATATATATATAAAAATCTGGATACTGCTTATAAAGTAGGGAGATAGAGAGGAATCATCAAACTGAATAAGATTATCTTTCATCTGTCATTGACAAGAGTGTTCGTACCTGAACTCTCTTTAAATTTAACGCTTTTGAGCCTCCTGTCTGGCAGTCATTTAGAAATCCTGAATATAATTTAAATCATTTGGAGCTTCTACTTTTCTACTAAAATTGAGATTATACTTATAGCGTATCAGAACTCAAATACCGTTGGATCAAAAGTAATGGTAGATGAAATAGAGCTTTTAAATTACGCTTCATTCTTCTTGATCAAAATGTCAAAAGTACTGATACTTGTGGAGCGGTTTCTCTAACGAAGTATTCTTTTTTATTTCTAAGGGGGCTGTGGCTTGGTGTTCTACCATTGCAGACCTAGTACATTCACCGGGAGCTGGTATCTCTTTTTAGTGCGGCACCATATAGGTGGATACCAATCACCCCAGGCAATTTTGATGCCCAGTTTCCTCCCCTGAGAGAGGCGTCTGAGCTCTGGCGGTGCGAAACCGTACTTAAGAATTTAGTTTTGCCAAGAGCACCGAAACGAAGCAGGCACTCAATGGACCTTTTACGTGCCACATAATCATGTGACATGGTCGCTGTTGATTTTCTGCATCATGAAAATCCACCGACTTGGGCAGGGATCGAACTCGCAACCTCAGGCCAGTGGCAAATTAACTACGCCACTCAGCTGGCTTTTTAATGAAATATATAAACTATAATATTATTTATATATACTTATTGCTTCCACGCAGTTATTATTGGCAGAGTCACAGTTATCCCCAAGTGTGTACACATATTTGACCTTTAGAGATTTCGGAACTTTCAGTTACTATTTCTTGCTCCTCTACTAATAATTACTAGTAATCATACTGTCATCACTACAGCTGCGGTTACGTAGAAATGTCTATTTTCAAACATCATGGCACCTTCACAAGGCTAGGTTCATGCATTAAGCAGCGTCATAAAGTAGACCCAGAGGTTATTAAGGGGAACGAGTATGGGATCTTGATGCATAATATTTATTTAGATATAATGAAAGGCACAAATATATGAACAAACATATATTGAAATCTCCTATAAAATTACATTTTTTTTTGCCAAATTTTGTAAATATTTTTAAATAATTTTTAAAATAAACTGTGTAGAAGAAAGATCACAAACGAATCACTAAAAAAGACATAAAATATTTTGTATAAAAGTCGGAAAAGACTTGCGACAAAATTCCATTCCTTGCTAGCTTCTAAGGGGGAAAAAAGGAAAATTTATAGAATTTAAATTACATTCGCAAATTAGAAATGGCCGGAATACATGACCTTTAATTGTTAACTAGAAAAGTAACTCGTATGTAGATAACTTTGTTGCAGAATATCTTAGGTGTTTGTCGATTTTATGTTGTGTTTTCAAAACAGTAAACGAAATCGTAGATCTACGGAACGATATATAGTTAGAGTAATCGAATGGGTAGAGTGGAAAAATTGAATTAAGTAAATTAATACTATTAAGAAGTTGAACAGGAATTGTTCAATACATTTACAGACAAATAAGGTAAAGAAAAATATTTAATCCATTTTAAACATTATTTGGGAAGATCTAATAAAAAAAAGGTGAATATATCAATGAGTAAATTAGTAAGATTGTATCAATTACAATCGAATTACAGAATCTGACAACAGATATTAGATTGAAAACAACGAAAGAAGTTTTAGTCTCTGAATAAGACAAGTTAATTCCGAGAATCGACAAATAATTGGACTGAACAATAGTATGTAGATATGGGATTAGTTATCGGTAAATTGAACTTTAAATAAAATATTATTACTTTTATCTGTGTGTGAAATTGGTATCTCTATTAAAATTTAATTTCATCTGAAAGTGAGACAGCAAAAATGATTCAATTATTCCAATCTGCTTATTCACCTGCGTTCCAAGAATTTTTTTTAAACTTTATGTAATATTGTTTTTGTGGAATGTAAAAGTATAAAATTTGGATTTTGTAATACATAATTTTAGAAATTATTGATGCGCTATTTTCTCTTTTTTTTCCAGTCTGGTGGTATAGGCAAATTTAGAGAAAGGCTGGTGCCTTAAAACTATATTTAACCCTACAATATTAGTTCCTAAGACAAAGAGTTTGTTTATTTAATACAGTGTCTATTTCACTTTGACATACGTTTGTTATACTGCTTTTTATTGTTTAGATTTATAGCAGTTTAGGGTATGATTATATACACACACATGTGTTGGGGCTGTGTTGATGTTGGGGCTAATGCCATCTGTCTGATGTAATCAGAACGAGGCCCACGAAATTCATCATGGCAAGGGGATAGGAGTACGCCTGTCGTTGGCCTTGAGCACCATACAGGTGACAGTACGAATTAGCTCGGCGAAATTCCTGAAGGGACGATTGATGGTGATACCTCCTATCTCCACCTCCACAATTTAGACATGGAACTGAAGGGGAGGGAAATATTCTCCAGTTCCCTGCACTCGTTATTCAGCCCACAAAACTTTCGGACACACTGATTTAATGAGCACGTACTCCGTGTGTACTCGGAGGGTATATGGTAGCATCGGGCATCGAACCCAGCCCTTCCGATCTGGAGTCCGTTGCTGTAACCACTAGACAACCCACGGCCTTTATATACACATATAATATATAATGAAACGTAATCTGCTGAAACATTGTGCAACAAAAATATCAGAAATTAAAACTTTGAAAACAAGAGAAAAATAAGAAAGTGAGTCAACAATTACAGCAAAGCATCAAGACTATTATTTTTTCCAGAAGAGTTTCTCACTGAGGACATTAATGTGCGATTAAGCAAGCTTTGTGGTGTTAGCTTACTCCTCTGTGAAATTTAGATACAATATCACTTCCAAATAATAAAGGTATCCGACTACTTACGGCAACTATTTTTTTTTAAAAAAATAGAGATATGGAGATTTTTTTTTAGGTTTTTAGATTTATTTAGTACATTTAAGGAAAAAAAGGCTAAAATTAATACGAAAAAAATAAATTATTACTACTAAAATGGGAAAAATTGGGTAAAAACTGACAAAAAATTACATAAACGGAGCCCACTCTGTACAAATAGTAAATTAACAAATCCTCAATTTTTCAATTTCGATGCATTACTTTGCTGTTCCTTTTTTAAATGATCTTCAAGATAAAATTTTTGAAAAAATTAGAGCACTTCACTTACTTTCCCCTCAGGGGGCTCACCTTCTTTAGGTGAGTACTAGTTTCACGCTCCCGAGGTGCCCTAGTGATATTTTCCTTTTCCCAAGGGGTTTACTCCCTTTGGTAAACACGGGTTTCACGAAACCGGGGTACCCTAGTGATCCTTCTCTATTTTCGACCCTACTTCTTGTCATCCCATTTCTTCTTTTCCCGTCCAGACCACAGACCTATATTAAAAAAAAATCTACTTTGTTCAAATTTTGTTTTTTCTAATGAAAAAACTGTTGTTTTATTACTAACATATTATGGTTTACATTTTGTATTGCGTTAGTTCGGTTTCCTTTTCTTGTATTTCTTTCGATATTTTGATTATGTTGGTTTATTTGTGTTCGATTAACAACGTTGGTTTTCCGACCCGCATGTTTGCCGTGTGCGTCCCGTAAGGAGGAAAATGGTGTCCTGGGAATACCTTTGGCCCACGCTTTGCTGTAGACGGGAGGCAGGAGTGAGCCCGCTCCTGTCAATCGGCTGGTGGTACCTCTCTTCGGTGTCCCCGAAGAGACACTGCTGTAGGGTTAGTGCTGCAGATAAGGGGTGTCGGGTTTACCCGTTGGATCCTCGCCCTGATGCTGTAGCACTATATTCTGGGGGTACTTCAGGTAAGCGCCGTGCCTGGTTTTGGCCAGATGACCGGCACACTGCCTCCCTTGTTGGACTCCGTGGTGGGTGGAGTCACGCCAGGATGAAGTTGTGTTGCGCGCTTATGGATCCAATGCTGATGTGCCCGGGTAAAGGCCTCGTATTACCCAAACCTCACATAGACGAAACTGCTACGCATGTACGATTTTTACTTTTGTCATTACCTAACAATGCCATGTCCCAGAAATCACCATTTGCCATTCAAAAAGCTCTGATTGCAATAGGAGGTGAACCGAAATCTGTAAAGCGTTTACGTTCCGGGAATCTTCTTATCGAAACTATGTCTGCCCTACAAACAAATTCTTTTCTTCTCGCGAAAACTTTTCTTAATTCACCAGTATCCATATCTCCTCATAAATCCCTAAACACTTACCGTGGTGTCATTTCCGAGCCCGACCTGTTGACAATTCCTGATGCGGATATCCTTGAAGGATTTTCTGATTATGCTGTTATTCAGGTCAGAAGAATAACCATAAAAAAGATTCAACAGTTCTTCCGACAAAACATTTAATATTAACATTCAATACTCCTAATTTGCCCACAACAATTAAAGCCGGATACCTTAATTGTAAGATTCGCCCATACATTCCGAATCCTCTGCGCTGCTTTAAGTGCCAGAGGTTCGGACATTCGCAAACTGCATGCCGTGACCAACTAACATGCTCTAGGTGTGCAACTGTATGGCATTCTTCTACAGATTTTACCCTAGAACCAAAATGTATTAACTGTTCACAGCCTCATTCTGCTGACTCCAAACTTTGTTCAAAATGGAAAACTGAAAAACAAATACAAGAAATTAAAACTAATAGAAATATAACTTACTTAGAAGCCCAAAAGTTAATAGCCCCACCTATATCACAATCATACGCCCAGGCTACTAAATCTTCAAAAGTATCCGCTACTACTCAGACAGATGAAAACATCACAAAAAGAAAATGTCCACCTTTGAAATTACTTCAACAACCATCTTCTACTCCAAAACCAAATATATCTCAATCTATTCCTTCAACTTCCGCATCTTCAGCTCAAGCATATCTCTTGACATCAACATCCCCAATAGCAGATATATCAGAATCTGAACCAGTGAATCCTATACCCAATAATGTCCATTCCACATTCAATATTTCCGCTTTTGCATCAAACTCTGATGTTCAACACACTTCTGCCTCTACGTTTATACAGGATTCAAAACAAAAAGCGAAAACCCGAGCCAGAAAATGGAAAAAAGAGCAGCTTAAGAAAATGAATGATGCTATAATAGAAACAAAGATGGCACCCCCCTCAGAAACCACGAAAAAGTACACCTGAACAGGATTCCGATGACGAGGACATGATTGAGTACAACCCGGACGAATTCGACCCGGATGACTATGTACAAAAGTATTATAACATTGGGGAATATAAAAGTGTTATAACCCCAAAATGTTACAAAAACGTAAAAAAGTAGTTTTATTATTTACACCATTACCTTTTTTTAAAAAAAAAAACATATATCGCTTTTAAACCGTTGCCTAATTCTTAACTTTTTTTGTTACCTTCGCTCACTATGATTCATCTGTTTTAAACTTGTTTAAATTGGTCGGATATACCCGACCAAAAATTAATTGCTTTTATCCTGTGAAAATAAAATTCATATTTTATAATTCTTTTTTACCTTTTACTTTATTACTGTGCTTTAAATATCATATAATACGTTTTTCATATTTTTAACAATTGTTTGGCGCAGTATAGCCAGAATTGTCTCTCGCGCCAAAAAACCCCGAACTCACTCAATCACTTCACTTACTTATGTGAAATTGCTTAAAAAAACAATGATTATATTCACATAGAGAACTGTAAATTTTGTAATAAAACAGTGATTTATAAATCTGAAGCTTGAAACACTTCTACTATAATACAGAATATACTCAAAGAATTTCATCAAATTATTTTTAAAACTTTTTGAGCAATCGCTAACCCCGTTTGAATTTTTCGAAAAAAAAACGTTTCGAATATAACACATTTTAAAGTTTGACATCTAGTGTAAAGTTATGGCATCTGCTTTTACTAAAACACGTGTAGTTTTTGTTCTATTGAATAGAAAATAACACACCTGGTGTTTTTATAAAGCTAATAAGATGGCCTATAAAATAAAATTATAAGAAAAATTGTCAATTATTTTTTTAAAAAAATCATAGTGTTAGTGTAGTTGTACATCTTAAAATTATAAGCTAATAACTTACGTAATTAAAACAGTGAGAAACACAAAATCTGTGGAAGCCTAAGAGTACATCTAACGGATGCAACAGTTAATCCCCTTGAGAAAGATCACAAGCATAAATCCTAGAATCGAAATAAATCGGACTGCAAATGAAAATCACAAAATTAATTTGTAATTACTCTTTTTTTAACTACACTACAGCAATTTTGTAAATGAAAACTAAATCAAAAGGTGAATTATAATCAATGTAACATATGTTTTTGGAAAAAGCTTAGAATGTTAAATGAAACTTAAATGTAAAAACTGTAGAGTAATACAGAACAGTGTTTCTCAAACTTTCAGTGTTTGCAACTCAAATTTCAATCATAATTTTCATCGCGCCCTTCTCCATATGATAACAATGCATTAAGTTCATTAATAATGTACTAAAATTTATATATAATGCGACTTTAATTATAAACCAAACAAATTACCAAGATAAATAATAAATTTTGTAATGCACAAATTTGAGGGGTTGCTAGTAATTATTAAACATTTGTTCTTAACTATGCATTGATAAGTTATTTAGTAAATACATTATGCAGTACTGATATATTTATAAGTGTAAATGTGTATGTTATTTTTTATTTTAGAATATACATATACATACATATTGCTTTCTTTCAGTAAATTAAAACTTTTTTTAAAGAATCTCTTATTTTCGATATGCTTGTGCCCCCATGTAAGGTTATCCCGCCCCCCTAGAGAGGTGCGCCCCACAATTTGAGAAACGCTGATACAGAGAATATTAAAAATTCAGAAATATAAAGAATAAACCTTTTGCCATACTTCAAGATGTAGTATAGGCTTACTTTCCGTCAAAATATCTTACATTCCAAACACATATAAAAATACAAATTGTACAGGGTATTAAGTAAACACCATCTCTCGTCTATATGCATGCAATAAATATTCAAATCAAAATATGTATCAAAGCGTCTATAGGACTACAGTTATAAAAAGAAATAGCCAATTTCTCATCCTAGTGCATATTTTGAGAAAGGATAAAGTAATGTCAAAACTATAAACCCAGAAATGCAAGTATCTAGTTTACATGTAGATGGAGTGCCGTAGTTATATGAAGACGACAACGAAGTGAAGTCAATCAAAAAGATGAAGATCTCTACAACTCACTTCATTACCAAGTTGGAAGCATAAATAATCCACCAGTGGGGAAAGAAAGGAATTGGATGTTTCTTTTTTCGAATGGGATTGCCCTGCAGGGTGCTGCCCTATCATATTAGGGCTGGTGACGAAAAAGGGCCCCAGGGCTCCCTACGTGCCCGGAATAGGGACCTGATAAGGGAATGGGAAGTTAAATTTGGACTTAGAGGTGACCCCATTCTACTTGAATTCAAACGGCGGCGTTGGAAGGGTAGAACAATTCGCCAGACGATATAAAAAGTGAACCAAAAACCAAAAAAAAAAAATAATAAAGTTTTGGTGTTTCTTTGGATCTCTTGAACTTTCTGTTTGAACTTCTTAAGGGCACACAGGGCATACAAGGAAGACGAAATTGCGTGGAAAATACTTTATAATAATAGACTACTGCTTGAAGAATTATGATAATATTTTTTAATGAAAAGTAAACTTTTGTATTTTATCATCAAAGACCAAATCAATAATATCTAACTCTCTGCCAGTCATCTAGAATCCTTTTTTCTGGACCTTAGATAATTAAAAAAAAATTATGTAGTTCATGCTCATGTTTTACAGTTTTTTTCTTTTCGTTTTGGTATTAGAAATTCTCTAAGTGATTCGGATTGCATTTGAAATCTACAGTAGTTTAAAAATATTTGCATTGAATAATACAAATAATAAGAAAAGAATTTTGAGCTAAAATTTTCAAGTTGAAAAAAGAATTTTTTTGGATGCTTTTATTTAAAAAATTATTGCAAATTTAAGTCCCCCCCCGTTTATGATTTAATAATAATTAAAATGAAACCTCCATTAGTTAAAATATTTATTTTGGGTTTAAAAATAAGCAGAAAATCCTATGAAAATATTTTATTTTACATTTTTGTCACAAGGGTCAATTTCAATACACATGAATAAAAATCTTAAATATCTAATATTTTTAAGCTATGAATAAATTTAAAATTATACTATAGGCGATATACAAATATTGAAACACATTTAAGCTATTTCATTAAGGTTAGACTAAATTTAATGATTTTATCATTCCTTAATTCATTCGAAATTTCGTTGATATTAAAATATACGTATAAATGTTCAAAATAGTGGTGGAAGATATATGAAGGAAATAAAGGAAAGTAAAATTTAAAATAAATTTTTATTGCATCGTAAATTTAAATATTGTGTAAATGTCCATTGTGTGTGTGTTAAAAACAATTTTATATGAAAAAGCTAGTGCTTCAGTAATTATAATTTTTAAAAGAACTTTGATTATGACGATACATACGATGAAAAATATTCTGGTTAATTTTCACTTTTATGATAAAACTGTTTTTGAAATAAGCGGCATTTGTTATTTGATTCAAGAAAAAATCACAAATAAACCACATTCCTTTTTTTTGTTGTTTGGAGAGTGTTTATGAAAACTGAAATTTATGCGCGAAAACAATCAATGAAAAAAAATTAATAGGATAATTCTCTCACAGAAAATGAAAATCTTTAATCACAGATAATGAGATCATTTATAATAATTGGAAACTCATATTTTTAGATAACAGAAATTTTATTAAACTTTTGTATTTATATGATTGATTCTATTTTTGGAATAATATATCAAAAGCAAAATGCTACCTCTACACTATTTTAATGTTGATAATACTGAAGCGCATTTAAGCGACATTTAGTAAGATATATGCAAATCAGAAATTTATTCACTTAATTTTACTTTCGAAACATAATGAAAGTTTGCAACGATGTAGCTACATTAATACATTTACTCGTATTAATTATATAGTTAGCCCACTTGTATAACATACATCAAGTCTGTTATTATTTTCACTTATATATTTATCGATAAATGAAATCACTATTAATCTTTCCATTTTATTTAAAATTGAAATAATTTAATCTTACTTCTTTGTTTAAAATTAAAATAAAGGAAAACTATTTAAACAATCTTTTTCCTTTTTTAAATCTAAACTAAAACTATCTGGCATTGTTTTGGTTGTAACATACTAAGTTTTGCTTAGAGAAAAAAAATTCTATTCAAAACAAATGCGATAATTTTTCTTTTCTTATCGGCTCAGAAAAATTTTAACAAAACGGCACTTTTTTTGTACAAAATGTTTTAAGTATTTAGATTTTTTAGTATAGAATATACCTTTTCGTATACTAATTTTATAAAATATGTAATAACTTTCATAATGTTGCGTTTGCGTGAAGGTTTTGGTTTTAAAACGAAATTTCTCTGAAAGTCTTAAAAACCTTATATTAAGAAAACTGATTGCTCTTTTAGTTAATGATTAATTTTATTACCTTAATTTAAATTTTAAGATGAATTGGTAAAAATTGCCACTTTTACATTACGTTCGAATGACATTGATTTGTGAAACAAGTGTTTGGTTGCCATTTTTTGTACCTAGAATTTTAAAATGTCCTAATGAACTTGAATTCATATAGAAAGAAAATATTAATATATTTGATATTATTATTATCTTTTAATTTTTTAATAACTATTTAGTTTCCATTTCCATACACCATGATAGTAAATTTCCAAACCTAACATGATTCCAATATCATCTCGTCGTGAAAGTCTCCGAAAAGTTTTATACCATTTTCGTTATATATATTTTATTTTGTGTACCAAGTTAAATATAAAAAAGATATCAAACGCAATTCATATCTTTATTACATATTCGATGAAGCTAGACTACAGTTACATGCAGCAGACTAGTTTAAGAAAAGTACTGCAAAAATTTTCGCAATATTTTTTTCGTGTGATATGAACATGATGAAGTACAAGTTTGTAACATTTTGCAATCTAACGAATTTTGTATTTTAATTCCGTTTTATTGCACTTGTGGTGGTCTGGTTAGTTTAGAATAGTATGAGTAAAAGAAAATGTCGCAACTTCTAGACTCCTTCATGCCGACAGTAACCGAAGATGAAATTAATCTAAATGTTGATTTCAAATGTGTGCCGGCTGGGTGGCATGGATTTTTAAGGGTTGGCCTTGTGCGTCCAAGTTTGCGGGTTCGACTCCGGTCCAGGTCGGTGGATTTTTATAATGTAAAAAAATCGATGATGTGTGTGTGTCCATATTTTATAATTATGCAGCATTTTAAACATACCTACAGTGCGTGTTTGACACCTGGCTTAGGTGCTCTCAGCAAAATTAAATTCCTAGTGTAATTTCGCATCGTCAGAGCTCGGGTACATTCTTCTGGGGAGAAAATTGGGCGACAAAATTGCATTGTGGTAATTCATATCCACCTATATGGTTCTATACTAAAAAGAGATACTAGCTCCCAGGGAATGTACTAGGTCTACAATGGTAGTTACCAATCCACGGCCCAAATTGAGAAAAGAATGCGAAAGTGTAAGATCTCATGCATTTCTCATACAACACACACACTTCACTCGAATTCGGAAAATCGTATGAAATGTAAATACTTGCCTTCAATTTCAGTAGTCAGTTGCGGTCACGGTGACCTAGTGTTCAAGGACAAGGACTCGTGGCTTGACTGTCATGAGTTCGAGCCTAGTACCTCAGAAGACACGCCGTGGAGGCCGATGCACGTCAAATCTGTATCTGCTAAAACGGTGGGGTGGAAGTTTGGAGAGGCGATTGTCATTTCAGGTGTCGTATTACCACTTGAGCTTCATTCAAAATGACGAGATCCGTCGCCAATAGCCCTCTTGTAGCTTTAGAGTAAGGTGTTAATTTAACTCTTATTCAGTAGTCAGTTACGTAACTGTAACAGATGTTAATAATAAGAAGAAGAAATTTAAAAAATGTCTACTAAATATACTATAATGGAACTTAAATTGCAGGTACCCCCCTTTAAACACGAGCAAAAAATGTCCGTGTTGTGCGAATCTGTGTTATACGAAACAAATAACAGGTAAGAAATGGAGAGGAGGGGGTTAAGTTTCACAAAATTAAAAAGACACACTATTAGATTTTCATAAATAAGATAAATATCTTTATTAAAATTTTTGTAAAAAGTAATGCATGTTAATAGGAATTAAAAAATGACATATTAAGCACTATTCACGGTCACGAATTGTTTTTAAGAACATTTTCTTACGTTTGTTAGACATAGCTTAGGGCTAAAAATATAACATAAAATAAAAACATAATTATCATCGGTCTGAAAAAGGTTGACTAGTATTTACCCAGAAATTTTTAATTTGTAGCCAAAAGCTACATCCATTTAATGTTTTAAAGTGTACTTCAGTATTAATAGTTCATGGAAATTTTACTGGAAAATCTGATAGTACGGAACCTTTCTAAAAAATGTAAAATGAGATATTTTTCGCATTTGAAGCTTTATCACATTTATTGAGCTGTTTATGAGTATTTCCTTAATTTCAAACAAGATAAAGTTTGCTTTTAATAGTTTTTATTACATTTCAAGTTTTAAAGCTAGAGTGGATATGTGCTCTAGAAGTACCGTTTTATACGGGTTTAGCTTGTATTTCGTAATGTTTGTGGTTAAGTATCTAATTTTAATAATAGAATAAACCTCTCTTTTGGTAAAAGAATTAGAGAACTATTTATTGCACTATGTAGTTTTGAAAGAAAAACACTACAATACAGATTAAAAGGAAATTTTGGTATTTATTTATAATCGTTTTCCTTTTCATTCTGTTGTCTTTTCTCCTATAATAAAAGAGTATGGTATCTCGTAACTTTAAATTGCTTATCCAATAGAAATTTATTTAAAGTATCCGACTACGTTCGGAAACGTGATTTAAAAAAAAGCGCATAAATTGATAATTTTCATGATATTTAGTGTCACTCAGATTAGAATACATGCATAAAATTGTTTTAAAGGCATTTTGACAAAAAAAATTTGTTTAAATATAATATCATGAAAATTATCCAATTATTCACTTTTGCAAAATTACGGTTCCGAATGTAGTCGGATACCTTAAAATAAACTGAAACATGATTTTATGTATATGTAGCAATTATAAACCTTACCATGGAACAAAATTAAATGAACTCTCATTGATTACGTATTAAGAGCGCACGATAAAACAGCACACCATTTAGGGGTATTAAGTTGCAAAGAAAATAATAAATTTAAGTTGAATGTAATTAAATACATTTTAGTTACATAAATGAAATAAAATAAAAGAGTAATAGATATTTATAACAACAAAGTAGTTGCACGATAATCACACAGTGTGAAACACTATTAATTTTTCCCGAATATATCCAGATTATAACAAATATTCACACGTAGTTAGATTAAAAATCCTAATCTTTCTTTTATGCACCGACCCTCTGTTTGAGAGGAATAACAATAATAAGTTATACTCGAAAGAAATAGATATTATTAATTATTAATAAGGAAATTAAGATCCAGGTTGCAACCACAACAGAAATCAAACATCTAAAGTCAACAACGTTAGCGACTAATAAACAGAATTACATTATCTGCTCTATGTGGGCGTCCCCTTAAATACAATCTTTTTTTTCTTTTATTCTGTTGTCTCTTCGATTGCTTAGCAAGCGAGATCTTGCCGAAAAACTGGAGGATACAGAGTTCTTCATCTCTTATCATTACGCATGAACTTCGAAGAATGAGCATGGATTTGCAGGAATTATATTTGATTGAACAAAATATAATCATCAAATGCTGTAGTAGTAAAATCAAAACCCAACCTCAAACATGTAGATTGTTATATTTAAAAATATCAGATGGCATTCGGAACCGTGCTTTTGTAAAAACATATGAAGGAATAATTGTTCTCATATTGAACGTCACTTGAATTAAAATACACAAATAAAATTGTTTTAAGAATAATATTACAAAAAAATTCTTTAAATGCAATTTTTTGACAAACAAGTAATATATGAAAAAATTTTCAAGTGAATTCCTACTTAGATCAACAAAGAAAAAAACATTTTTAGCTACTTTTTATTAAATAGTTACAATTAATATAAATACGTATATACATAGGACAGAATAATAACATTAAGTGGTAACTAATTTTTATTAATTACCATTAAGTATTGTATTGTCATCCAAAACAATCGTGTATATAAAATTTCAGTTCAACAGAATGCTTTAAAGCGTGAATTTTTTTTTTTTGAACTTTTGATCCAATTCGCTAAAAATGAAACCAATGTGGCTGTATCTATAATTCTTTAAATAATTAATTTCAGTCAATTAATTATAATTAAATTGTCGTATTTTTACCCCAAACAATAGTGTATAAAATATTTCAGCTCAAATAAGCGCTTTAAAATGTGAGAAAAAAACTTTTTCAAGTTTAGATACAAGTCGCCAAAAGGGTCGCGTTGCTAAGTCTTCCAAAATGATGCCAACTTGGCTGTATTTGTAATTCTTTGAGTAATTAGTTTGAATCAATTAATTTTATTAATTATAATTAAATTACTGTATTGTCCTCCAAAATAATTATGTATATAAAATTTCATCTCAATTGAGCTCTTTAAAATGTATTTTATTAACGATTGAATTCCAACAAGATAAATAAATAAATATATTTATAGAGAGAGAGAGAGGGAAAGAGAGCTCACACACACACACATAGTAGGAATTGAAAAAAGGAAGAGAGAGTGTCATATTTTCAAAAAATTATCCTTTTGTGGGAAGTGCATCTATAAAAATAATATTTTACTTATGTATAGAGCTATGACATTTGTACAGAGTTTGAAGAATTTTTGTGGCCGCGGTACCGAGTGGTATATACCGTGGCTAAACCCGCCGTGTAGGGCAGCGATGCACGTTAAATTTCGAGAGCTGATTCCCGTTGGTGTGGTGTGGTAGTTAGGAGAGGGGGTGCCAGCTTGTCGTCCATAATATGTCGCAGTGCGACGTTAATATTCAATCAATCAATCAATTGAAATTTTTGTACTATATATACTAAAAGTAGATTTATTCTTATTATAATATGTCGCAGTAAGGAAATTTTAACCAAAACCACCGATTATTATTTCAGTTGACAATAACTCTAAAAATAACGTGAATTTTTCAAAAATTCTAGTTCAGTCTGTAGACAAGTTTCAGCTTTTTTTTAGCAAAAAATTATTATCATAGAAGCATTTTCCATAATATGAGAATGTTTTGAAAATATATCATTCCTTCTTACGTTTTTTGCCTAAAAATTGCATTTAAATGATTTTTATAATAATATTCTTAAACAATTCTATATGTATATTAAAATTCAACTAACCTTAAATATCCAAAAAAAGTATTCATGTATACTCTTTTATAAATCCAACAAAGTCATGTACCTCATAAATATATGATTCTATACACAGAAAATAAAAGTAATTTTTAAGACAAGACATATAGCATATTTTGTAACGGAAAAAGTAATATCTATCTATCTTATATACATTTCCGGCGTATAAAATAAAATTTCGCTTTGATATTTTAATTATTATTTATTTTACCATGAACCATTTCTGCAACACGAATCTTATTCCGCCATCTTACAGCATGATTCATTTAGATAACTTTCACTTTATAATTTAAATTAGTAATTTTTTTCCTTTATCACATCAAACCTCCAAGGAAATTATTCGAAATCTACTACTGGACGAAATCCAAAACTTTAACCACCTAAAAAACGTGCAAAAACTTTTTTAAAGAACATTCCGCGATCTTCAACATCATGATTCTCGAGTCTGCCCCTCACCTCATTCATCACGATGCTCAGCACTTGTTCTAATGATCATGGATCATTCCACTCACCCCTTCTTCTGTCTTAATTACACGAAATATGTTTTACACGTTGTTTCTTCTGGGAGAAAACTAATTTTCCTTCCGGAAGAAGAAGATGGTTATTTAATTTCGTCGTCCTCAGCTCACACGAGCAGCCGGTCCGGTGTAATAACCTCAAAAGATCTGCTACCAGCAATTAAGAACCCAGGAAATGCACGGTTTTGTTGGTAATAGGACCCTTTTTTTCTCTTAAAAAGGATCAGAGTAATTATTTGCAGCCGTTAGATTCATTGTTGTTTGTGGAAAGAAAGAAAAGGAACGTTTTTATTTGAAGAGAAAGGCATTAAAGATCCTCTTATGCTGTTTTTGGAGATTTAATTCTGTGTTTAAAAATAGCCGGTGAATATCTTTAAATTTAAAAGAACAATTCTTTGTCTTGTAATAATGTTTGTAACTTTTTTTAAAATTGCTGCAGAAAAATAATTATAATTACACCTCGTTGGAAATTGATTATAAAATTATAATTGAAGAAACTGAAGCAATGAATAATAAGAGTAAGTGAATTGGAATTTGTAAAAAAAAACAGATTAAATATTGGAAACAATATGATTTTTTAGAATTTGGAGATAGTATATATCAACTTAAAAGTAATATTTGTTATTGTTTCATTAACATTTTAATACAATTGCACACACTATCTACGATTTTCTAGAATAAGCTCAATGGGCTCAATTCATTTGACGTCATTGTCACATGATAGTAAAAGCCACGTGATTCTAGCCAATCAATTCAAAAACTCATGCGACGTCATAGTCATACGATAAAAACTGTCTAGTGCTTCCAGCTAATCAGTTCACGCGCCTCGTTGTTGCCAACTTTTTCTCTTTTTAGAAACTTTCTCTTAAAAAGTACATATGTATACAAAATGCATTTTATTTAAAACTATAAACATAAAAAAAATATGATTTTTTTTAATTTAAAAAAATCTTTTTTTAGAGAATTTTTTTCCCTAACGTTTAAACGTCTTTACCCAAATATGAAATTTTATCTGAGTTTTACAAATAGAACAACAAGTACAATTAGTTTAATGTTTGTTTTGAATTTAATGGAGAACACGTGTTTGTCTTTATCACATGGCATCATGAATTGAGCCCATTCATGACGGTCACCTGATAAAAACAAACACGTGTTTCATTGTATTCAAAGCAGGCATCAAACTAATTGTACTTGTTCTATTTGTGAAACTTGGGTAAAATTTCAAATTTTAAAATTGCGTAAAAATGTTCAAATGTTATAAGAAATAAATTACTTCAAAAGATTTTAAAATTTAAAAAACCTTATTTTATGCATCAGCTTTTGAATAAAATGTATTTTTTCTGCCTGTGTGCATTATTGTTGTTGATAAATTTGTATTTTTTAAAAGAGAGGTTCTGAAAAGATCAAAAATTGGCAACAACGAAGCGCTTGAACTGATTAGCTGTCACATGAGATTTTGAACTGACTGCCTAAAAACTCGTGGTTATCATTATCACGTAAATAAGACGTCACATGAATCAAGCTCATTATATAATCTAGATCAGTGATTGCCAAACCGTCAATCGCGAGCGACTTTTTTTTATTTATCAAAATCGTTATAATATCTAATTATGTTTATAAAAAACATGAAATCGATTGTTAAATATGAGTGTTCTGAAGCTTTATAAACATTTAATACTCCTATTCAAATATATTTTAAATACAATTATATTAATTTTTCTATCTGAATGCTCTTGATGTCTCCTTAACTCGTAAAATATAAAAAAATACTTTGAACTTACCATGCGTAACAAAGAAAAATTTCATTTTTGTATAATCTTATAACTTGAAATAATCTAACTTTATAGATTTCTATTTCATGAATGAAATTCTGGTTAATCTCGGTAAAGTCAGAACCTTTTGGTTAGATTACAAATTCTTGTAAGTGGTTTCGTTTTATAAAAGAGTAAAACCCTATGGCTTCACTTTCACAAAAACTAATCTAGAATAGTATTTTAATTCTTTAAACGTCTAAACTATTTCAATCGAAAAACTTTAGTTAAATTAAATGAACTTTTGAATTTAAAGAGAGAGTACATGAGTCCTTACCATTTAATTTAAATTTTATATTGAACGTATAATATTCGATTACCAACTGTGAATTTCTACCAACATATTATAATGGACATTGGTAACATTTTGGAGAACAATAGAATTGAAATGGCATTGGTTGTGAACAATTTTGTCAATTAAATAATTAACATAGGTTTGGGCAGTTTATGATAATCTTCTTTCGTACGAAATGATTATAAAAAATTTTTCGCATTTCGTTTCAAAAATGATGAATTAAAAAAGGCTCAAAACGATTGAATATACTTTTTGTTTTGTTTTTAATATCAAAAGAAAAATGGCGACAAGCACCACCTAAAATGCAAAGAAATTCATTTTGGCCATCGCGTAACTTTGTAACTCTTATATGTAATTAAATTTGTTGATAAATACGGAAATCAAAACATTTGTGCGAGATGTGTTCTTTCCGGCAATAACAAGATTGACGAGGAAAAAGCTGTTTTATACACTTGACTAAACCGAAGAAAATTTGAGGAACGAAATATTCCCTTTTCAAAGGTAATTTGCTTCACTGCAGTTTGACTGTTTGTGTTGGGTAAATAGTTTGACACGTTATTTACCTCGCAAAAAAAAAAGTTCGTCTTAGAATAAACAACTAAGCATTCGCTTTGTTGAACAAGCGCTAAAATTATGCGAGGTACTCTTTCTTATGATTGGGATTCTAAAACTCGCTCAGAGAAGAATAAGCTGTCAATATCAAGCTAACGAGGAAATAAAAGCTAAGCTTAAAATACGTCTGTAACTTGATTACGGTAGCATACAACAATTGGAAATTATTTCAAAAGATTAAGTGTTCATTGTGTATCATTCTGTTGCTGTCATCTTTTATTTCAGCTAATAAATAAATTCAGAAAGAAATTAATTAAATACAGATAATATTTTACATTGCTAAATGAGTATTTTATTTATTGCTTTGTAATGGGAGTGTCATAGAAGAAAATACCTTTAAAACAGGGGTGGGCAAACAATGGCCCGCAGAGTTTTTTTGCGGCCTACGTAGACAAAAAACGTTCTCCATGATTTTTGAGCAAAATTTTCTCGCATGAAAATCAACAAGAGGAAATATAGACGTAAGCAACGATGTCAACAAGCAATTCCAGGTTTTTAAAAAAAAGTTGCAGAAAAGTGATAGGGTACATTTGTTTCATTAAACAGAGGCTGCGGTAGCCTAGTGGTCAAAGAAATGGACTCATGGTTGCCATGTCATTAGTTCGAGCCTAGTACCGCAGAAAACCCGCCGTGCAAAGGGGTCTAATATACGTAAAAAAGGACAAGGCTCAAACGTCCACCTGTTAGTATGGTGGGGAAGTTAGGAGAGGGGGTGCCAGCTCAGGTGTACTCATCACTTAGCCAAATAGCGAGGTTCGTCCCTAAAAATCCTCGTGTAACTGAATAGTGTAACCTTAATATTCACTCATTCACTAAGCTGAATCTAAAATTAAATTCGCTTGCGGCTATAGATATGAAATTAGCGTAGTAAATAAATTGAGTAAAACTCATTATTTTATTTTACTTATTTTTATTGATTTGTATGGTACGATATATTGCATAGTTAACTGTAAAAGGAAATCGTTTTAAAAAAGTGTGTCCCTCTGGTACCTTCTGCGTCCACGATGTGACTGGAGAGCTAAAACAATTGTCCACCCCTGTTCTAAAATTTTGTTTAGAAGCACAAATTTATATCACTAGAAAAAGACATAAAAAATAATAAACGTTGAATATGGTTTATTCTTTTTATAATTTTTTTTACTGCTGTCTTTTGCTATATTGATTTATAAATTCCATTTTTTGTAGTATTTAGCGTACGTTAAAAATTCTTTATTAGTAAGTGTAAATAAATATCAGTAAAATTATAACGCAAAAGTCGCTTTATTACGTTTTGTTTCTGAAATAATGACCTCATAATTGTAATAATTCTTTTACTGGTTAAATTAACTCCAAGAAAAAGTACTCTGCTGGCCACCGTAAATGCAACACCAAGAATAACTAGAGATGGCACAACAAAATTTATTTTGTACATAACATGTTCACCAAGTATCAAATGATTAAATTTATAGACTTCCGTGAAGTGTGGTTCCTGCCAGAATCAGTAGCCAGAGTAGCCGCAATTGTTGGAGATCACCGCTGCCACACGCCTCGGCATTGATTCAAAGATACTTTGGATGTGTTCTTGAGGTACAGCAGACCAAGCAGCTTCCACACGTTGCCAAAGTTGATCTGGTGTGGCAGCTGGGGGTGTAATCTGGGTCAATCGTTCAGCAGCCGTATACCTCATGTTTTCTACCGGCGAAAGACCCGGAGAGCGAACCGGCCAGGGAAGCAATTCAATCTGGTGATTGACGAAGAACCTTTGGACAATACGTGCCCCGTGTAGTCGCGCATTATCCTTTTGAAATATGGCTGTGACCAAGCCCTGAAGGTAAGGAAGGACAACTGGCTCCAACACATTGGAGATGTAGCGCTGGCTGTTTATAGTACCGGCAATCCGTACTAGAGGAGTGCAAGAGTGATATCCAATACCACCCCATACCATAATACCCGGTGCAGGACCAGTGTGGCAGTCCATCCTATCTCCACGGTGTCTCCAGACTCGAATCCGACCATCGTGGTGTTGCAGACAGATGCGTGACTCGTCAGTAAAGACAATTTCATTCCATTCTGCCACCCACATCCTTCTTTCATCGTACCATTGGTGGTGGAGATGTCTGTGGATCTGCGTCAAGGGTAGACCAAGCAATGGACGTCTTGCGGACAGACCACTCTGCTGTAAACGGCGTCGAATGGTACGCGCAGAAACTGAATGATGCGTCACAGACTCAATGTGCTGTGCTACGGTTTGTGATGTGACTGAGCGATTCGTCACTGCCATGCGCACAATTTGCTTGTCCTCACGTGAAGTGGTACACTGAGGTGGATGCGATCGGCCACGTCGGTCCGTTGTATTTTCCCGCATCCAACGATCACATATCCGCAATACAATTGTTTGGCTTCTTCCAATACGACTGCCGATTTTCCTGAAAGATAATCCACACTATATATCTCGGTAGGTCACTATCCTTCTTTTGTCGATCTTGAATACTTGATCGAAAGCTCTGTTTTCTACGAGACATAACTGATCGTTTTTTGAAAAGATCACATGAAAAACACAATTGCCGAACTTGAAATCGTCGAAACCTACAAGCCTTAAATAGCGCTTTGAGGTGGTGCCACAGGCGCGCGTGATGCGTGTCTGCGCTCAAATTTTAATCATTTGCATATCTCATCTCCGCTAATGCATTTGTAAATTTCATTTTATTTACATGCTTCCTTCAGGGTGTTGCATTTACGGTGGCCAGCAGTGTATATTTGTGTCAACTATAAGATGTAAAAATCTATTCCCAAATTATTAGCCACTTGGAGAAATGTAAGCCTTTACATAATAACCTCAACTAAAATGTCATTCAATTTCTATTGCTAAATATTTCTTTTTACATCAAATTTCTCTCTAATTTCTTTTACTAAAATCTTAAATCTTTTTTAAATATTTCTCTGCGCAAACTATTGTAGATAGGGATGTTAGAATTTTGCATAGCTTTTTCGAACGAATAACATTTCACTTCGTTCTCAAGAAGAAACACGAAGATATTCTTTTTTTTTCCCAGCGGCACCTGGCGGCTGAAAAATTAAAAACTTGATTTATGTGTCGGCCTGAGGCAAAGGGATGAGAAAGTAGTGATGGCGGAGAAAAATGAATTCTCAGGCCATTTAGGGCTTAAGATAAAGCGGTTTGGAAAGTGGATCAAGGTCATAATAGCCCTGAAATTTATGACATGGATATCCCGGGGATTTTTTCCTGTACATTTTTATGATGTGCTTTTTATTTGAGATTGATATCTTCCCATGAGTTACTACTCGGCTATTGGGGGATGAATAAAGTGAAAACCCCTGATGATAGTTTGCGCGGATACTTGTGAAGATAAAAAAAGTAATGTTTTAGGTTCTAAGAAACAAATACATGGAATGGTACGCAATAAAGACTGATAGACTTTGTTACACAACTTCAAGCTCTATATATTCTTAGTCATTATAGGTGATTTTTTTTGGTATTAATAATGCTGTTTTATGCAGACAATTCGAAAGGAACAATATCTTTCGTTTAGTAATTGATTTTCAGATACACTCTATCGTCCAGTTGAAGGGTTGTTCTTTTATACTAGGATGGCCGTGGTAGCCTAACGGTTATGGTCACGAACTCGTGGCCGGAGTGTCGCAGGTTCAAATTCTGGTGCCACTGAAAACCCGCCGTGTAGTGGGAACCGATACACATTAAATATGTCGAGGTTCAATGTTTTTCCGTTGGTGTGGTACTTAGGAGAGGAGTTTCCAGGTCAGGTGTCGTCCTCGTGTTGCTTTATAACGCGACGTTAATGGGAGTCTCAATGAAAGCTGTTTTTTTTCATTTAGTTTTGCCTACTTATAAGTCAATACCCATCTTTTTAGCCGTACTATTCTTTGTTCTCTACAGTTACAAAGAATAAGGAAGAACAGATATGAGGAATTTGTAGAAAACTTAATTAAATTGTTTGTATGATTATATAATTTTATTTAAATCGGGAAAAGAATTTTAACATAACTTTTTTCTAGATACCAATTTAAAAAAAAGTATTACACTTAAGTTATTAATCATAATTTGTATAAATTAAATTTCAGGCATTCTGAACCAGTGCTCCCCAAAATTCTATCACCGCGGACCGGTCAACGGTTGATAATTTTACCGCGGGCCACTGAAGGGGGGGGACGTTGATTCTTTATATTTTAGATTACTTTTATTTAATAATTTTAGTTTAATTGCATTTAAACATGCCTTTAGAATAAAATACAGTTACACCAAGAAATTAATATTAAGTTAACCAAACACGTTGAAAATGACCAAATTCGGTCAAGACAGATATTTTTGTTTTTTATTTTATTGAATAGAGCTATCTTTTGGCTTTATAAAACTTACCTTTTTTTGTTTCTGCGCTACCTAGAGGCTAAGTTACAATCAATTTTATAAAATTAGAAAAACCGGAAGTGGGTCTATGATCTACTAGAAGTGGGCTTTTAATATGTTCAAAATCTATCATGGCAAGTCTGATAACTCAACATATTACTAATGTATTTCTATAAAACTTTTTGAACCTGATATTTATGTTATTTTCTAGAGAATGTACTAAAATATTTCTCATTGTATGAATACTTTTTTGAGTTATGGCTTGTTATTTAAATAATGGTCTTACAAAGAATGTGACTTTTCTTATAATGTTTACTCGATCAACTCTAAAATTTTAAAATTTTAATACAACCATAAAATTTTAGTACATTTTCTAGAAAAATACATCTTAGTTGTTTTAGTAATACTCTTGCTAATATAAGTGCATTACTTTTTTCTCTAACTGCTTTGAAGTTTTTCAAAAATATTGCTAAAATTTCACTTATAATTGTGATTTTTCTAAAATTTAAGTAATTTATTTTAAATATTGTTAATTAAATATTAGTATTTATTGGTATTGAGTCCTAAAAAGCATTTATGTTTAAATATGCTATTTTGTCAAAAAGTACTCCGAACATATTCGGATAATTTAGCGATTTAGCTTGGTATATAAAATGATTACCATAAAACCGTAGATAAATACACCACAGAATATAAAAGGAAAATAATTTAATATTCCTTGTGCGGATCGGCACTACTTGATCCACGGACCTGGGGTTGGAGACCACTGTTTTAGACTGTTTAATTAAATATTGCTTCAAACAATTGTTTCGGATCATGATTGTTAGTTTTAACGCTAAAACACCGTTTGAATCCATAATCGTCCTACATATATTTCACATAAAAAAAGGTAGCGGTGTTTTTTTATTATTATTTCGGGGCAGAGAAATCAGTGTATTCTGCAAAAGAAGGGAATGAAAAGATTGACCTGTGTGTCTTTTCGTGGGAATTGAAAAGAATAGGAAAGAAAGGAAAGAATCGTGGGTCAAAAGAAACTATAGGAGATGTCCGACAAACGAGCCCAATTAAATGGTCAAGACACGCAATTAAAAGGGTGGATCGTGATATGTCAGGATGGACAAAAGAGGGGGAGGGGAGAATTTTGACATTCAGAGTCGGACGCAACGGAGAAAAGAATAGTGGTAATGGAA
This sequence comes from Trichonephila clavipes, assembly GCA_019973935.1. NCBI lineage: Eukaryota > Metazoa > Arthropoda > Arachnida > Araneae > Nephilidae > Trichonephila > Trichonephila clavipes. The sequence continues at coordinate 847,019 of BMAU01002389.1, read as the reverse complement.
ATAGGATTTTTTTACTTTCGGAGTGTGACGCCTTGGAAGGATTTTCGTGTGCTAAGAAATCCCTGTATGATATTATTCTAAATTTTTCCTGTAGTTTTTCTAAATTAGAATGAAATAAGTAATGAATTATTCTAAAATTTTAAGTGAAAGGCTAATTTAAATATTTCGAAACTAATCCGTTGATTGGTAAAGTCGTATATATACGTCAATGAGAAGCTGGGCCTAAGCTGATATGAACGTATATCTATGAGCTTTTTTGCCGCAGGTGGTAAAGACGTTTATGTACGTCCACGTTTGTGGTTTGCAGGGACGTAGGGTCATCTATTGGTGGAAAATATTATTCATTTTATCCTTACACCTTAATCCCTGATTAAAAGTTACGCCGTTCACTCCCCAGTGCCACCATTTTTCACATAAGTGCTCGTATGCGGTGTATTGCAGGGAAAAATAAAAGACACAAATAAGCAAATCTTTCTCTGAAATAAGTAAACCCGTCACAAGCACTGTAAAAGTCATTTTATTTCATTTCAAAGCCTTCGGACTAGTTGTAATGATAGCAACGAAAAGAAAATAATCGTATTTCGGAAAGACGTATATATACGTCCGGAGTACTTAACACACTGCTTGAACGAGATAGATATATACGCCGGCGGTAGTTCAAGGATTAAGTAGAAGCCCCGTAGCAAATTGTTTTCAGAAAGTTAGTGAATTTACGGTAATCCAAGATGTCGGCGAAAACGAGTGGTTACTCCTGATTCAATCGAGAAAATTTTAACAAATAAAAAAATTAGGAAATAAATTTTCTGATCAATCTAATATATATTATAAATGCGAAAGTTTGTGAGGATGTTTGTGGGTCTTTCACGCAAAAACAACTGAATGGATTTTAATAAAACTTTACAGTAATATAACTTATACATCAGACTAGCACATAGGCTATAATTTATAGCATAGACTATAATTTATAAAGATATTGTATGAAGTGTCCAAAATATAACGATATTTGTCAAATAAGTAGGAAAAAATTCTGCCATCTGCGAGCAATTCTGGCTTGCGCTGCAAAAAAGCCCACGTCAGCATATATCTATCTTTTGTTTGTGAAAGAACTCTTTTTGTTTTGGCTAAGCAAGGTGCTCGCTTCTAATTAATTCCTCTGATCAGCATAATGCCTATTTTTTTTTATCTCAGAATAAAACTAAGTTTTGAAGGAAGAGGTTGTTATAAATCTCTCTTTATTTGAATGCATTTTTTATGATTTTATTATGCACATTTGGTAGTAAGAAATTGATCTTTTTTCCAAATAAATGCTTTTATAAGTTCTGATACTTAAAGTAAATAAACTTTCTCTTTCATACTGCATCATATGGACAAATTTTCAAAATTTATTTGTGGTTAGTACTTAATTATAACGCTATAATTTTAATTGAATAGGCAGATATAATTATTTTTACACTTAAAAACGCAATAACTACTGTACTGTATTTTTTGGAGTGTGAGAGTAAGTGAATATCAATGTAGCACTGTTCAGCTACACGAGGGCTTTTGGCAACGGGTCACGTAATTATGAACCATGGTCAAGTGACGTGGACGACACCTGAGCTGGCACCCCCTTCTCCTAACTACCACACTACACCAACTTAGAAGGAATATTCTACCCATACTTAGCAGGAATATTCTTTGAAATCCACTCTTCCAAGATATATGGCAGCACGGGTTCCATGATGAGTATTTTAGCGGAAAAAATAGTTTGTCAAAATTTAAGTGTCTTATGTTTTTGTATATTAATGAAGACCTTAGAAAATGATTTGACTACTTTTTTTTAGTGAACGGTATATATAATTAATTTTACAGTGGAATATCTTTAATTAATTTATTAGCTCTAACGGATTAAATTTTCCAAAGTGGAGTATTATGTTTATGTATATTCCTTAATTTTAAATGTATTGATCCAAAAAAAAATATTGTATGAAAAAAACTGCAGTAAATCATAATGCGGTTGGATAAAGTATTAACGTGCATCGCTGCCCTACACAGTGGGTCTTACAAAGCTCTAATAAAGTTCGAGTTATGAAAGTAGCTAGGCATTTCCCAACTTGACTCTATCGTTAACATTGTTTTTCATTGAATCGTGATTATAATTTAAGAAAAGGCGTTGCTTGCGAATATTACAATTTTAACATAAAATAAATACTACAGAAAGTAATATTAATGTATTATACTTTCAGATAAAAATTATTTACACTATTTTAAGCGTTCATTACACAAAACTTTTAACAATGTGTTACTTTTGCTGAGCAGAGATCAGCTTAGGAAGGTATTTTCAAAAATCGACCCTCAAGAGTGTTACGGGGAGTTATAAATAAAAAAAAAATCCTTTTTATCAGCTATTAGATCTGCATACTTAAAATTTAACAAAGGCGTTTTATTTCTCTCTTTTTTTGTTTAGCTGAGTTACGCAAAAAGCTTTTTTTGTTTAATTTGCAATTCACGTAAAATTAACTCATTAAAAACTTCTTTAACCTTCAGTCTGTGTTGTTTAATTTTTCAGTTCACCCGTGCGAAGAACGGGTATACCAGCTAGTTTTCTATATATTTTGGAACGTCCATTCAGTGTTATTTTTTTTTTAAACTTCCTGTTTGCTGGTCTCGCAGAAAGATATGATGTACTTAGTGAAATAAATTATTGTTTTAATATTGTTAGAGGATTTGTCCTGAATGAAAAAAATAGGGGGGGGGTCTGTAAAAAACACTCACTATACAGGGAGGGGCATAAACCGCAAAATTAACCTTCCGCTCAAAGGGCTAAGAGTTCGTTTAAAGTACATGTTTAGCTACGTAGTTGTGTCACATGACCTCCTTGTGTTGCTTGAGGTGGAGATCTTGCTAATCGTTGGGATCCGAAAGTTGTAGAGATTTCGAAGGCATTACGAGAATCGAGCACGGAATAACAAATAGAATTTCACAATAATTCATTTTTATTAATTTAAGAGTTAGGCTTAAGTACGCGATATGCAGACTAGACATTTAAATAATAAAAAAAAATAATCGTTATTTATCTAAAATGAGATGTAACCTGAAAATTTTCCATAGAGAAGTCCTCCAAAATCTTCTAATGGCAATTCGAACTCGAACTGTCCACATAACTATTCTCTATCTTTCTGACGATTAATGTGCTATTCAGTTGTGGCATTCATTTTCGGAGTGGGGTTGTTCTAGCTCAAAAGGCCAATTCAGCCGGAGGGAAATAAATCCGAGTTAGAAAGGATGGCTTTCGCGGATGGCCCACGGTTACATTTGATCGTGTTTTAAAGGCAGTAGAGTACCAAGCAGTTAACAGGCAGTTTCCTTTCAAATAAATCGTTATTTATATTCTGTAAATCTTTACTAATCATATTAGACTTTTCTCTAACATGAAACAAATAACACAAAAGCAGTCTCGAAAATCCCCCAAATATTAAACACAGCAATACAAATACTCGGTTATAATTCCGTATGATACTAATGAATACAGTTGCTATAAGATCTTGACTCCCTCGTTGCTTTATTGTATAATTTGCATAAAAGCTAGGGAAAATTTCTAAGAGCTTATTGAATTTTCTCATCAATTAATCATTCTAAACATTTTTGGATTTTTCTAAGTAAACCTGTTTTTGTCCCCAAGTTCACTCCTACTCACTTAAAACAATTGAAGGGTTATTCTCTAAGTCTTAAGACTACATATGAAAGTACAATATTATTAATACTTACCATAACATAGTATTTAAATGACATATTGTATATGGAATTATGTTTGCTAATAATTAACATTTATGTTTGAGAAATACAATCCATAGGTAAAATGTTAAATGTCTGTGAATGTTGTTCCATTTATATGCAATATTTAAAATTATTTCTACATATATTCTTCCTTTAGTCCTATATCAGAGGAGGCGAACCTTTATGAGTCAACGGGCCATTTTTTCTAAAGAAATGCTTAATCAGGTATAGACGTGCCGTCAAATAATTTTGATTTGTGATTATTGGGAAAATATTCAAACTAAATACCAACAAAAACACAGAACTCTTTATTTACTACAGAGAAACAACTTTGTATTTTATAGTAGTAAATTTTTTAGTTAAACGTGTAATTCAAATTATATAAAGTAACATTAGTGTGATTTCTGTTGTTGCAGATAAGATGACAAACAAATTATATTAGGATTGGATAAGATGTTACTTTTAGCAGAATGCATGCTGAATTGGAATCTGCCAAATGGTTTCTAAGCGAGTCATTAATGCTATTTATCTCTGATAATTATGACTCGTAGGAATAGGTAGATGGAAATATGGTTAAAATAGCATGAGCCTGCTTCTTCAAACAGTTAAACGTCTCTGGAATCGAGTTTAATGTTTCCAGAATTTCGTTACTGGCATTTTTACTTATATTGCTTGCTAATCTTTCTCTTTCAATCAATTCTAACTTTTTCCTTGTTTCAATAAATTTTTGAATTCTTATTGAACTACACTAGAAATTAATAAGTTGCATTTCACATTCTTCAATTTCCATCCAATCGAATTGGGGCAAGTTCAGTTTATAAAATGATGCCACATCAGGGTACATAATAAACTTGAGCGTTTTTGATAATTCTTTGAACGGCGAAAATCTCATTGGAAATTCCTTGATTGAAGAATCAATCGCGGTTGATCGTTTTGAGCGGTGGCGTGCCCAAAATATAGTGCCGCGTGCCATCAACGGCACGCGTGCCAGTGGTTCACCATCCCTGTCATATATCCTGTAAAATCCGGCTTATAACGCGCCCCTATACTTTCAAGCTGCAATTTTTAGTTTTTAGGTACATTCGCCGTTTAATGCGTACCCCCGCGTTTGAGAAGAAATCTGGAATGTTCCTGCGCAATGTTCCTATGTTTTGAAGTCATTTATTACAAGTATTATTCCAAGCTTTAGAAAAAATAGCATACTTTTAGAACAACAACCCTTACGTTCATAAAAATATTACTTGCTTTAAATAAACAGTATTTCGATCCATGTAGAAGTCTAAAGTTTTTATGCTCCTTTTATTTAAAAAAAATCTCTCATTTTTATACTTATCAAATAACACGTAGCCGTAAATTTCTAGATTATTTTTTATGTCAAAAGTGCGCATTATACGCCGAACTTAATGTTACTTATTTTTAAGTTTCATACTATATCTATCACAATAATCGTAACAGAAGAAAGAACACTAAACGTTTAAGGAACTTGGAAAAAATTTTGATAATACCTTATTTTGATTTATCACTAAAAAGGGAACATCTCCATTTTATTGATGTGTATTGTGAAAATTTTTTTTCAAAACATTTTTTTTTCAATTAAGGATTCAGAAATAGTTGCATATCTTCTTTCATTATCTATTTCTCAAATTTTACTGATGTTACTGCCATACAAATGATCCTCATACCAATATTTTAACAAAAATAATTGATATTTTATAAGCAAATGAAATTGTAAATCTTTATCTTTATTTATCAAAAATATTTTTTCTAAAAACTCTCCGTAAACAAAAATAATTATTATTTTTAATAGTAGTTCGACGAACATTTAAAAACAATTTTTTTCTTAATTTAAAACAATAATACTGAGAATGAAACATCAAAACTTAGGGAGGGGGGAACATAACACGTCTCAAAACAAATTCAATCACAAAATGCAATGCTTCTTTTCATGAAATATATAGATATAAAAATTGATTTAAAAGTATTAACTCTCACTGTTAAAAAAAAATAAATCATTTTTAAATACGAGTCGATGTTTCAAAAATGCATTTTGCAATTGAAAAGTCTCAACTTCCCCGTGTAATTTAATAAGCTTTCATAAGATTAAAAAAGTAAGAAAGAAAAGTATAACTAAAATATCGCATTGCTTCATTCCATTTCATTCCATCCGGATGGCATTCCCTTCCCTCTCCTGTAAAAGTAAATAGAATTTGCATACATCAAAATTTCAGTAATTGAAAACTGGTTTCAGAAGAAAATGTATAGTAATCTGGATCCATTTTTTATTATTACTGTTAGAATGGTTTTGAATGACCATTTATGGGAATTATATTTTGAAAGAAAAAATTTAATTGAGAATAATAGGTAAAAGGATACGAAAGAAGCTATATATATTTCCCAGTAAAGTTTTTCAATCATTATTTGAAAAAAATAAAATAAAAGGAAATATAAACATTTTTACTTATATTTTTGGATTTAAAAAATTCGGTTACATGTAATGTTAGAATTTTTTATGTATTATAATTTGATTTCTCCAAAACGCCTATGTAAGTGATATGTTGTTTATAATCAGAGAACCACCAATGAATAATTATATGTTATTTATTATACCTAGGAATACATTTATTTTTTGACTCGCACACTTAGGTTGATAGCTGATGTGGTGCCTATTTCATACTTAATTCTGCTTGATTTTAAGGAGATGCTGAAGCAGTAAATAGTTTTTGAATTACACCTTTTTTTTTAAAAAAATTATTTTGTGAGAAGAAAAATTTGTTTGTTATTTACGAAGAATTTATTACTTTAACTTATTAAAAAGGTTTCAATTTTAGCAACGTTATATCTTTTAATTAAAAACTAAATAATATTTCAAATTGCTGAGATATTATGTTCTTGAAATTCTGGGAAATATTTTGATTTCGTTAATTAAGTTCTGATTGTGTTTGTTAATTCTCAAACCAGTGGAATATTAAGCTGATGCAATCTTTATGTTTTTATTACATTCAAATATTAATTGAATTCTGAAAAGACATTCGAGAATCTTCATTTTTTGTACCTTTGGGTTTTTCATTTATGTTTTTAATTTAAATTGGTTTCAAAAAGATTTGTATTCAGAAGATCTGATAAAAAAATCAGTTGTGTAGTTTATAAACAACTTTAAAAATTAAATTGTTTCCTTTTTCAGACGGAATTAAGTCAAAAATAAATTGATTGTATTACATTAGATTAACATGCTCAAAATTTTTTAAATCAAATTTATCAACAACTTGTTTTGTTAATAAAATTGTTATAGTGAAAATTCTTCAGTTTATTTTGTTTCATTTTTAGTAAATGAGCTATACCAGTGGTGTTCAAATAGTATTTCACGAGTTAAAATAAAAATTAGAAAAGGAAACTATAAATACCTTAAAATCCTGCGTATAACGGGCACTTTTAACAAAAAAAAATAAGATCGGAACTTAAGTGCACGCGTTATACGCCGGGTATAAAAACGATAGCTTTAAAAATAACAAAAGAGATGAGCATAAAAAAACTTGTTACTTCTACATGTATGTATCGAAATGCTGCTTATATAAAAGAAAAGACTTGCCTTATGAATTAAAAAGGCTGTAGTTCTAGATGAAAGCTATTTTGTCAAAAGTCTGGGATAATACCTCGAATAAATTACTTCAAAACATAAGAGCAATGTATATTAATATCTCAGATTTCTTCGTAAAAACATGGGTGCGCATTATACGCCGAATATACCTAAAAATTAAAAAGAAATTAAGCTTGAAAGTATAGGTGCGTGTTATACGCCGGATTTTACGGTATGTATCTAAAATAGATCCACGTTCTTTATGTAGTTTATATGACCACAAGGCCGCGTTCCCCAAAGCGAGCCCCAAGGGGAAACTTAATAATAAATTCGGTACTAGACAGTCTATATTTTTACTATTTTCCTGCAATAATTATTATAATATAGTAAAAGATTATTAAAATGGGTTTTTTTCTTTGTATGCATTACCTCCTAGAGCAGGGATAACGAAACTTTATGGATCAATGTGCCATTTTTTTCTAAAGAAGGGTTTAATGAGATATAGACGTGCCGTCAGAAATATTTGACTTGTGCTTATTGGGAAAATAATAAAGCTAAGAACTAACAAAAAACTCAGAACTCTTTATTTACTACAAAAAAATACTTTTTGCACAGTGTAGTTGTAAATGTTTTAGTTATGCGTGTAATTCATATTATAAAGGAACAACCAGTGTGACTTCTAGTGTTGCAGATTGGATGATAAATTACTTATATTAGGTTTGTAAGATGTTCCTTTTAGTAAAATGGATGCTAAATTGGAGTTATCTGCCAAACGGTTTCTAAGCAACTAATTAGTTTTGCTGTGGTTCACTTTTGTGACAAGTGGATCAGTGGTTCGTTTCAAAATGCTGTTTTATCGACGATGTTCTGCGTACCACTGTTCCAGAACATAAAACACACACCGCTTTGTTTTCTTTACTAAAAATGCCATATTTTTAGATAAACCAAGTTTAAAATTCTCTGTTACATTTACTATTTTACACTTTTTGTCCTTTTTCTGAACTAGCTATGTTAAATAACAGTTAAAAATCGTAAATATAACACAAATAAACCGCTACTCCGCGAGCGATCACTCGATTTTTTTCGTAATACTTTGTGGGAATCCCCCTGGATTCCACCCTGAACACCAAAATTGAATTGAGGCAAAGAACGACCAGACGGCTTTTTACAATAACAAATTATATTTATTCACTTGAATCAATTATCAACCATCTAATTACAAAAATTTATTTAGATGTCTACGTCAATGTGATTGACCCTTACTATTAAATTAAATCACGAAATATGATACTTATCAAATATTAAACTCAATATCGAACGGGACTACCGGAATAAGAGGACCGAGAGATACACGCAATTTGAATTGCTAGCATTCATTAACTTCCCACTAACTTTATTATATATTTACTCTTATTATCCGATAATCCAAATTTAAATATCACCTGCCTTTTACTTCTTTACTTTCCAGGCGGATCAAACTTTCCAATGGTAGATCGCTGCCTAATAATCAGCGAGACGCTAAATCGTACCATCAACTTGAATCTTCTTAGAACTCCGTCAACCTTTCTCTTGGCGTATAACCTCTTGCTACTAACTTACAACACTCCTTAAATACTTTGACTAATTTGCATATCCCGGTTTCTTCTTTTAGAGTTGGTTGGAAATATACGCGAATTTACAATCCCTAAAGACGACCAAGAGTATTAGTGATAAAGTGCCGTACAGATCCGCCACAACTTCTTAGTGAACTTGGTTATTTTGAAATAAAATGCAATTTGGATTGCTGACGTGCCCAAAATATTGTGACGCGTGCCATTGATGGCACGCATGCCACTGGTTCGCCATCCCTGTCCTAGACTGCTTATAATCTGTTATTTATGATCCTGGGTTTGACAAAATAATGCTATGCCGATTAGTGCAATGTTTTGCAAAACCAAGTGCAATGGAACAGATTAGATTTAGAAGACCGTGTTAAGAATTATACAATAAAGAGCCTTTTTAGATTTGCATAAAAAAACCTGCTTAAGAAAATATTTTTTTTAAAAAAAAAGCACTTGTAATTCAGTACTTTCCAGAAGATAAAATCAAGTATAAATGGATAAAAATCAGAAGGCTTGCCAATGAAGAAGGAACGACCTATCAATATGGCAACATATTCCATGTCCGAATTTAAATTTAAGCAAGAGCTCTTTAATTATAGGCAGCAAATTTGCAGAATTCTCAGACGTTTCATACACAGTTATAAACATTTTAATACCATTCTGAACAATTTTTTTTAAGTTAAAAATATTTCATAATGCATGTAGTGGGAAAAACAAAATATAATAACAAATTAACACAAAATATGAAATGCGATTGCAGATAACTACAGTAGTGCCAAGACTTTGACAGTTTGTGTAAAGAAATGAAAACACATATCACAGTTATTAAATATAATGCAAAGAAAGATGACACAGAAGAATGAATTATGCTATTAATTAATAAATTATAGTAATATTATGTTTAAAAAATTTAATAAACAATTCAGAATTCCCTTTCTTTTTACTTAAAGTACCTGTAACATGTTGATCTACTTATATTCTTCTAAGGCTCTTTTTATTGGGGCTCTCCGGAAACACCTTAAGAGCTCAGAGAATCGATAAAGTTTGAAGACCACTGCACTATACACACAATAAAATTAGAATAAAATTTACACATTTGAAAAGAATTTACTAATTCGAACTATTATCAAATTGTATACCAAGAAATTGGTTTGAAGGTGTTATGTGTGCCGAAATTATTTATGTTTATTTAAAATGTAGATAGAGGTATAAATGTGAAAATAATGCTCTCATAGTTTGTCTCCATACATATTTAGATTTCTATCTATTTATGAGCATTTATATTTTAACTTTTACATCGCGCCATTTCTTTTTTTTTATTCATGTTTATTTCGAATAAACATTTAGAAGAAATCCTTTAAAATCTTGCCAAAAACTCGACGATAAAATGTCAAACCATAAAAGCGCACAGAAGAATTAAAAATACAAATAAAAGAATCCCGGGGCAAGAGGAATGTAGAACATTGTAAAAGCCAAGACGTAAAAGTCAAACTGACTGAAAATATTCGAAAATTTTGCCATTTTTTTGTTCTCCTTATCCGTCTCCATTCTTTGGCCGCCATCTCTTAAAAGTGCGGTGATCTGTTGACTTAGAGAAGTGGTTGTAAAACCCTCATCCACCGTCATTCAGTTGTCATAAAAGGTCTTTTTTATTCTTCAGGTCGACCTCTATAGACACATCTCGGAACACTTTAGCGCGGTTTTCCAGGCTCCTATTTTTATTTTTTGAGAATCCTTCGAATGCTGACATTGGTGTGGCTGTAAAGTTTTATTAATGGATGAATTATAGTTGTCGAAGAATTATTGACGAATAAAAAAAATATTATTTACAATATGCAACGGTATTGCAGAATTTTCAGCGAAATATTTTAGAATTCATGAGAACTTTATTTATTTTTATGAGTTGTGTTTTAAGTTATCCGACTACGCTCGCAAAAGCGTACAAACGAATATTTTTTTAACATTTAGTGTTTATTATATTAGAATACATACATAAAATTGTTTTAAGAATATTATTAAAATTAAAAGTTATTTAATTGTGATATTTTGGCAAAAAATGAACCTAAAACTACCTGCCTTCAAAACATTCTGCTTTTATGAAAAATGTTTTTATAATATTGATATTTTGCCTATTAGTAGATCAGACCTCTGTACAGAGCCTGAACTAGGATTTTTGAAATACATAATTTCGAAGTGGACTCCTCTATATATTTTAATGCATCAGAGCGAAAAACTCTATTAGCAAAAAAACACCAACTATTATTTCAACTAGTAGTAACTCTGAAAATAATATGTGAATTTTAAAACATTTCTTGTTCAGGACCTCTGGAGAAGTCTTAGTGGCCGCGGTAGCCGAGTGGTATAGGTATCGGACCGTGGCTTGCTTTGTCACGGGTTCGAACCCTGTACCACTAAAAACCCGCCGTGTAGGGCAGCGATGCACGTTAAATCTGTCGAGAGCTGAAACGTCCTCTCGTTGGTGTGGTGTGGTAGTTAGGAGAGGGGGTGCCAGCTCAGGTGTCGTCCACGTCACTTGACCATTGTTCAAAATTACGTGGTCCGTCGCCAAAAGCCCTCGTGTAGCTGAACAGTGCGACGTTAAAATTCAATCAATCAATCAATCTGGAGAAGTCTTAGCTATATATAGACTAATTATTATTATTATAGAAGCATTTTTCATAAAAGAAGATTATTTTGAAAATAGGTAATTTTAGGTTCATTTTTTGCCAAAATATTGCGTTTAAATATTTTTTTATTGTAATAATATTCTGAAAAGAATTCTATACGTGTATTCTAATCTAATTGATACTAAATATTTTTAAAAATATTCGTTTGCATGCTTTTGCGAAATTATAGTTCCGATCGTAGTCGGATACCTTAAATGAAATATGTTCTTGCGCTGGTTTACAAAATAAAACTTGTTCATAATTTACGTAGAAACTATTTGTAGCCGCGGTAGCCTAGTGCTTATGGTCACTAACTTGTGGCTGGAGTGCCATTGGTTCAAATCCTGGTACTACAGAAGTTCCACCGAGTAGAGGGGGACGATGCACGTTAAATAATTTGTCGAGACCTAGTGTCCTCCCGTTGGTGTGGTGTAGTAGTTAAGATAGGGTGGTGTCAACTCACGTATCGTCTTCGTCACTTGACTGTGGTTAACGAATACGAAGTATAACCCTAGAATGGGCCTATAACCCTTGTGTGGATTTATAGTGGGGCGTTAATATAACTCTCGTTCTCTGTATCAATTATTGTGCTTACGAGCAAAATATTATGATTTTCGTATATAATCCATGCTATAAATTTTTAAATAGATATTTAGTTGGGTGTCTTGTGAGGATATATAAGTTTTAAAACATGATGGTGACGGATCTATACGCGTTCCTCTTGGGAAGTCTTTGGTCTATCAATTCGTGTTATTCACAACCAACCCTTTGGAAGAAGAGAATCGTGATATTTAAATTAACTTACTGTACATAGTCGAAGCTCTCGTTTGAAGAGATAGCAGGAGAGGAGATATACTGAATCAGGTGAGATTGCTACTGAAGGTATCATATTTGAATTATTGTGCTTAAGAACTCACAAGGAGAAAGTTTTAAAGTGACGATTGTTCACTGAGATTGAATTGATGTTAGATTAATTCGGATGATAGTTTAGATCCTTTAATAAGGTAAGGATCAAGTTTGATAGCCTCCTAATCGTTCATGGTTTACCGCCGTTGCTCCACTTTCACGGTTAGCATTGAGACATTCTCTTACTATTATTAGTTGAAATTGTGTTTTTTCGTTGTGTGATAAATAAATAGATTAGTTGCATCATGTCTAGTTGGTGAATATAACTTAAAAATTGAAAGATTTTGAAACTAATTACATTCACATGTAATTTATTTCTAATTGTACCTTTTATTATAGTAAATAAAAACGTAGCAACATTAGAGCTTTTTGAACAATCTTTTTTAAAAAAAGATTTCGAAACTAGACGGGTACTTTAAACTTTTTCATAACAATCAGTAAATACTTATTCTAATTTACAGGTTAAATGGTATATGCTAAAAATAACAATAACTAAGTCATTTTAAAAAAGTATTTTAAGCGTTTGTAAACCAGGGATTTTTTTTACGTTGACTGCTGTTCCTTCATCTTGAAACGATTTCTTGCTTGAATTCTTAGAGAGAAAAACGATACCAAAAGGCTCACAGCATTATTTTATATTCTAAAAAGGTTCTTGTTTTCATCTAAAATTAAACCAAATTTTAAATATCATTCACAAGTAATTGTAAAATCATTTTTTCGTTTGTAGTGTAGTCATTCTTTCTCAATTTGGTAGTGGCCGAGGTAGGCTAGTGGTCAAAGTAACCAACTCGTAACCGTCGTGTCATGAGCCTAGTACCGCTGAAGACCCGCCGAGTAGGGGGGTGATGCACGTTAAATCTGACAAATCTCAAACGTCCAGCCGTTGGTGTGGTGTGGAAGTTAGGAGAGGGCAGTGCCAGCTCAAGTGCTGTCACTTGACCATGGTCAAAATTTCTAAGTTCGTTGCCAAAAACCCTCGTGTACAGGAATATTGCGACGTCAATATTCCTTCATTCTCAATTTGGTTATTTTCTTGGCATTCTCAAAGAATAGAAAATAATGCCAAATAGTTTCAATATTTGCATTCTTTCATGTCATTGTGGGTATATTGGCATAATGCGGAAGTTTGTAGAGTTAGGAGCCAACTTATGTGTCATCCTCGTCATTTTACAATGGTTCAAAACTACGCGCCCAGACACCTATGTGCATAGTAGAACTTTCAAAAAATGCTACGCTCATAAACTGTTAATCAATGAATCTTTCAATTTATATTGTTAAGTATTTTTTACTATTTTAATGTGCAAAAGCATTAAAAATTGTTCCATCTTATGTTCTGTCAAAGTTTCATTCAAAAAGAGAAGGCTAATTGTTGTTAAAAATTTGTTCCAAATAATGTTAATAATGCAGATTTTAAATATATAAAAAAACTCTTTTACTTAAACTCATTCTACCACTGTAAGTAAATATATTAATAAATGCATAGCCAAATTGTAAAAAAAAAAATATGTTACAATGATTAATATTGATTGTGGAGCATAGCAATAATACATAACTTTAATTTAAAAAACGAACACATTTTAAGAATAGAAAATCCTTATTTTGGCTCTCAGAAAAAAATAAGAGTCTAGAATATATTTATTTATAAAAAATGAAACGAATGTGTTATTAGAGAAAAATTCCGAGCAAGGAATTAAATTTCGGGGGAACGGATAGCTCTATTAATTACAGAGTATTTATCAGAATATTTACTTGGGAAAAAATAATCTTTCTCATTTAAAAAAAATTCTTCTGCTCTTTTTAATGATTTAAAACCTCAAGTAAAAACTCATAAATATTTATTTATTTAATCATGTTTGTAAAAAAATGTAATTTAGAATGACTGGGAATTTTTTTTTTTATGGTTACATAGTAAACATTGTTTAAGAAGACTTGCGATACAAAGCTACAACTTTGTGTAATTTGCTTTTATATGTTTGAATCTAGCTTGTTTTATTTAATACTATTTTTTAACCTTTTTTTATACGTACTGAATGAACAGCACACAAAAAACTTAATTAGTTTTATAAAATTGATATAATTTAATTATAATGATCCCATACCCTTTTAATTTAATTTTAAATTTAAAAGACTATTTTGTTAAATTAAGTGACATCACCTACGATCACTTAATTTAATGTTTAATTGTATTGATGTTGTGGTTGATTCTTGAACTTATGACTTTTCACGAAGCTTGAGGAGATAGGTGCTAATTCGATTGACATTTCCATGTCTCCGTCGTGGTTCAAAACTTCAAAGTCTGTTGCCATCTGTCGATATGTTATAGCCATATTATTTAAAGCAACTAAACCAGTGATATACCCATGTACCGGGTGGTTACAATTAAAATACTATTCAGAGACCTGTAGAACCTGTTCTGCTTATCGGATTTTGATGAACCTTGAAACATACGGACCATGAGGAGAAGATTTCTGCAATAAAAAATAGTACAAATTTTGACCACCAGGTGGCTTTTATCGAATATTTCTTATGCAAATCCGTAAAACCTCTATATAAACTAGCAGTCATAGCAACCTCTAAGCTCTCAGCCAAGCCAAAAAACTCAAAAAACTTTCCACCCAGATGAAGCACCATAGCCACTCCTCCCGGATTCCATCGTTCGACCAATCGCCATCATACCACTCAGCAGAATGGAAAACACTTTTGCCATGCCCAGCATCATAGACTCTCACGATATGGGATTGAGGACTGTTTTTACAGTCCGGACGCCAAAAGGAAAACAAACGCCTATTCAGAGAATCATTCAGTGCGCGTTTGTCATCATTAATCATTCCTACTTTACAGGAACGGCAATATTTGTAAACCACTGCCTTTATGCAAGATGGAACAATTCCTCACATTGGTTGCCAAGTTAAAGCTCTACTTAGTGCTAACTTTGGCGATAATCGCGTGATATCCAGACATTTTCCGGGTGCATGGCCTTCTCGCTCACCCGACTTTAATCGTTGTTATTTCTGGTTGTGAGGATTTCTAAAAGACTGTGTTTGCAGAGGAGGAATTAGGACTTTACCTAATTTGAAAGCTAGCATTATACGCCATATGGCTGAAATCCCTCGTGAGTTGCTTCGCGCTACCATTGAAAACACTATAATGCTCTTTCAACACGTATTGATGTTAATGGAACACATATTGAGCATATTCTATAATTGAATAAATTTTAACGAATCCAACATATTTTTTTGTCCTTCTTTGAGCACCACATTTCCTCCTTGTGGTCAAAATTTGAACTATTCTTCAATTCCTACTATTAGCTCACCCTCTCTATATATTTATTTATTTATCTTGGTGTAATTTTCAATCGTTAATAAAATACATTTTAAAGCGCTCAACTGAGCTAAAATTTTATATACATGATTATTTTGGAGGACAACACAATTTAATTATAATTAATAAAAATTCATTGATTAAAACTAATTTTTCAAAGCGGCGTTGGCATCATTTTTGGTGAATTGTGTCAAAACTTGAAAAGGGTTTTTTTCTCCTCACATTTTAAAGCATTCAAATGAACTGAAATTTTATAGACACGATTGTTTTGGATGACAATACGATACTTTAATGATAATTAATAAAAATGAATTACCAATAATGTTGTGATTCCGTCCTACGTATGTACATATTTATATTAATGGTAACTATTTAATAAAAAGTAGCTAAAATAAAATTTTTCTTTGTTGATCAAAGTAGGAATTGACTTAAATTTTTTTTTTTTTACTTGTGTGTTTTTATTACAAAAGCCTTTTCCCTATGGTCTGTATAGCATATATTCCAAGTTTCATCAAAACCCAATAAGCAGAACAGATTCTAAAGACCTCTGAATAGTGTAACTTTAATTATAACCACCCGGTATTATTGCATCAAAGCGGTATATTTTTCTTTTATTTTATTTTATAATCTTTTGGACTGTTTTGATTCAAAACTTCAGCAATGCATATCATTGAATTAATGGTAATGGTTAGAAGTAAATCCCTTATTGATTGATTGATTCATTGTTAACGGGGAAATCTTTCACAGATTTTTCATGACAATAATGTTATGTATCACCGTTCAAACGTAATCCAGAAATGGATCAAAGGCAGAGTACTATGAATAGAATGAGCTAACCAGGACAGTCTCCAGATCGCAATTCTGTAAAGAACTTACAGAATAAAATTGGTTATGATATTTCGATGGAAAGACCTTCAAACCTGAATTAATTGAACCTTTGATGTTTTCTCTGAACCACGGGGTCATTAAAGAGCTTCTTGTGAAATCGGAGTAACCCATGCCCAAACATTGTAAAGCCGTGATCAAAGCAAACGGCTGCCCCATGAAATATTCTTGTTCAAACATGTAACAGACATGTAATTTTCAAAATGCATGTAGAATGTATCATACTTGAAAGATTATGATGCTATTCTACAACGCGTAGTATATTTATCTAAATTGTGTTATTCTGTACGTACTATACATCCTTGTGTTCAGGCATTTGTACTACAAAAATATTTGTCGTATTGAAAGACTAGTAACAGGTTTGAAATTATAATAACAAAAATTCATTAGAATAAAAAGCAAAAAAGTAATATATAAAAAAAATTTAAGTCAATTCCTACTTAGATCAACAAAGAAAAATTTTATTTTAGCTACTTTTTATTAAATAGTTACAATTAATATAAATATGTATATACATAGGACAGAATCACAACATTAAATGGTAATTCATTTTTATTAATTATAATTAAATTATGGTATTTTTACCCAAAACAATAGTGTATAGAAAATTGCAGCTCAATTGAGCGCTTTAAGATGTATTTTATTAACGATTGAAAATTCCACGAAGATAAATAAATAAATATAGATAGAGAGTGTGAGAGCTAATTGCTAGGAATTGAAAAAATAGTGAAGATAATACAATAATTTCATAACTAAAAACTAAGTCAAACGCAAAAACTAGGCAAAAAAGTGAGTGTATTCAGGATTTTGCCACCTTTGTACACACCAAATAAAGGATATAGAGCAGGGGTGAAGAACGTTTTTGGATCAACGTGCCATTTTTTCATTAAGAAATGTTTAAGGAGGCATAGAAGTGTCGTCAAATAATTTTGACTTGTGATTATTGAGAGAAAAAAAATAAAACTAAATACTAACAACTAACAACTAAAATTCTTTAATTACAACGAAAAAATACATTTTGTACAGTATAGTAGTAAATTTTTTATTTATGCGTGTAATTGAAATTAAAGTAACATTATTGTGAATTCTGTTGTGATAGATAAGATGACAAATAACTTGTATTACGATAGTAAGATGTTACTTTTAGCAGAATGCAAACTGAATTGGAGCCATCTTCCAAACTGTTTCTAAGTGAGTCTTTAATGTTATTCATCTCTGAAAATACTGATTCGTAGGCATAGGTAGATGAAAATATGGTTAAAATAGCATGAGCCAGTTTTTTCAAACAGCTAAATGTTTCTGGAATCGAATTTCATTACTAGCATTTTTACTTATATTGCTTGTTAATCTTTGTGTTTTAATCAATTTCAACTTTCTCCTTTTCAACAAATTTTTGAATCTATATTGAACTAGACTGGAAATCAATCTGAGTTGCACTTCAATTTTTTTCAATTTACAACCAATAGAATTGGGACAAATTCAGTTCATTAAATGAAGTCACATCAAGGTACATTAAAAACTTGAGCGTTTCCGATAATTCTTTGAACTGGGAAAATCTCGCTGAAAACTTCGACCGATCATTCACGTTTCTCGTAATACTTCAAATTGAACTTAGTTATTTTGAATTAAAATGCAATCCGCTTAGATGGGTGGCGTGCCCAAAATATTGTGTCGCGTGCCATCAATGGCACACGTGCCACTGATTCGCCATCCCTGATATAGAGCCTCAAGAAATTAAACGTTCATCAATCAATTTACACGGCGGGTCTTCGGTGGTCTTTGGACTCGAACTCTCCACTCTACAGATCAAACCCTGAAGACGAAATCATGACCGTGACCACTCGGGCCTGCTTTAAATAAATACAGCAGAGATATACAAAGGAAATTGTATCAATTTTAATTCTTTGGGGTTTGTAAAAGAGAAAAATTTTTAATGAGTTTAAATGTTTGTGCATTTCTGGGCCACTTGTTTTGTCTTTGTTGGTCAATTGTTCTTAAAGTATTGATGTTTTAAGAAATTGTATTTACTGTATAGATTTTTAAAATTTTATATGTACCTTCCCTCTCCCCCTTCTTTTCATATTTGTATTTTCCCCCTTCCTTTTCATTTTACACCTGCATTATAAATGTATTTATACTTTTAGATATAAATTCGATGCCCTAGTTACTCAATTCTAAGCCACACTATTTTTTTCAAGCGTTGATGCCACTGAAAATTGGGTGCGGCTTAGAATCGAACTCAAAACATTTGCTAGATGTGGTAAATTGAGTTTCTCCCACTTTCAAAAGGTAAAATGTAACCGTCTCTAGAATTCAGTCTATCCTAAACATCGCTGTCTGCTCGTATTTAAGAAATTTTTATTTAGAACTAATTGTTTTAATTTTAATAAAATTAACTGCTTTATTTTAATCACTTTAACATCAAAGATATCGGTAGTAGCATCCAGAAGAGTTCCTTATGACGCAAGTGTGAGAAAGGAGGCAATAGTATACGCAGAAAAAAAGGAAACATAGCAGCGGCCGCTGAAAATTTACTCGGCGTCAATTTATCGTCAATAGCGCAAACAAATTGACATAGTTTTTGTTTGGCAATGTTCAACATTCTTTTGTGTAATTCTTTTACATACTTCTATTGTACATTCTTTTTTAAAATGTTGCACGGAATGTATTGAATGGTGCAGAAGATGATACTATGGGGTGTGGGGGAGAATGGTGACGCCGGCACCAATGCCTAAAATCAGCAGTGACAATGGGAGTGATGAATTATTTTCGAAACATGATACTACTGGTTAAAGTAATTCTCGGTTCATGTATGTATTTGAAAGTTTTTAATATTAGCAAATTAACTTAATCATTATAGCTTCTTAATTCTCGTTAAATTTTTTTTTAGATCTCTTAAGTATCGGATATCGATTAACCTTTTACACGACTTTTTATTCTTTCTCAAAAACGTGTAGAAAATTGGGGGTATGGCTCAGAATCGATGATGGCTTAGATTCGAGTATTTATGGTAATTCTGTTGCCACTACATCTGTAAGCCACGTGTTATGCAATGTGGAGCCTAAAGAGTTTTGCAAATAAATTAATTTTTAAAAAATCAATCCCTTTACACGGCGGATCTTTAATGGTATCAGGAATCAACTCTAGAACGTCGACCACGAGTTCGTGATCAAAATCTCTAATTTACATGACCACGAAATTTCAGTGGAAATCCTCGTGTTAATGGGTTCTTAGAATTCATGAGGGAAATAGCATATTTTCTCTGGAAAATTTGCTCATACAGATTATCAGGTTGAAGAAAATCAAATTCTTGACAATGTTCTTGGTGGTATAATCTAACACGCGGAAAAAAATTACTCAAAGAATTCATATTGTTGTCGGCATTTTCGAATTAGGGTATCATTCGTGAACTTAAACATTTGCGAAAGACTGGGCTGTCATAGAAAAATTTTGGGTCAACTGAACTAGTTCCGTTTTTTCAACTAAACTAATATATTTCTTTAAGAAAAACAAAATTAATATGGGACTGAAATATTTTCTTATTTTCCAAAACATGTCTGCCGGTCAGAAGGAAAAGAATTCGAGTCGATTCAAAACCGATTCAGAACGGCAAAACTTTTTAACAAAAGCGAGTCCGAAATTAAAACGTTCTTTTTTTATATAAATATATATTTAATATGTTTCCAATGGCATCTTTTTTCCCTCCCCTGGCGTAATTTTTTTTCCATTTTTACAAAGGAAAAAGAACTTCCGTCGAAACAGAAACGACTTTCTTCCCAGAACGTATCACCCACTTCAAAGTACGGCGAGCGACATAAATACGGAGTCCCAATATGAATATGCCTTATTGACGACAGTACCTTGCCTAAAATACGACTTTCTTTTTTTCCATAAAAAACACATTTCGAGTTCCAAACAGCTGAGGCCCCCATCTTTTTCACGCGGCGAAGGAATTGCAACGTTTAGCACTACTCTGTTCTCCTTTTCTTCTTTCTACTCCTCTTCTTCGAGGAGGAAATTCGGCCTCCTAAACTCAAATTTTGAATTGGCGGCTTTTCTTCTGCTTTTGCCCTTTCCAAGTTATTGGATCGAAGTTTTGTTCTACCCCCTGTCACTCCAATTTTATATTCAGCCCCCTCTGCAGGAATGTATCGTGTGTTGCTTTTAGTGAGGAAATATTTTCTCGCCCGAGACTTCTCAGGTATATTAGGCTAGTAAGCAATGCAAAATAAATGCTTTGAGTTCATGCAAATAATTTATCTTTTATTCAGCACAGACAAGAAAGGATGATATAGAATATACTTTTGATGCAAAAAAGGGATACAATAATGATTCTTATTTGTTTTCGATCAATTTACTAGTATACCTGATCCAGACCTAATATCCAAATTTTGTTTATAATAGGAAAGAAAATTTAATAATTCCCGTGTGTATTTGACAGATATCATTATCTTTGCTGTAACATCTATTGGGGGAATTAATAAAAGTCTATAATTGAATCGTTGATGTATCATGAATAGTAAAAATCGTTCGAAAAAGAAAATTAAATGTTATATTTGCGTTGAATTAGAATAGTTTCAAAGCGTATCAACAGAAAACAGAGGATAATGCACAAACAAGAAGTTATGGAAATAGAAATTAAATTTTAGTAATAGAAATAATATGTTTTGAGCAATCGTTTGCTTAATGTTTATCCGTTGGCTTAATGTTTGTCGATAAATGTTATTTTGTTAGCAAAATAATTTTAAACTATTATAAAACTTTACTTTTTGAAGACAGCGAAGTATAAATTTTATTATAGTACGAAATGTAATAAGTATATTTTTTGAAAATGTTTAATTTCTGTCTAGGGAATTCATAAAATTTAACTTCTTTTCATTTCTTTCTAAAAGTATTATTGCCTATAGAAAAAGCCGGATTCTTCTACAGTTCTTTATTGAATATTTCATTTACTATATATGTATAGTATGCTATTTTACTGAGTATCAGTTACTTCAAATTTGTTATTATTATTTTATAAATGTATTTTACTAATAGAATTATTTCGAATTGAAAAAGGTTAAACATGTAGATGTATGGATTCTCGTCAAGTCTGTCGAAATTTAAAATTTCATGTTGGCATGGTGTGGAAGTTTAGAGAATGAGATGCGGCCGCGTCACTTAATCGTGGTTCAAAATTGCAAGACCCATCGTTGGTAATAACCCACGTGTTATTTCGCAGTTACAAGGCTAATAAAAAAATAATTTTTAAAAAAAATGGGTTAATTTATTAATAAGTTTTACGTTAGAATACTAAAATACAAGCTACTGTTGGCTAACGACTTGTGAACATTTTGGCTTTCAAATATCACTTTTGAATGTAACTTTTTCGTAAGTAAAGAAGTACCCGTGACATAGAGTGAGAGAGGGAAAGAAAGAGAAAAGAAAGAAAGGAGAGGGTCCGGGTGAGACTGCGTGTGGTACTTTAATTAAAGGAATTGTACACACAGTTTGCTTAAAAATTTTAAGACAACTTTTACTGTGGAAATTATGAAATAAATCGAGGTTGTAATTATGCGAACACAATAAATATATATGAGATATTGCAACACATTATTTGTTATAATTATGTTTCAGTAATTTTAGGTAATGTAGGAAATGATTAAGTTAACAAAAATATTAGAAACAAGTAAATACAGTCGAGCCTCTATATTGCGAATTTTTTCCTGGAACCTCGAACATTTCACGATTTTCCTCGTAAAATAACCTCTCTATAGCAAAGTATATTTTCTATAGAACGAGCTTTTTCTTTTGTAATTCGATTTTTTTTACTCTATTCTTAAAATATTTTTGAACATTTTTAGTTATTCTCTTTTTATCAAATTCTATGGTGGCCATAAATCTTGAACTGGTTCTATTAGATCCTAACTTGCCGAGAGCAATAGAGATCTGGACGTTTTATCCAAGTGCAACTTTTAACCCCCATTGTCCACTTCACTAAAAACAGCTTCGATATCCCCTTTCACACTCAGTTGCCACGTGTCCCCGTGTTCTAGTTATAAAATAACGTATGTTTGATATTACTTGTATCTTTTAAATTAGAAAATATCCTTAAAATTTATTAATTTTATACAAAATTATTTTCTTAATATTGAAAATACACACAGTGTATTCTTCGACATTCTTTATTTTCCCTTGCAATTTTTCTCTCTTGCTTTTTTCTATGAGTAAGATATATAAAATCAACATATATTAATTTTTAAAAAGGTGTGAATAATTACGTTTTTTAATATATAGTGTTTATGAATTTAAATTTTTGTTTTATGTGGTTTATAAAGTATATTGAAAGATGAACCTCTATGTAATGAATTTTCCATATAACGAACTTTTTTTCGGGATTTAGCGACTTCGTTATATAGAGATCTGACTGTATATAAAATAAATAAAATAAAGCTTTCTGTCTAAAAATAAAAAAAGTATTAAAATCTATGTTTTTTATCTCCCATTTTTCCCGGTAATCTTTTAACACTCGTTTTTTTTAAATGGACTAATGGTGAAGTACAATTCCAGAAAGTTTTTCCATTCTTTCACGATGGCTACTTCCAGTTCATTTTCAGATGAAAACTGTTTAGTATTAGTATAAATTTTGCGACACAATGTGCTTCACGGGATTTCCATGGAGCACGCCTCGACTTTAAATTGACCATGGCAAAGCGTTAACATTTTCTTTCTTAAGTTATCCATGTTGAGGTGAACGTAAGTTCGCGTTAATGTAAAAGGCAGCCGATGGAAGATGCATAATGTAAAGTCTGTACTGTAATTGCTGAGAATACATATTTTCAGACGTCACGTCCTTTTCAAACATATATATATATAGCGTACTTAACATACTATGTAAGAAATTATACGTATTTTATCAATAAACCTATTTAACTGTTATAGAGATAAAAAAAATTCTTCAAAACACAGAATTTGAACACTACTTTATGGACTAATCACGATACTTTACTTTCAAGTGCTTCCGTCTTTATATTCATTCCCTTCCCTAGATGAAACGCTCTGCATACAAGTGCTTGTATGTACATATCGTGGCATCAAGTGCCCATCTCGGAGGCAGTAGCGTGACTCGACAGCACTGTGTCGAGCGACAATTTGACAGGTAGACAACCTGAAAGTGCTCCGTGGCCACCACTCTCATTGTTCGCACCCCTTTCTCCCTGCATTCTCGATCATTCCAGGTCTTTTCATTGCTCCTAAGGATTTAGCTTAGCCTCATTTGAGATCAAAGCAGAATTTGTCTGGAAAGATAAAATGCCCTTGGTTGTTCCTTCAAATGTTGATTTTGTTTGTGCTCGGTTGTGAGGATGAAATTTGGTGGGAAGAAGTTACATGAAAATATATATGTCTATATACTCTGTGGTGTAACTAGTGTTATTTCTTAACATTGTTTTTATTCAAAATACATTAAGGTTTTATTTATTTATTTTTGGGTCAATGATAGCGATGAGAATTCAAATTTGAAACTCTTTTCTGAAGGAAATGTTAACAAATGTTAAAGTAAGTTCGAATGCTTATGAGGAAATAAAAGTTTATAATTCCTAGGCCTTTTAATTGAGAAATCAAAATCATTCATTGTTATGGTTCATTTCAATTATTAAATGTACCTGAAGAATTCTATATAGAAAAGGTAATCTACAAAAAACTACAGGGAGAGTGAGAGTTATATTAATGCCGCACTATAATATAACACGAGGGCTGTTGGAGACGGATCTCGTCATTTTGAACCTCGGTCAAATGACGAGTGTGACACCTGAGCTGGAAACCCCTTCCTAACTACCACACCTCACCAACAGGAAGACATTGTGCCTCGGTAGATTTAACATGCATCGGCTTCTATACAAGGCGGGTCTTCAATGGTACCTAGACTCGAATCTGTGATTCTCCAGCCACAAATTCGGGATCATAACCAATACGCTACCACTGCCCACAAAATACCACGCAAAAAAAATCACCCACAAAATTGTTGCATTAATATTGGATTACAATTGCACAATTACGATGATTAACTAATCAAACAGAAAGTGTGAATATTTTGCAAAAGTTAAAAACAATAAATTTCATCTGTGAATCCGAATTATACTCAGAAGCTTAAAAAATAAGTTTACAAAGTACAGTTACTAAATTGGCACTTTATTTTCGCCAAGTGCACTTTAACGCATAGAAATCTAAAACATTATCCCCAATGGCATCCAAAACATTGACTTCATTTAAGGAATATTGCCTTAAAAGAGAGAAAGGAACGTTATCAGAATCATTTCAGAAAGTATATCAGAAATATTTCAATATATTTTTTTTAGTTTAATTCATACTGAGGGCTATTTTTCGGTAATGGATTTCATAATTTTAACAACATTCAAATAAGAAGACTATTCCGTAACTGATATCTTGCTCACTCTACTTCCACATCGCATTGCACGAAGACTTCTAAATCATCGGCAAATTTACCTAGCACGTGCCTTCACTATTTTTAGCGGTTTTTTGATCGAATAGAAGTTTAAAAGTGTAAATCACCCCATCATATATATTGCACTTTAAACCTACAATACAATTTAAATAAACTGTTTTTAATAGGTTTCCTTTTTAAGATCAAAACGATATATATAAAAATATATGTATTACTCATTATTAATAATCGCTTAGATTATCATAATTACGAGTAATATTTTGCTTTTTAAAGTAATAGTTATATTTTTATAGTGTGGCCTTCCGTAACCTGTTTATAGGGAAAGAAGTGTTTCTCGTATTAGTTCTTCTTTTAGAATAAACTATTTATATCTCAAATGTAAAACCTGACTAAATTGTAAAATATTTCATTGTATTCTTTTAACTGTATTCCTTATACTATTTTTTATCTTTAAAATGTGTGTTTTAGTTATTAGTAATGTTAATTTTCTTATTCCACACATAATGGAGAAGTATATTCATAACATGAATGCTAATAAGATTTTTATCTGTGCCCTTTATTTGTGCATAAATAGAGAAATTTTTATTTCAATGTAAAACATGCCTTGCTATTATCATAATGAATGGAGTTCTCGTATTTTTTCTAATAACATATTCATCAGAATATTAAACAATACAAATGTACGCGAAATAAAGACAAACATAATGAAAATCGCAATAAATATTTATTTTTATACATTCATATGAATTACATGTTAAAAAATTTGCATTGTAAAGCATTTTTGTAAAAAAGTTACGAGGTTATATTATGCAAAATATATAAATGTATTTTATTCGCTTAAACATTGGTGTAGTAAAGTTATGGCAATATATTTTTAAAATCCATTTAGTGAAATGTATATAGACAAATTATTGTATTTACTTTAGGGAATATATAGAGTCGTAATACAGTTATTTTCTTGGCAATTACAATGTGTGTGAATCCAGACTATAGTTGTTTTTTATGTAGATAGAGATAAGTAGGTTAGAAAATTTATAGCATCTTTCAGCATGTGTTGTAATGATAATTAATTTTATGAATTCGTTTTAGACTCTCATCACAAAAATTTTATTTTTTAAATCAATCTGTGTTATTTGATTAAATATGCATGCATATTTATTTCAACCGTGATCCGTACTGCCTATTTATTTTCCTAAAAAAAAATTTTTAAATAAGTTATCAAAATGTAAATTAAATAATAGTGAATTTTATACATTGCAATTTAACTGAAACTTCTTTAAATTTCTCAAAATTATGATAGAATTAAATAATCAATGATTTATTACGTAATTCAAATTTATTAAAGAAAATAAGTTATGAGTCGTAATATTCCGTTTCATTATTCAATTCCGTTAATTGTTCAATTCTAAAGAAACTATAGAGATGATTTTTATTTTCAAAAATGTATATTGTCTTTGATTCAATTTTCTATCAAGGATTAAAATTATTTTCAACCAAAATTATGATGTACACTTCTCCAAAATAATTTTTTTCTTTGAAAAAATAATTTTTTGATAATACACAGCTGAGTAATAATAAAAAATAAATTAGTACATTATTATTTTTTTTATTTAAGGAAATGATAATAACTATTTATTGACATTAAATTATTGTTAAATACTTACAAATTGTTAAATAAAATGTTGTTAAACAAAAAGAATGTTGAATATTTACGGACACAATGATTAAAACTGACTTATTTAAAGTCATTAATTGGAAGCTTCGAAACCTAATTAATATTTTTATTATTACTAGTTTAGATGAATATAATGTTTGGAAGGGGAAAAAATAATAATCATAAGTATTGCCTGAAGGTGAATACTTTTTTTTGTGTTATTTCGTATTATTTTCTTTAATCTGACAACATTGAAGCTTATATTAATAATGTAGAAATATTATATTTAGAAAACTTTTGTGTGAATATGACAAATTAAATTAAAAACTTCAAAAATTGATTTATATATGACTATTATTTTTTTTTCTTTTTACTTTAATAAGTTTACTGTGTGAATTTCTTTCTTTTTTATTAATTCAATTGAAACCGCCCAATTTTCTTAAAACCAAATTCCTTATTTTTTTCTGGTACTTAAACGAGAATCGTGCTTATTATTTGAAATGAGTTTTAAAAAAATATATAGTTCTTTTGTTTATAGCTATTTCACAATAAATATTACATTTATCAAATATATACTTATCAAGTGTTGAGTTTGTAAAAAGGAAGGACATAAATATATGCTATTTTAAATTACACTATTTATTAAATATTATGTTTTTAGTTATACAATGAGGTTGAAAAACGCAAGATATATAATTGAAAACTGCATAAAATTGTGTTTTAAATACATGAAAAATTATCGCGATTCGCTTTAAAACATGTTATCTTAAATGTATCTTTTAAAAGGGATCCCGTGTAATTTTTCTTTACACAGCATTTCTTGTTATATGGGTATCTAAGTACCTCGGTAAAAACATCAATAAAACTAATTCCAACCCCCCTCCTCGAAACTTCCGTCGATCCCCCAACCTCAGAACTCGACAAATGGGAGTCGGGAGTTCACAAAGGCGAATTACATCGAACTACGCATTAAAATTGACCAGATTGAAAGAGCGGGGGCCTTGTCCTTTTAAAGCTCCCCTTTAGTGTCTCCGGCGCCCCGGTGTAAGGTTTGGGGATGGGGACTAATAACGCTTAAGCCCCGGCATTTCCAAATCCTCCTGCGTGTTTAGTTCCACAATGGCCGAAGGTACTTAGAGAGACAGACTTAAGTAAGTCGCGCTGGACAGAGGATTACAGCCCTAATACGCTACAAGGCAGCCCTGGTACTCACAATGAGCGCAGAGGATTGAGGGTCGGCTCCATAACACGGGGCGCAACAATCCCTCTTTGTGTTGAAAAGGTTAGAGTTGCTATTGTTCTGTCCGCGTCCAGTAGTGACGCGACGTTATTCTATGCCGGTGTATAAACACAAAGTGATTAATAGGAAGTTGGATGGGAACATTTTAAATTCGCTTTGTTGCCGATGTCCGAGAACTGGACGTAAAAACGCAACTTTGGAAAAGTGTTTTTGAAAATTCTGTGGATGATATTTAAACTTTGTTTAGGAATTTAGATTCTAGTATTAGGTTGATATTTCATGGGAATCTTAAATTTTGTCAATGAATATTAGGAGGAAATATTATACATGTCGAAGGAAAATGATGGAATTAGGAATTTCATCAAATCCCTAAGGGAGAGGATCAACTGGCAGGAGATGTTAAAATGACGTCTCTTGAAGGTCATTTCCCTGATAAAAGTAAGGCAGTTGAACAAATCCGTGATCTGTTCCAGTGAAATGATAAAATAATATTGTCAAGAATTTAAAAGTGTTCATTTAGCAAATATGGCGCATTATTAAACGTAGAAGTAAGTACTACAACAATAGTCAATAAAATACAAATTATTTATTCGAAACTAATTAAAAATAATTAGAAAATTAGGCTGTTATTTTTTTATGTGAAACAGCTTTTCTCTCGGTTGCTTACACACTAAAATATCAATCCCTATGTTAATCCTATGGTGCCTTTTTTTAAAGATATGGGGTTGATATTTAGGGGATCGATAGAACTACGTGTGTGGTTAGGAAGTACAAGGACTCAGCACCCTAGGTGCCCCCTCTGGACAGCATTTTGCCAGTGCAAATCCTGACTAGTTCATTTCATCATTTCACTGAAACAGTTCAGTATTTGATAAAATCACTTACTTTCATCATGGAAATGACCTTGAAGAGATGTTATTTTAACATTTCCTGTCAATTGATCATATATCTTAGGGATTTCATGAAATTCCTAATTTCGTCGTTTTCCTGCGACATATATATCTGGTCGGGTATTATAAAATACCGTTTACATCTCTAAAAATAACTTTACTGGTTTTTGATTAAAAAAAAATCTCCAAAATCATCATTGTTATATACTATTAAAGATTATAAGGAATTACATTTGTGAAAAATGCATTTATTTATTTTATTTTTTTTTTTGTTATAAAAATTATTTTAAGGGAAAATGATACATGAAGAGTATTATGAAATTGTTGCGTAATATGGAATAACTTATTACTTAATTACTTTTCTAATGGCTTAAACCACCTATTCCATATTACCCAACAATTTCATAATACCCTCCATATATCATTTTCCCTTAAAATAATTTTAGACCTTATCTTTAAGAATACGTGAAATTCATTTCTGTTTTGAGTCTATTTATATAAGTCTTAAATATATTTTTCTGCTCCAGTATAATTAAGACGAGCCCACACAGAAAACAGTTAAAGCATCGAATCCAAATTTCCTCTCGTTAATCTTCAGAGAATTTTCCGTTACAGAAGTTTCTGGTTCTTTAGTTGATGGTGAATGATATAAATGCTACAACAGAATGGACTGTGTCGGGTATAATGGAATACCTATCATTCCATATTACCCCACACGCCCTCTTGGAAAATGAACCTTTAAACTGAAGGACAAAACTTTTTCAGCTAAGAAATGAACACAGTATAAGAAACTGCAGTTCTTTTAATGCATATTAGGCTTAACTTTAATGTTCAAGTCCCATGTGTAGTAGTAATAGGTTAAAACGTTTGAAAACCAAGCTGTAAAAACTTTTGAAAATCGCAAAGCATATCTTATTCTGTAGCGAGTGGTATGGCACAACAACAAATGCTCAACTCTCTCTGCAATGCAGTGGCCGCGGTAGACGAGTGGTATAGGTATCGGATCGTGGCTTGCCTTGTCACGAGTTCGAGCCCAATACCAATGAAGACCCACCGTGTAGGGCAGCGATACGCGTTAAATCTGTCGACAGCTGAAACGTCTTCCCGTTGGTGTGGCGTGGTAGTTAGGAGAGGTGGTGCCAGCTCAGGTGTCGTCCACGTCACTTGACCATGGTTCAAAACTACGTGGTCCGTCGCCAAAAACCCTCGTGTAGCTGAGCAGTGCGACGTTAATATTCAATCAATCAACTCACTGCAATGCATCATGAGAGTCTTTCTTCAGTAGTTCAAGGTTTTTTCACGCATTAGCAGCTACAAAGTCAAATCCTCGGTATTCCATAACACCCGATTCTCATTTATGTATACACTCAAATTAGGTTTAACCCTCCTGCTGCGCTGAGTAATTCGTGATGTATAACTATATATTAGTTTCATGTTATTGGTATTCACAATAGGAAAAGAACCTGAGTTTCCAAAACGTTTGTTTATTTCAGGCTTCTTTCAGGTTTTGATGTTCACTAGTACTTCTCTATTTCAGTTTCGCAGGAAATATTTCGCAGAAACAGATATTTTTCAGTTGAATTAACTTAAAGTATAGATGAGTTACATTTTTTGCAACTCAAAATACGATCATCCACGGAAGTTTGTATAGACTGTTTGGACTACTGGGGATACTCAACCTTTTTTTTGCTGGGCCGCATACATAAGCCAGCTATTTCACGCGGGTCGCATACATACGTTAGCTTGTGGAGACCCCCCTGGGTCTCACCTTGGACACCAAGATTAATTTGAGGCAAAGACCCACTAAGAGCCATTTTGAATAATAATATTTATTTATTATTATAATTTTCTCAAAAAAATCTCTGATAACATATAATACTATTATGTTACGTCACTTAAAGGGATTCGCCTTTATATTAAATTAAATTACTAATAATGCAATTCATTAATAATTAAGCTCAAGATCAAGTAAGGTCTACCGAAATAGGAAATCCGAGAAATACACGTACTCGAAAACTATTAACAACTAAGTCGCTTATTTTAAGCGTACGTAATTATATTTACTGGCTAACTTTCATTAACTTTAACTAATCTCGCTTATTTTAAAATGCGTACGTAAAGCCTTATATTTACTCACAACGTTCGATTTAAATATCTTATCTAATTTGGCTTATATCAGCGTTATTTCTGGTACGTCTAAGACCAAGGTAGCACTAACCATGTTTTTACTCATTTTTGTCAAAATCATTCGAATATTTTTCACCAATAATATAACAAACACGATATGAAAAAATTACAAATTAGTCCCATTGAATGTGATTCCTGTTTACAAAATTGTGACAAATCAAACAAGTACTGATCGATGTGTCACTGTTATCACTAGCCGTAAATGTTACAAATAGAAAAAAAATATCCATCCGCAGCCGTACGACATCGACAGCAAAAAAGCAAAATTGATCTATTTGATTTCTTGTCAAAGAATTTCCCATTAAATTTTTAATACATTGTTGTTAAATAATGAGTTTTCAGAGCAATGGGTCATGACCGGGTCACTTAAAAGGGCCGCAGGGTGAGTATCGATGGTTTAGATAGACACACCAGAATGCTCGCCGTTCTCAGCTCACCGCTCGTAACGTACATGCTGGTTAATTGCATCAATTCACACATAATGTACGGATTCAAAAAATCCTCTAAATTTGGAAGGAATTACACATATTTTTTGTTTGGTAGAATTAAATTTTTTGTACGAATATAAGAATATATATAAAATAAAATTATTCATTTAGCATTGAACCGAAAACCGCTATTTTTGGTGGAAAGAAAACCGGAACTAAATCGATATGTATTTTTTGTTTACTGCTGGAAAGAAAACCGGAATGAAAAAGATTACGGCTCGTAGCCCTGGTATATTTTTCTTTTACGTCTTCCCCTTGGGAGTCAATTTCGATAATAGCAAGCAATTGTCGATAATTGTGGGGGAAATATTGGTTAAAAAAAGAGAGGAATTTGTGAATAAATAATAAATGTGTGCCTGAAAAAATCTCCAAAGAGTTTGAGATAAACATGTAATTATGACACTTTACATAAATGAACTAGGAAAGTATCGAATATTTTTTATTATAAAATCCATTAATAAAACATGGATATGTTCTAATCCTTAAACCTGTTGAATATATTTTAATCATATTTCAACAAATTTCAAAAGCTTGCATGAAAAATTTCATAAATCAAATAAAAAATTTAATGATTCCTCGCGGAGAGATGTTAGAATTTATCGTAGAGCTGATGAATTTTATTGAAGGAAATTTATTGTTTTGTTTACAAATTTTAACTCATCGATGGAAAGCATTAAGAAACGTTAGAAGTATAATACAAGTAATAAATGTAATAAAATAACACTGTATCAGAATAATTGAATCAATTTATAGATGTTCGAAGTTAAAGTGTAAAAAATTATCTGAAAAGGAAATAGAAGAAGAGATGAATCCCGTCTACACTATTAAATCGTTCTGATCTTAGTTGGGTAATATTAAACCCCCTCTAGTTCATCATGGATACGGTAAGAATTTGCCATTAAAACTCGCCAATTTGTTTTAAATATGGACTCAACTGGCGACCAGTTCGAGTACCAACATTGAATGCTAACTTAAACTTGGCGCAAATCATCGATGTCCATAGAACTTGACACTCTTTGTTAATCCCACATCCTGTTTTGAACGGACTTGAAAGTGTCGATTACAAATCCCACAGAATCGTTAAGAATTTTCACCTCATTAAAGATATACTTAAAAGGAATTAGAAATTCATTTTACGTAAAATTACAAAATCCAAAATCTTTTTTGCTTTTTATTCGGTATAAATAAATAATACATTCTTTATGATAAGAATATGCAAAATTACCCACTTTCAAAACACAGAAACAAATACAATACATAAATAGCTCTCACAGCCATCTTTAGTAGCGCTTTCAATAAGCCGCGATTGTATTTCATTATTTCTAGCTTATTTAAGCAAAGTGTTCTTTCTTAATAACGAATATATATGTACATCCCACATTCTCTTTGTTGCGATCTCCTTTCCCTTTTGTCAAGATCTGCTTTTCTTTATTTCTCCCAAACTTAAACTCGACATGAAGAATGGAAATCAAAGGGAAATAATGAGGAACATAAATTTTTCTTTGTATTTCACCCTGATCGATAAAAGGCTTCCTAACATTTTGTTTAAAACCGCAACAGGTTATGAGGATTGCATTGAAAGTTGGATAAGAGTTTGAAATTGTAATTGTGTATTTTTGAAAGACTGTCGTTTTGAATTGCAAAACTTATTGGCGGATCTGATTGTAGAAGGTTAATAAATTTATGTATATTTATTTATAGATGGGTAAAGAGGTGGAAATCTGGAAGAAATATTTTTTGAAATTCTAATGAGTGATTTACGTACCTTTTCCTACCTTGAATAGGTCTCATCGCGACACTTTCTGTAATTTATTTCATACGTCTCATGTATTATAATTACGTTCTATTTTTAAGTAATCCTCAAATAGATAAGTTCATTTAGTTTATAACTTTTTCATTTTTGCAGAATTTTTTCCCCTTTTAAGCGGCTTATTACGTTCGGAATGCTGTTCTTGAAAAAACTTTTTAAAGGATATTTTTCAATTCCTACTATTAGCTCACAATCTCTACACATTTATTTATCTTGGTGGAATTATCAATCGTTAATAAAATACACTTTAAAACGCTCAATTGAGCTGAAATTTTATATACATGATTATTTTGGATGGCAATACAGTAATTTAATTATAATTAATAAAAATTAATTGATTAAAACTAATTATTCAAAGAATTTCAAATACAGCCACGTTGGCGACTTGGGTCAAAACTTGAAAAAAAATTTCTCACGTTTTAAAGCATCCAGTTTCATTGAAATTTTATATACACGATATATTGTTTTGGATGACAATACGATATTATTATTAATATTTATATTTATATTAATAGTAACTATTTAATAAAAAAGTAGCTAAAATAAAAATTTTCTTTGTTGATCTAAGTAGGAATTGACTTACATTTTTTTATATTACTTGTTTTAATATTTAGTTTGAGTTGAATTATACATAGAGAGAAAATGTTCTTAAGAATATTATTAAAATAAAAATTATTTAAATGCAATTTTTTGGCAAACAAGTGAAAGAAATAACATAGTTTCAAAACATTCTCCTTTTATAAAAAATGCTTTTATAGTAATATTTTGCTTATATATAGCTAAGATTTCTATACAGAGCCAGAATTAGGATTTTTGAAATATATAATTTAGAAGTGGAATTATTTATAATATATAAGAATAAAGAACTTTTAAGAAAAAATATCGGTTATAGTTTCAATTGATCGTAACTCTGAAAACAACGTGAATTTTTCAAAAATACTAGGTCAGCTCTGTTCAGTATATACAGGCAAAATATTATTATTATAGAAGTATTTTTCATAAAAGGAGAATATTCTGAAAATACGTTTTTCTTTCTTTATTTTTTGCCAAAGAATTGCGTTTCATAATTGTTTTCTTTAAATGATATTCTTAAAACCCGTTCCAAACATATTCAGTTTTCTTAAAAAATGAGATTTTAGTAATAGGCGTAATTTATTCGCAGATTATATTCGTGTTAAAGAATTATTGAATAAAATATTAACAATCTTTTTTAAATCTAAAATGGACGAATGTTTTTTTCGTTTTTTAGTTTTCTACCGCACATAACTGTTGTGTTGTACATGTCGAAAAATAATATAAAAATAGGTATTTTCCTTTCCTTCACTTATGCACTATGAATTCAAATTTTTAGACGAGAAAGAAAATAAATTAATAATAACTAAATTAAATAGGGAGTTTACTACTGATAAATTAACTTCTCCGTAGATGTGACCAAAAGGGTGATAAAGATGAATGAGATTGTCTATCAACACAACATTCAAGCAGGAGGAGGGTTAGTGGTGACTGTTATCGTATATCTTACCGACAGCCAAGGAACGAGGATGACATCTGTGTGAGTTAGAATTCCACTCTTCAATAACCCCCTTTATAGGAACGGACACTCGACAGATTTAACAAGTAACAACCCTTCTACATTAAGAGTCGAGGAACTAAGAGATAACCTGTGTATTTATTCTGTGATATACACAATTAATCTGAATATAAATAATGCATATATTTTATTTTCGTTCACAGTTTCTTCTAACACAATCAAGAAAATTGTCTTATAAGTCGTGCAAAAACAGCCCATTTTTGGGGGGAACATGGGAAACAGCGAACCGAACCTATAAAGAAAACATAAATTTTTAACGATTTTTCTTATGTTTCCGTGTATAAACCGGAAAGTTGTGGAACTTTTTTTTAATGTTAAAAGTGTGGACGTCGTCTTCTATACCGATTCGCTAATCTTAGGAAAAAACACAGTTCATTAAAAATTATTTTTATTCATTTTCAGTAAAAACTTTTTTTAACATATTCGGTTAATCACTGCACGCGATTTTAATTTGTTAATTTTTTTAGGGGGAGGGGGCTTGAACGAAGCTGTTCTTCAAATTGAACAAAACACAAGTAATATAAAAAAAATTTAAGTCAATTCCTACTTAGATCAACAAAGAAAAATTTTATTTTAGCTACTTTTTATTAAATAGTTACAATTAATATAAATATGTATATACATAGGACAGAATCACAACATTAAGTGGAAATTAATTTTTATTAATTATCATTAAAGTATCGTATTGTCATCCAAAACAATATCGTGTGTATAAAATTTCAGTGAAACTGAATGCTTTAAAACGTGAGAAAAAAAAACCTTTTCAAGTTTTGACACAAGTCGCCAAAAGGGTCGCTAAGTCGCCACCGTGGCTGTATTTGTAATTCTTTAAATAATTAGTTTTAATCAATTATTTTTTGTTAATTATAATTAAATTATTGTATTGTCATCCAAAATAATCATGTATATAAAATTTCAGCTCATTTGAGCGCTTTAAAATGTATTTTATTAGCGATTGAAAATTCCACCAAGATAAATAAATAAATATAGAGTGTGAGCTAATAGTAGGAATTGAAAAAATCACAAATCCTTCAAATTCAGCATCAGAATCTGAGTTATTATCCGAGTCTGTAATGTTCCCATTCACTCACTGGGATGTCTGAATGCATATGATCATGCAACAAGTTTTTTCTTCAGGGCATGAACCATAAATTGACGAACATGTCGTACACATTTCTCTTCCATATATATATAGCTTACCAAGAAATAAATGAATGAGGGGTAGGGGGTTGAATGCGTTAGCTTCAAATACGATTGCCAGAATTAAGTCGTTAACTTCTGGCGCTTTATTTTGCAAACGTTTTATTTGAAAATATTTCACATACTTTTACTGATTGACAACATTTTCGTCCTCATGGTGACATGTTTGAAAATTAAAAGAATATTTTCGTTATATTTCGGCTTATATATGGATCTCAAATTTTAAGTAAATTTTTTGAGTAAAAAATGCACTCTTAGATAATATTAAGAAATATACGTTGTTTAAAAATTAGAATAAAAGTAGTGTGACGGGGCTTTATCGCGTTCTTCCTATTAATCCTCTTGGGGAATCTTTGGGGCCTCAATTGAGTTATTTCATATCCAATCCTCTCAAGAAGAAACCGCGATATGCAGATTAGTTAATAGATATATAATGGAGTTTTAGTATTCGCGTAGTAGAATGGAAGGAGAAAGAAAGCTGAGATGCTGATCGCCTTGAGCTGATGGTAAAACATTAAATATAGAAGTGTAATTATAGAACGGGCTTTAGCGAGTTGAGGAATTTAAATCAGATAAAGATTATTAGGATAACTCCTGATAAAGGTAAGTCAGCGTTTCTCAAACTGTGGGGCGCACCCCCCAGGGGGCGCGCGATATCCCTGCGAGGGGGGCACGAGCATATTGAAAATAAAAGGTTTAAGAAAATAATTTTTTGGAATAAAGAAAATCAAAATGCTTTCTGACATAATAAAAAGTGCACATTTACACTGATATTATTTATATATATCATCTGTGATCATTAAAAATAAAAGATTCCACTTCAAACGTTCATTAGCAATCTTTGATCCTATAACCAAATAAAAAAAGACATTTTGTTTGCTTTACTGTAATCACACGATGAGAGATTTTTTATTACGTTTCTTTAACCCCTAAATTATTACTTTTGACTATCATATATTTGACCTTCAAACTTACTGGTATGTTTCACTCCATCTGTTTTTCTTTTAGGAAAGTCGTAAATAATGTTTTACTGTTGCTTTTTTTCCATATGAATGAGTTATATGATATATGGATAAGCACATTAAGTACTTTGAGGGATTATTTGGCCAAGATGTATTTTTACGCAATTTTATTTCAGAACTAATATCCTTTTTTTAATACACTTTTAACACGGGATCGGTCGCGCGATGCGCAGTCATCTGATATTCACGAAATCGTTAATTCTGGGAAAACTGTTTATTTGTTACCAATGACATTGACAGAATGTCCTCCAATATGAGTCTTAATGGGAACTAAAATGAATTTATCACATTTCGCCTTTTTTTTGGGGGGGGGGTTGCAAACGTTTTTTTTTACAATCAAGTTACTAGTTTTGATCGAGTTCCCTGCGCGACCACTTATGTTCAAAAATATTTTCTATGAACATGCTTATGTCCTTTATTAAGAGCACGCAGATTTGGAACATTTTCATTAGTTTTATCGGATTTTTCTAAAAAAAAACCAAAGAAAAATTGAAAAGTCCTTGAAGGTTGGTAAGTATAGTTTCTCTTAATTAAATTACTCACTGGAATTATGATTTTTATCGTGTATAGTAAAAATAATTATAAAATAAATTATAGTTTAAAAACAAACTAAAAAAACACGCTTTTATAGTGAATCGAACTAAAAAGTAAAAAAAATAAAAATATATATTACTTAAAAGTAACATATACACAAAATTTAATACTTATCTTGTTAATTTGTACGGTTTATAATTATGGTCGTATTGTAGCTTTACACCCTCCCCCCGAAGTGCATTATTATTGCATTCAATACACTATTATTTTTTGGGAGGGGGGTGCGATAAAAATTATGATTGAAAATTGGGTCGCCAGCAGTTTAAGTTTGAGAAACACTGAGATAAGTGATTAGGATTTCAGGTGCTATTTACTTAGAATTTAGAAATACGTTGTATCATTCCTGATTGCATCCCTATAGTAAGACTTGTCTTGTTTTTTTCAATATATTGGAATAGTAATAAATTATATTTATTATGGCGAATTTGGGTGATCAATCATTTCCTCCTACAAATCTAGGTCGCGCAGATGAAGAGATGATACCCCCTTGTCGGGGTATCATTATTATTGAAATTACTTCATTTCTAAACTAAACGATATTTTATTTTTCTAATTTATATTTTTTTCCAAATATAAGCTAAGAATATGCTATTAATCAAAGAGAATATTTTCCATTTTATGTGAAGAACAATTTTAATTTTTCTCCAGAAATCTTCCTTCTTAATCGAAATTGTAACTTTGTTGATAGAATTCCTATCGTCGACCAACTAATGCGTTTGTGTGAGCTAAAGCGTCGTCTTGTCATGAAGATGCTGTAATATATTTAAATAACTTTTAAGGTCTGTTTTGCTTCTTAAAAGAAAGTTTGGTCTTCGAATTCAAAGACATGAAGAAGATTAAATTCACTAATTCCTCTGAAGTATCTTTCATCTTTTAAAATTGTAGGTCATCATATACTCCCTTATTTTTAGAAAGCATTCAAACATTCTTAGAAAGTATCGGTAGCAAAATATCAAAAGATGTTTCTAAATTACGGTCCTTTTAGCACGACAGTTGAAATAGAAATAATAACTGTTTTTAAGTTCAAGAAATCTTCCCTTTTAAGCATATAATGCACGTCTACAAATGAAATGAAGTTCAGTTCCACTTTTACATTTTGAAATGGAAAGCACAGTGACACTAAAGAATACTTCCACCATTGTAAGATACAAAAATACACTGATAAAAAAAAACTAACATGCAAAGTGGAATCAGTAACTCTTAATACGCTGTTGAAGCCTCCTTTTTCATTCGAATGTTCTAATTTTACGTCAGCACACGGCGCAACATAAAGAACAAATAACAAAGACCATCCAGGCTCTCTCTGAGTCAGCATTTCTTAAAATACGTGATTAAAGACAATTTCCACGCCACTCTTGTTTCGAGTATTAAAAGCAGTCGTCATTAAAGTGCACCGTAATTAAAAGATGCGACAAATATTGACTAATTAGCCACTTGGCGTGGCAAGCGTTAATTAATTACAACCGAAACGCATTTTATCCATCACCGCTACTCGCTCGAAAAAAAAAAATTTTCCCTGGCTCTTTTTTTCTTTTTAAGTCACACTTCAATCGACCACGTGGTCCCGTAATGAACTCGGAAACGATGACGAAGCATCGCTTTCTGAAGAGAATCGATAGACGCCTGGTGGTAGAATCGTCTGCCGTTTTCGAATAAAAATCTGAGGAATAATATTTCGAATTAGTGTGTGGATTTCAATTTTGCCAACGGGCGCGCCAAGTTACGCTACGATTATCCCGATTGGACGTCATTAAGTGTAATTAAATTTCTGCTACTTTATTTGGATGGAAAAGTATAGAATTCCGATATTAGTAAACGCGGGAATAAAAGAATAACTACAACTTCAACGAGCTAAACTGAAACGCGTTAAGCTGATATTTAAACTTTCGAAAAGTAGTGTTTCTTTTTTGATTTTATTTGAATTTTCAACGAACAAATTATTCCTTTTAATGCAAATCACTGCATTTAATATTAACTAGAGATGTTATAATTTAGGAAAAGGGTATGGAATTAAGTACTTGAGATTAAGTAAGAGAAAAAGAACATGATTGAATATACGAGATTATACTTAAAATTTAAAATAGATTTTGCGTAATAAAGCCCGTTTTAATGAGTCTTCCCTGTGTAAGCATAAATATTTATAACTGTATTATTTATACTTATAACTAAGATTATTTTGTAATTAGACAGAGAATTTGGATGAATAAAACTTCTGAATTAATTTTCTGTAAAACAGTTTTAAATGAGTGGGAAATTATATTAGTAAAATATAATACTAAAAATTACTTTCGTTGTTATTTTATTGACTACATAAATGAAAAATCGAATTAAAATTAACATTTTATTCATTTATAAATAAATTCCTTTACACTGACTTCAGTCAAATTTATTTTCTAGTTTCTTAGTAACTAATTCTAGACTAAATTTCTTTCTTGGAAGTTAATTCTTTCAAATAATTATAAAATAAATGTTTAAAGTATATTATTTGGTATAATTATTCTAAGTATACATTTGGTATATAACTTGGAGCATTCCTATAGTATAATTTCATGATCACAGATATTTTTTCTAGTTATGAATTATTAGTGAACCTTGGTCCTTTTACTTTAAGAACCGTAAAATTATTCGAATTTTGTGTCAGTTCAAAAATAATAATCCCGAAGTATCTTCAAACAGATGAATTTATTTTTAACCTTTTTTCTACAGTAGCTACTAGGGTTTCACAAGAAATACGAGTAATGTTTTGGAATAGATGGAAATATGGAAAAAAATATAGAGTATTTTTTTATCATTCACTGCTAAATAGTTATTCTAACATTATAAGTCATAAGTAATAACAAGATTATGTTAATTTAAGTTTAAAAGAAATTCTAATTTTTCTTATGAAATAATTTTCTAGAAATAAAACTGTAGGTTTCATCATAAACAGAATGTTTTTATTTATTTTTTTAATTCCCCTGCTTACTTATTTAATTAAGCGCTTAGTTAATTTTCATACAGATTTTTTATTGATAGAATAACGTAACGCCCCACAAAACTTGTTAGCAAAAGTAATCAGATTCAATAAAAAAATACAAAACAAAGATATCCCTTTAACTTTAAACGATTCTTTTTATTATAAATATGGAATGTGTATTTCTATTCATAATATTGGATAAATGCTTACACTAATTAAAGGCAAAAGTATTTATACTAATCGATATAAGGGTATAATATATTTCCAATAATAACTTAATGCAGAACACGTCGCTTTTGTGCTCTTTGTAATTAATTAGCAATGAAGTTAAATATTTCTTTTTTGTTTACACTATTTACCTGAGATAAAGCGTAAATTACGAGTTTTTTCTTCAGTTTGAAAGTTGATTAGCTAAATGCTATCCTATAAATTATCGGAACTATGATTTAGTAATTAACAACTTCACCTGTTTTTCTACGTGTAACGGAACGAGGATAGATTTTGTGTTTAGATTAAGTACAAAAAAACTGTATTTTTTAAATGCTTATGTAAGAAAATGGTTTGAAAAAGACTTAAACATTTTTTTTATCTATTCAAGACTTCATATCAATAACTAGTTTGGACTATTTACTTTAGAATTATTACATTTATTGAGAGAGTATATATTCTAATTCTGACATTCTAATGATTATTACCTTTGATGCATCTATTTGTATGAGAGCAATCGCTAAGTATGGATTTTCTCATTTGAATTTAAAACACTCACAAATTGTTGAAAGTTGTACATTTCTTTAGAAGTAATATATATATATATATATATATATATATATATATATATATATAT
Source organism: Trichonephila clavipes (assembly GCA_019973935.1). Taxonomy (NCBI): domain Eukaryota; kingdom Metazoa; phylum Arthropoda; class Arachnida; order Araneae; family Nephilidae; genus Trichonephila; species Trichonephila clavipes. The sequence continues at coordinate 805,391 of BMAU01002389.1, read as the reverse complement.
ATATATATATATATATATATATAATTACATTTTATATCTACATAATTACATTTTTACTCTACACGAAAAAAATGAAATTCAAATAGTGTAAGTGATAAGGTCACCCTCTATGGAGTTTCCCTTTCGACTGACTTTTTTTTAAAGTAGGTTGGTTGTAAATAGCGTTGCAAGGGGGTTTGTGTGTTGTCCTACTTCACGCTTACAATGGACTAAATTCATGATGGTTACATGATAAAGGCAATCACGTGTTTCTCATTGATTAAAAATTGACATGTTAGTCGTTCAACATGTAAAGCTTAGATAACATTTAAAATTTGATGATTGGGTAAAGAGTTCACGTGTGTGTTAAAATTCTTCAAACAGTTTTCAAAATTAAAAAAAAAACTTACATTATGCGAATACTTTTAAATTAAGTGCATTTTGCTTAACTATGTGCATTATTATATCGTTGAAAAATATGTACTTTCTAAAAGAAAGTTTCAGCAAAAAGCAAAATTTGGCAACAGTGAAGTGCATGAACTAATTGGCTGGAAACGTGTGATTATATTTATGACATAATTATGACGTCACATTAATTTATGAACTGATTGGCTGAAAACACGTGACTCGGTTATCATATGACTATGACGTTACATGAATTTAGTCCATTCTTTAAAATTAGTTAAAAAGTCTAAAATTTTGGTCGAAATATGTTTTAATTTCATTAATATTTGAGACAACGGAATATCTGTACGTACATGCATTATATTAAGGTATCCGACTACGTTCGGAACTTCGATTTTAAAAAGATGCATAAATGAATAATTTTTATGATATTTAGTGTCACTTAGATTAGAATACATGTATAAAATTGTTTTAAGAACATTTTGACAAAAAATTATTTAAATACAACATTTCGGCTAAAAATGAACTTAGAATAACCTTTTTTCAAAATGGTCTCCTTTTGTTAAAAATGCTTCGATTATAATAATATTTTGCGTGTATATAGCTCAGACCTCGGTACAGAGGTTCAAATGATTTTTGAAAAATTCACATTATTTTCAACCAATTGAAATATTTATCGGCGTTTTTTTTTTAATTTATCCCCTCTGTTGTCGCAAAACATGGATAAATCCACTTCTAAGTTATATATTTCAAAAATTCTAGTTGGGCCTCTGTACAGAGTTCGTAGCTATATACAGGCAAAATATTATAATAGAAGCAATTTTTACAAAAGGAGAATATTTTGAAAATGAGTCATTCTATGTTCTTTTTTGTCAAAAAATATTGTACTTAAATAATTTTTTATTGTAATACACACTATTCTTAAAACAATTTTATATACATTTTCTAATCTAAGTGACACTAAATATAAATATTATCCATTTATACGCTTTTTCAAAATCACGGTTCCGAACGTAGTCGGATACCCTAATCAAAACTTTTATGATTGATAATTCTTCAAGTAAATATTGTCACGTCAATTTTAATCAAAAACAAAATAAAATAATAGAACTACGTGTTAGCATGTCTGACAGTCAAGAAAATAGTTTATAGACAACTGCTCGTAAACAGAACAAGTTCGAACATTCTTATGAAGGAATTCATCCATTTTATCCATCTTATTTGGCATTAATTGTTCTTGGGCAAGGAGAATAAAATCATACGAGGTCATTTAACTCGCGGAGAGTACTCCTAAATGTTATCAGGGGAGTTAATTAACTTCAGTTAAAAGATAAACAAGCAATTTATCATCTCTTCTGAACCATTCATGTTTCTCACGTGCTGAAGAAGAAATAAGTATCGGTATAAATACAGAAGCAATGACTGAAATATTAAAGTTTAATACTTGACAAGGAAAATTTTATAATCGAAATCTGCCTTCTGATTTCAAACACAAGGCCAGATATGAATTTCTGAAAAGTTCTGATTCTGAATGTATACGAGATTTGTCTGCGTACAAGATTGTTGATAGAGATAGGGTGATTTTTTGGAATAAATTGGCTATAAAATAATCAAACTATAAAGTAATTATATAAGTATGTAATCATTGGATATAGCAATTAGAACAAAACCAAGAATTCCAATTAAAATAATATCTACAGCTTTAGATATAAATGTATCAGAAGCTTCAATTGGATACATCTTTTAACAGGGCTATAAACTCAAGAATCATTTCATTCAAATCATTTTCTTCTAAAATACAGCACTATATATCTTTTTTAAACATACTGAGCAATTGCTTCTCACAAAAAAAAAAACGTAATGTAACGATAAATATGTCTGTTTTCTACAATTTTTCTTATTTTGTATTATGTAAAATCAATTTTAACGGTCCATTTAGTTATCCGCCAGTGTGTAAAGTTTATCACTTCGTATCCTGGTAAAATTTAGAATTTTTTTCTGTAAGTACACTGTTTTTCTCTTTAACGTATAAAGATATAAGAAAAACTGTATGGCTAGTACAAAATAAGGTACATATTTTACAAATGTTAAATGGGTTGTGATAGTATAGTTCTAACCAATTTAACTAACAAAACTTATAATTAATTACATCAAATTATCATTTATAAATATGACACTATATCTATATATTGAAATCAACGCGTATTTTATCGAAATTGGGGCACTTTCTATTTGAGAAAAGTATTCCAAATTTGTGGATCTTGTTCCTTAACACTGGATGAAGACAATTTTAAGCAATGGACTTTTCAAAATAGAAACGTAACATAATTTACACTCCGAACTACTTTAGACCGAATATTTTGTTTTTATCTTAGTATGAACACTAATTTAAAGAATATCAACCTGCTAGACAGCAGATTTTGATAAAAACTTATGCATAATTAAGTACTTCATTTGAGGTAGATTTTTTTAACACAGTTATGGTTCTCGGTAACTGTTCACTTGCATTCTTTACTTAAACGTTGGTCTTGTACATATTTCGCACTATTTTGATTTCAAACCGAGAACGTGTTCAAATTTTTCCCCCATTTTAATGTATTTTCTTTAGAATGATTAGAAAACATGTAAATATTTCGGATCGGTGGACATTGAAAAGAATTAATATTGGCTCAAAAGTCAAAAAGTATCACCCCTTTCGACTGTATAATAGTAAAATGATTTGTAAAGTTTAAAACATAATATTTTTCAGGCTACTTTTTTTTATCACTGTGGGTTACAAAAATATGTGGATTTTTTTACTCACAATGTTGAGAAGTTGTCCATTCCATTTATTTAAGAGTAGATGAGAATATTAGAGCTAAAAACAACATGCGATAAAGTAGAATATCCAAGAAATCAAGAAACCAATTGTAACAGATAAATCATTATTAATATCAAAATTAATAGGCGCTGCTACATGGGGAAAATACAACCGTGTGAATTGTTATTACAATATCGGAAGTGTGATAACTTTTATGGAAAAGTTTTAAAACGTATGTATTTGGTTTACATATTACTAGAAAAGAAGGTATAATTTGTAGATCACAATAAAGCAATAAGATAAACAAAAAATTTCATTCTTATAAATGAGTGTTTCTCATTCTGTGCCCTCCCTGTAGGGAGGCGTGATAACCCCACGAAAGGGGTGCGAGCATATTAGAAAGTCGAAAACAAAAGATTATTTTTTAAAAATTAACAATTTACTGAACGGAAGCAAACAAATATATTCTGACATAAAAAAAATTAAGCACACAATTACACTAATATACAACAATAATACAATTACACTAATTACACAATTACACTTATAAATATATCAGTACTGCGCAATGTAAGAACAAGTTTAATAATTATCAGTGACCCCATGGGGTTGTCATATACAAAATTATATGCAAACATTAACACTTATCTTTATAATTTGTACGCGGTTTATAATAAATCTTTTAAATGCAGATTAAAAATTACGCGATTTGTTCCCCAATGCCCCATTTCTATGTTTAACACGTAAGCAAGGGTATGTGGTGTACAGAGGGGTGGAGGTAGAAAAGGAATAAATAATCAAAAAATTCCTCTGAAAAAAACTTCGTAAATACCGTCAAGGTTATTTTATTGCATTCCAAAGCCTTTGGAAAAAATTTATGGATAGCAGTTCACAGAAGCGATCGTACTTCGGAAAGACGTATATATACGTCTGAGCCAATCAACGCACTGACTGAGAGAGATGTTTATATACGCCGGCGGAACCTAAGAGATGGAAGTCATATTGTAGGTTTAACGTCAAAGTATAGTATTATTGAACTTAATACATTGTTATTGCATGGAAGGGGACGCGAAATTATAGTTGAATATTGGGTCGGAAATATTGAAAGTTTGAGAAACAATGCCATTAATAATATTCTTTTGATAAAAAAAGGCACAAAATATCGGATAATTGAATCATTTTCTTGAAGTGGCAATTAGCCTTTTACTTGGTGGCACCACTCTAAAGGTTGATTGGCCCGTAGATCCTTTTCCTTTTTGTAGCCTTGATATAATATATATTAAAGTAAAGCTAAACATCAAATTATGAAAATTATTTGCTGATTTTAAGGAAATCATTATTATTTCTTGTCTCCGTAGCTTACCTTCAGGATTAATCCCAGACTGTCGCTTGTCTCCCAAGAGACGTGTTTAAGTGCACCATTAAATCAACATAAAAGTAAAAATTTAAGATATTGAGCTCCGTTAACCAGAAAAAAAACAATAACGAAAGTGCTACAGTGGCTTCCTTTGTACTTAATGGGACATTTTAGAGAAAAGAACTTACTAAATAAACGAAATTCTCTTAAGTTTCTCCAAACTTATATCGTGTTACAAAAAACTATCTCTCTACAAAGGGAAGTATTTTCTTTCTCAATGAGACATTTCTTTTGTTGGATGTTTCCGTTGTGTGGCATCAATAGGAAGTTTTTAAAAACTTCTTTTTCTTTTAATTTTTCTTCTGTTAGTTACATATATTTAGGATATTTTTAAGAATAGATTCTCGGAGGTGCTCATAATATTTACCTTTTTAATATAACCTGTTAATCTTTCTCATTTTTAAAAATATATTTAGAATGTATCGCGGTGTTTACAGAATATGTATTACTTATAAATTAAACAGTGTTCTGATTATTACATACCATCTAAAAAAGATAAATCGTTACAATAGTCTTTTTTTTAAGAAACTTAGTTGAAAAAAGAAATAACAAAAAAAAATGTAAAGGAATTAGTAAAAAATCAAGTTTATTTATGAAACTAACTTACAAGTTTATTATGAAAACTTAGGGGAATACAGAAGAAAATGCAAACTTTTCTTTATTTAAAAACACATATTAGAACACAACACTTCTATGCAAATCATAGCATTTTTGTTAAGATGACTTAGTAGGTTCGGAATTTTTTTGAATGAATTTTTTTTTTATATTTAGTGTCACTTGAATTTGAATATACAAATAAAATTGTCTTAAAAACATTATTACAAAAAAAATTATTTAAATAAAATGTTTTGGCCAAAAGTAAAGAGTGACATTTTCAAAGCATTCTAATTTTATAAAAAAGGCTTCAATTATAACACCAATAATTTTCCGATATATATATATATATATACACTCTGTCGCAAAAAAATATATGCACCCAGAAGAAATCAAGCTACAATCACGAAACTCGGCAAGAATGTAGTCTGGTAAGAGATATGCAAATGATTAAAATTTCGAAGCCATTGAGACAAGGCTAAGTGTGCTATGCGCATATTAGTTGCGCAACTGGGAGAGTTTAAAAGCATGAGTACGAGCGCCGTACGGCTATCCAAACGAATCTGATGACTTTGATAGACGATATTGAGACTTAGGATGCCTCTAAGACGTAACCGGCGGCAGTACGAGCAGCTGACGGACTTTGATAGGGGCCGTATAATAGGCCTCAGAGAAGCAGGTTGGTCGAATAGACGTATCGGCCGCCACCTCGGTCGGAGCGATATGGTAGTTGCTCGGTGTTGGCAACAGTGGATCACAGAAGGTAGAGTGTACCGTCGCGGAAGGTCAGGACGTCCCAGGAACACAAATGATCGCGAGGATCGTGCAATCAGAAGAGTGGCCACTTCGGCACCAACAACGTCGCGAGCATCGATTCAACGCCACTTACCTCCTTCCAGACATCCAGGGCCATCAAGAGAAACCATAAGGAGACGACTGACCGAAGTTGGCTTGAGGAGTCGACGTCCGCTAAGACCCTTACCACTGACCCCACATCATAGGCAGTGTCGACTGGATTTTTGCCGACCTCGGGCAACTTGGAGTGTGACAGACTGGAGACGTGTCATCTTCAGTGATGAATCCCGATTCAGTCTCAGTGCTGATGACCACCGCACACGTGTCTGGAGGCGCACCGGCCAGCGGTCCGATCCGGCATTTATTGTCGAGCGGCATACAGCAATTTCACAAGGTGTGACAGTGTGGGGAGCAATTTCTTGGGACACACGATCATCTTTAGTGGTCCTTCAAGGCACTTTGACAGCTCGCAGATACGTGGACGATATTTTAACGCCGATTGTGCTACCCATGCTATCAAGTCGCCCAGGTGCCATTTATCAACAGGATAATGCTCGTCCACATACTGCGCGACTCTCCCAACAATGTCTTCAAGGATATGACGTCCTACCATGGCCTGCCAGGTCACCAGATCTTTCGCCAATAGAGCATGTCTGGACGCGCTGGGAAGGCAACTGCAGCCGTCCCGAGATACAGGAGAATTAACTGCGCAGATGCAAAGACTATGGCAGGATCTTCCACAGGGGGTCATAAGTGATCTAATTGAATCGATGCCACGCCGAATTTCGGCTTGTATAGCTGCCAGAGGTGGCTTTACTACTTACTGATTTTTAACCTTTTGCAAGCTGTAACCGCTTAATAAAATGATATTTTGTTCTGAATTTTTAATCATTTGTTTATTTTCATATACACTACATGCATACCAAATTTCGTGAATGTAGCTCAATTTCTTCTGGGTGCATATATTTTTTTGCGACAGAGTGTATATATATATATATATATATATATATATATATATAGGACTATATATATATATATATATATATATATATAGCTAAACCGGGGTTGAAGTAAGATTTTTGAAATGAATAATTTAGGAATTGATTTATTCATATTTTAATACATCAGAGGAGAGAAATTTTAACAAGAAACACCTGTTATTATTTTAATTGATCGTAATTCTGAAAACAATGTGATTTTTTCAAAAATCTTAGATCGGGCTTTGTAGAGAAATCTTAGCGAATAAGAAAAATACTATATTTTTATAGTATTTCTTATAGAAGTAGAATATTTTTAAACATGTTTCCTTTTTTGACAAAAAATTGCATTTAAATATTTTTTTCGTGTTATAAATTATAAAAATAGTTTGATATGTAATTCTTATTTAACTAACACTAAATATATTTTAAAAGTTATTCATTTATTCTCTTTTTTAAAATCATGATTCCGAACACAGTCACTTTAGAAAAAGTTATAGTTTTTTTATTTATGAGGCCACACAATCTCTCAATAGATACTAATTTATTATATGTATATGTTGTGCGTGCATGTGAATATCTATAAAATCAATCACGGACAAATTAAAATGGGAAAAATTCATCAGTTAATTTATTTATTTTTTACTTAGAAAGAATTAGAATCAAACTTAGAACATTTTTTCAAGCAGAAAAACCTGCCTTTCATGCAGGTTTAGATATAGTTTTTGTACATACTTTTACATTAATTTTACTGCATTCTTAAATTTAAGAAATATTACCTAAATCTGCAATTTTTTTTCCTCCAATTTTGGGTGGAAAGTTAGGAGTTGAGACGAAATATTAATCATATTTTTTAATGAAAAAAATTAATAGACTTAAATTTAAATGAAGAGTTTATTCAGATTAATTGATTGGTTATCAATAGATTCAGATATAAATGAATGGTGAAATTAACATAGAATGTTAATGTATTCTTCTGTCTCAAAAATATTCCAAGGGTAATTTCAGTTGGTGAAGATATAACCCGAGTACCCTCCACTCTATTGTTCCCGTGAGAACTTTTCAAAAAGGATTTGAATCCTTGCCTACAATAGAACGAAATCCCAGCCTGAATCGGCTAAACCAATCAGGGTGACATAAATGGTAAAACGTCTCCAAATCCCGAGCACTGCTAATTCTCGCCCTTCGAATTCGAATAAATGTCATTAAGCGGGGTGCTCCGACAAGCAGGCAGAAATTCTGCTCATTAAATTCAGATAATAATAAGTCAGAAGAGAGATCTCCTCTGCAGAACAACACCCTTCCCCGGACCCCTTATTAACGCAAACTCACGCTCTGCTGGAACATTTGTTCGTTCAAAGCAACGATTTATGTGGAGAATGCGTCCCCAAAGCCTGTTCGATGTGTAGGGATGTAATTCGGGTCATAACACGACGTTTCATCTTGTGAATAGGCCATTGAGAAATATTGGATTAGTAGGGCATCTCGGTTCTTCGTTGACAGCGAAAATTTCGTGGAATTTTATTTGGTGTGGGAGATCCTTTTAAATTTCGGGTTTAAATATTTGGAAATCTGGATAACAGCAGAGTGGAACTCTTGGATTGGTTTTTGCTAATTCTTGATAAGTGTAGTGTTTATGAAAAGCATTTGTGTGTGGTCTCGTGCAAGTTAAGTGGCAAAGGAAGATTCTATTGTCTTTGTTTCTGTTCCACGTTCGCTTACAAAATCAAAGTTTTATTCGAATCGATGGATCAAAATACAATTAGCTGGGAGAACATTTATTTTGTGTTGGTTTAAATTTCGTATTAGTTGGTGTGGCCCACGCTTTAAGTGCTTTGTCTTCACATTCATTTGACCTTATACTTCCAACTCTCGCAGTTTATTTGTTTTTCCATGAAGCACTCAGTGGTTACAACCGGTCGCCAACAGCTCAAACAAAATTTGCTTCAGTATAATGCTGAATGTTCTGGAATTTTTTTTTTTACATTATACGTTCCTTAAGTTATTCCTAGTTCAATTTCGCATCGTCAGAGTTCAGGTGTCTCTCTCCTGGGAGGAAACTGGACGGCAAAATTACATTGTGGTAATTGGTATATACTTATATGGTGTCACACTAAAAAGGGATACCAGCCCCCGGGGAATGTATTAAGTCTGCAATGGTAAAAAAAACCACCCAACAGCCTCATTTGAAAAAAAGTTTCTGAAGTAGTTCATATGGACCCCTGGGGGGGGGGTCCTTCTGACTGCTGAGAGAAACAGTTGCAAATTTAAATCAATATAAGGTATTTGACTACTTTCAACAACTTTTTTAAAAAAATTGAGATATGGAAATTTTTTGTGGTTTTTAGATTTATTTAGCACATTTTAAGAAAAAAAATGCTAAAATTAAAAAGAGAAAAAGAAATTTTTATTACTAAAACTGAAAAAACTGGTAAAAATTTACAAAAAATTCCATAAATGGGGCCCATTCTGTAAAAAAAGTTTATGAACAAGTTCTCAATTTTTCAATTTTGATGTGTTACTTTAGTATTCATTTTTGAAATGACCTTCGGAATAAGAGATATCTTAACTTTTACAAAAACGAGAGCCCTTTATCTTAGTTATTATATGAAATTGCTTTAAAAAAAGTGATTATATTCACATAGGGGACTGTAAATTTTGTAATAAAGCAGTGATTGATAAATCTAAAGGTTAAAAAAAACACTTCTACTATTAGACAGAACGTACACAAAAAATTTCAGTTAATTATTCTCAAAACTGTTTGAGAAATCGCTGTCCCCGTTTGAGTTTTTTTGAAAACGCATTTTAAAGTTTGACATCTTGTTTAAAAGTTATGGCATCTGCTTTTACCAAAATCCTTGTAGTTTTTTTTCTAGTGAAAGGAAAATAAAAAACTTAAAAAATTATAATTTGTATAAATACTACTTCAGATATCTCAATGTTTCATTTATACTTTTTATGTCAACATTTTCCCTTCAAGTCATTCAAAGTTAAATATGTAATTTTCCTACTATGCATTGCAAGGCATATTTAACTATTATGCATTGAGCTATTTCGCTTGGGGGTTCATGGTCAAGTTTTGAGTATGAAAAGAGGTCCATGTGGTTACAATAAATTTGGAAGCCGATTTAGATGAAGGAAGCAATCCAAATAGATCTATTTTGCGTATTTTCTGCAATGCAGTATGAGATTCAGTTTCAAAACTGATAAAAGTGTTAAATATATCTATAATTTTCTAAAAACGCAATTGAGCTTAATACTGTTTGATTGCATCGAAAAATAAAACATAATAAGGTTAGTTCAGAGATCAAAATTTGGGGACAAAGTCTGGAAGATATTTTATGACTCGCATAGCTATTTCCATCTGAATCTGTAGAACCCCTTAACTGCCTATTAAAGGTCACGTGATTCGCTCCCCAGTTCCACCGTCTTTAACATAGACGCACGTATGTGGGGTGCTGCACGCTGGAAATCCACAAATCTGAAGTAATCCCAAAACCGTGACGTCATCTTGCATATTTTATTTATTTCTGATAATAAATATTAATTCTTATTTTTATTCTGATAAAAATTATTAAGTAGTGTTGTGAGTAGCAACAATTTTGTTTTGTGTACAAGAGAATAATATATGAATGGAAAGAGGAAAAAAGACGCTGCTGTTTTAGGTGTTTATTTAATTTCTGTTTAATGTTGAATTACTTAACATGGTGTATTGAGGGGAAAAGAAAAAAAGCACAAAGCAAATTTTTCTTTGAAATAAGTAAATCCTTCACAAACACTGTCAATTTCATTGTATAGCATTCCAAAGCCTATCTAATAAATTTACTGATAGCAAAACGAAGAAAAGTATCGTACTTTAGAAAGGTGTATATGTACGTTCGGTGCATTTTACGCACCGGTTGAGCTAGGCGGCAGTTAAAAGGTTTAAAGGAAATACATTTACTTACAGTTTGTTTATCGTACATTAGTACATTTATAGTAGTACATTTTTTTCTTTGAATCCTTATTATTCTTCAGTGCTTTATATATTTGAAAATAAAATGAATTACTTAAAGTTCAAAAATTGTATACAGTGAAACACGTTTAACGCGAAAACACTTAAGGCGAATTATCGGTTAACACGGAATAATATACTACGGTTTCGACAGACTACTATGTATTTTCATGCTTTTTTTTCTTTTTCTTAACACTAAACGAAAATCGCTTAACACGAAAAGATTCCCCTTCTGTGAATGATCAAAATACAGAAAACACCAACTGAATTGAACTGTCATATTGTATTATCGGAAGAATTTATTGCAGTAGATGATCATAATGTCTGTACAGCTCCAGTTATGTTAGACAAAAACATTTTGGAGTTTGTTCAAAGGTAAAAAAAAAATATCTTTGATGCAGATTTCTACGATGAAAATGGAATGGTAAGGTAGGTCCTGTTCCTACGTCATCCAAAATGATGAACTTCATCAAAGGATGCGCAGTTATTTTGACACACATTCCAATGTTGAAATGAATAACAAAATACACGCCATCGAACAATTTGTTGTCAATTTGATGCAAAAAACACAATTCAAAGACAAAAACAAATTATTTTTTTAAAAATAAGACATGTTAGACATTTAAAAAGTCGGATCCAAATTTTTATGATCTCCTTGTGTTGTTTTTCCAATCCCGTTCCATGATCTCAATGAAAGTAAGCACACCGATTCGAACCCGATCTTTTTGAGTTTCGTGATTTGTGGTTGGCAGCAACTGCAATGCAAATCGAGCGAGTATTTAAACTCGGCTCATGTTAGTTTTTCAAGAAGAAAGGAGAAACAGAAATATAAGAAGTGTGTGAGTGGTTTAACTCTTAGAGGGAGAGAACGGCTGGTTGGCAATGCAACTGTAGGTTGCATCACCATTTTCAGATTAGAAATTCATTTTACAATATTAGAATACGGTTCGAATCGGATGTCTCTGGTAATGTTGATTTTTGAACTTATTGTCTTTTTATCGCTCCAGTAACGAGCGCAGTGACTTTATGATTGATTATTAAAGGCCAATTTTAAGAAACTGTTTTTCGTCTTCATGCCTCCTCGACACATAAATTTCACTGCTAGCTTTGCAAAATTTAAATTAGTTTACCAATAAGTGTAACTATTTTTTTAAAAACTCAAAAAATGCTTTGTTTTTCAAAAAACGTGAGAAAATTTTGTATTAAACTTCCTTAAACTCCTGTGAATGTTTTTTTCCATTGATTTTTATTAAATACAAGCATATATACATATTTATGTAAATAAAATGTACTCTAATAAACTTAATTTTATCGAATATATGTTTGTCTTTTCAATATCTTTTAACACGAAAAAACATTTCAGTCCCCCTCAAAATGATTTTCACCGTATTTTATAAGAGAAAGCTTCTTAAACTATTTTATTCGAAATAAAGTCTTGACTCCGAGAACACCTTTTTTTTTACTTACTTTCTCTAAACCATGCGTGGGAACACAAAATTTATTACTGTTTCTCATTCTCCCTGCCTGGGCCAAATTACTAACTTTTCATGTTTCTTGAATAAAATTGCTAACGAATCCCAGGACTGCTTGCTCCCAGGACTCAATTCTGTTTTTGTCCATCATGTTCCATTGTCCCCAAAAACAGATGTTCCACTTGAGAGTCGGCGGCGAGACAAGATGGCGCAACAAATGTCCTGGAAACAAATGCGCGTTCCACTGGATTGTCGCAGAGGTGTTAATTAAGCGCGAGACCACGTTTAATAAATCAAGCGGGGGTCTCTCGGTGGCACTTTCATCCATTTTCTAAAAACGGTTTAATTTATTCCATACTTCGAACGAAACTCTTCCTTCCATTGCCAGAATTGTTCCAAGATGAGTAATTATGTGTGTCAGTCTCCTTTTTCAAGCGACTCAATTAAGAATATTTGTAAATTCTACTGTGAGGATAATCGTACAACGAAATGGTAAAAGTCTGTTGAAAGAAGTGAAATGAATTCATAGCTGTTATTTTTTGTGTGTGTTTCGAAACGTCTAATTGAAGCCAGAACTGCATAATGTTCTTTCCTTTGTGATGTGGATGATATAATTTTTCATTAATTTGGTAATAAAAATATGATAAATGGCTTTCATACAGAAACCGAGCAGCTCGCTTATTAATTAATAGTTCATATAAACTTCTCTTTGGCTTCAAAAACACGTCAGAACATACAGATAGACAATGTACATGATTAAATACCAGATCATGCTCATCTTTAATTTAATACACCATTCAGCTTTAAAAAGGGTTGGCATTAAAAATTATTAAGCAAATAGCGAAAAAAACAATATAAAAAGTTAAATTGCTTCGCAAATAAATTTTAGTAGTTTATTATTTTGCTTTTAAGGAAGTTTGCAAGCTTTGTGAGTTTCATGAGTGTTAAATCTCTAACTAGTTTTGAAAATAGTGATTTTATTTTTACATTTATTTCAAAAAAATGAATTTATATTTATTAGTGAATTGATATTGATCCTATCTGTCCTTAACGACATGTTAAACATGCAATATTAAAAATGTTGCTTGATCATTTTGCGCGATTGAATACGATAAAAAAATCTTCAAGTATTTTACCCTAAGGTTATGATCTGAATCGAAGTATTATTTTACCATTCAGTAAATGAACATGAATTTTTGTCCTGTGGGTTTCCAAATGCGCGACGTAGCATTCAGAATAATTATTTATATTTATTTGGCTTTGATATCAATAGGATCGTGTTCGCGGTCCTCCAGATCAGTGATACTTAACCTGCAGCCCACCGATCCTTTTTAAGTGGCCCGGTCATGGCCCATTGCTCTGAGAAACTAACTTTATTAAGAACATTGTATTGAAAATTGGGTGGAAAATTCTTTGTCAAGAAATCAGACATATCAATTTTGCTTTTTGCTGTTGTTGTCATACGGTTACGAATTGATATTCTTTTTCTATTTGGAACGGTTACAGTTAGTGATAACAGACAGCAGTGGAGTAGCGACCATTTTATGGGTGAAACTAATTTTTAACTATCTTTCATATCTTGCAAGCGAAAAATATTCGAAGAAAATATATCATTTCAAGACGAATGGGAGGTTGACTATTTTGTAGTGAAAAATAAACATGGATCAGTAATTGTTTGATTTATCGCGAAAGTGCTGTATTTAAAAAATACCAATAAACAGGAATCCTTCAATGACAGTTTTCCTCGAAGATCTCTTTCAAACGATGATAAATAGGCTTTCTTGAATAATTTTCACAACAGCAACAAAGTGCTTTGTCAGTGGTAATACCCCAGAGGTAACAAAGACAACCTATGAAGTTTGTTATATTATTGGTAATCATACGAAACCATTTACTGATGCAGAAATTGTGGAAGGGTGTTTCTTAAATGCTTCTAATTTAGTGTTAATGATAAAAATAGAACTTAAAAATAATAATTAAAAAAAGAAAAACAGGAGTTATAATATTTTGATCTATTTTCCACATTTTAAATTTCCAATGCTATCTTGGTCTTAAGGCTTTCCTGCCCCCCCCCCTCCCCGTTTATCCTCATGTTGCGACCCGCGTATTCAACATACGTATGCGGCCCGCGTGAAATAGCTGACATGAGTATGCGGCCCAACAGAAAAAAAGGTTGAGTACCCCTATTCTAGATTGTCCATATTTGAGTCGATTAACGATTCGAATTCTCATTTGATTCAATTTCCTGTTCTTGTGAATGATGTTGTATAGTAACCAGAACGAAGAACCTGAAAATTTTCAGCAGCGTGATATGGAAATGAGAGGGATTGAAACACCAATTCAAAGGCTAACTTGTTACTCACTAGATTGTGGCTGAATTGAAGACTAGATTGAAAGTAGTGGGTCGATTGAAGTTAGTCCCTAATACATTTTGGGCACCCTCTTATTTGACATAAATTAGAGGTAGATCAAAAGAATTTGTGCCTTTTAGATGGTTTTTTTGATTGCACAATGTTTAACTGTAAATTAGCTTCAGACCTCAGAATTCTGCTGAAATTATTCTGAAATATTGGTCCTGCTCTTTCATCTCCCGAGTCAAACAGTCCAATAAGATCGTAAATTTTTCATTCCAGTAGGACAGGATAGTGTACTAGCTTATTGTTCCTTCTGTAATGAGGCAAATTGGGGAGAGACACATAAGCGGATTCCAGAAATGCTTCAAAAAGGGAAGGGGAGTTTTCCTTTTACGTCCCTTTTTCAAAGTGACTCAGAGTCAACCTTTCAAAAATAAAAAAAAAAAAAAAAACTCCTGGTTTCTTTTGAAAGAATGCTGGCCCTCTTTCAAACCCACAGTAAAAAGGCGAAAAAAGAAATAAAACTGTGCAAGAAACGGGAGGGACTATCTAATGGGAGAAACCCTACGACAATGACGACCACTTTTTTTTTTGGTGTGGACCGAAAAAAAAGATAATTTTCGGTGGGGTAATATAGTTTATCATAAAACGTAAAAGAGACTAAAAAACGGCATATTTTGATACTTTTGTTATATTAATAATGCAATGAGGGAATTGTAATTCTGTGTTGTTTTTTCAATTTTTCTAGCTTAAATATAGATGAAATTGTATAATAATACAATATTTTGATAACTTTATGTATATTAGTGTGGGTTCCATTTTTTGCTCATGCAAAAGCTTTAAAATTAATTTCTGTATGAATTCTCGCAAATATGATTTCCTTACACAGAAAATATTCTAATTTTAACATACACGAGCTCGTATCCTGTTGTTTCTGTCGAGTTGTGTGTTCCAAGCTTTGTTTCTAAAGCAGATCTCTCATGTACTGTTGGGCTGATGCACGTTAAATCTGACGAAGCTCAAAGTGAGGTGCCAACTCAGGAGTCATTCTCGTCAGTGGGTGGAGGTTCAAAAGTATGAGATTCATCCCGAAAACCTTGAATTAAGCTCGATGCTAATAAGTAACCAATTAAATCACATAGAAAAAAAATAGACATTCCATTGAATGAATTTTTTTTTAACATTTAAAATGAAAAAAATTCGATACTACAGCTTAAATCCTGCCAGTTAGAATCTTTAGGCTGGGCGAAATTTTCTCTTCTGTCCTGCAATAAAGAATCTATTCTTTTAGTAGCATAAATCATTTCAAATGTCTCAACGACATTTATTTTTCAGTTAAAATGCACGTGCTTTTATCTCACTAAAACAGAATTCTCTATTCTTCAAAATCTAATTTTAACATATCGATTCAAGTTCCAGAACTGATCAACGTTGAATTTTCAATTTCAAATTTCATGTACAGGTTTATTATCTTTAATGACTTTCAAAAACATTTTTGCCAAAAATTTAAATTTTATGTCGCAATAAATTACCTTGTAAACTATTTAAAACTGAATTATATTACCTTATATAAAGACTAACTAGTATGTTAGACTCTTAATACTCAGGGGGTTTGCATACTATTCCTCTTTCAGCTGTCTTAACTGCTATTAATCATAATAATGCTCATGATCTTCGGTTTCCAGACTCTTTATATTGTTTTTATAGAATCTCTGAAGGGTTTTTATCCTATACTTTACCACGCTGCGTTATTTCCATAGACTACGCATATGCTCTTTAACCTTCTATATAGACTAAAGCCGCATGAATGTTTTAGAAGTAGCCAATGATAATGGCTTACTAATAGAAGTAGAAGAGTTATAGCATTAGAATAACGAATGATTTTCGGTTAGAAAGAAGAGGACTATTTACTGAGCTGGCCGAAGCAGGACAGAATAATGGCGAGATATAATGAACATAATAAATAATAGTTCTTATGTAAAAAAAATGTTTTTCAGAATAGAAATGAAATGATTTCAACAAGTGTCTGTTGATTTCCTGATGTTCTAATATGTATTTAAAGTGTTCAAAGATTCGAATGGTAATTTGCAGTCTATATCTAGCTGATGCTGAAATCGAAACAATCACTACTAAACTCATTCAATATTAGTTATCAAGTTAAGCTTTTATACCTTAATTGAAAAGTTTATCTTACCTTTTCCTCATGTAGTTTTTAATAAAAATTATAAGATCAATATATTTGTGTTTTTGGTGGTATTCTCAAGTGAGCTGCAAATATTTTTGAGGCACTCATAAGTTAGATTATCTTTGCAAACCTTTAGTCATAGATTCTATTCATCCCGAAAACAAACAGGTGTAGATTTTTGTTTAGGTTCTATTTTGCTTTTAAATCGCCGAATCTTTTCCATTTGTCAGTTTTCTCTATAAAATTTAAACGCTAAAATAATGTTGACGCATGAAATTCAAATTTATATTTTTTTTGATAATTGTAATCATTGGTATTGTAACGTCGCTTCTCCGAACATCAACAGCGGTTAGAGTCTTTGTTGGACCCGACACCCACACGTGCATCTTGCAGTTGCAGCGCAACCCCTTTTTGACCCCCGAGAAATCGAACACCGTCGACCGGAAGATGAGAGAGGAGAGATGCTTTGAACTTACACGGGAGCGGTAGCCAACGGTTCTTCCTCTCACAAAATATTGGACTCTGACAATCTTTAATTAAGTTTAATAACTTTAATGTATCATTCAGTAAATAATATTCAATAGTTGTGACGTAAATAAATTCCATATTTAAATTAACCAAGAATACGCTACCGTTATTCTTTCAAACGTTACAGTATTAAATAAGTACTGTGACTATGTGTTTAATATGCAGCCTGATTGCAATAGCCAGCACGCATTATTGTCATAAGAAAGAAAAGAAATATATATATATATATAGAGAGAGAGAGAGAGAGAGAGAGATTTGTGAATAAATAACATTAAAAACGCTTTTTGAGTTTAACACGAAAATATTTTTCTTGGGAGGTATGTATCGATATTTCTGAGCAGTGGCGCACATAAGGGGGAGGGGACGTTTTGAATCCCCCATAGCTCTTGGGATTTTTTCGATTTTGATTATAATCCTTTCTATAGAGTACGTAAATTTTAATTCAGTTTTTGTTAATAATAGTTTATTTTATTAATTGATGTTAAATATTTATTCAATAATTTATTTTTTGTTTTTGTTCCCGATTATCGACAAAATCAAGATAATATGTTTGTTGGCGTATTGGGTATGATACGAGAATGGTTGACCTACAACCTTCTTTGAAAAATTCCTGTGTGTGCCACTGTTTTTGAGAGGTGCTTCAATATCATTTATTAAACGTGTGTGTGTGTGATTGCAATATATATTTAATATCTAACGGATTTCACTTTTAAAACAGTTACATTATTTCTTTAGTGATTTACCTTCACTAAGTAAAGACGGAATTTTCAATTTCAAGGTACCCGATTTATCTTTTTTCTCAAGGAATTTACTGGTACGTGCCCCCGAAGACCCCTTGGAAATCTTACTGTACTTTTGATACCTATCTTATTAACACCAATACGTGCTTTTTTTCCTTTTCTTTTCACCATTAACTTACCGAGGCTCAAAATTACTAGGTCCGTCGCCAATACCTCTTGTTTAGCGTCGAAAGGGCAATGCTAATAAACAATGAGATGAAGTAGAACCATTTCTATTTCAGCTCAGGTATCAGATACACTACCGATTCGGTAGCCTAGTGGTTATGGTCACGAACTCGTGGTCAGGGTGTCACGGGGTCTAGTCCTAGTGAAACTGAAGACCCTCCGTGTAGAGGGGTTGATTTACGTTAAATCGGACGAAGCTCATAGTCCTCCCATTGGCATGATATGGTAGTTTGGAGAGAGAGAGTGCTATCTCACATGTCGTCCTAGTAACTTGACCGAGGCTCAAAATTACGAGGTCCGTCGTCAACAGTTCTCGTCATGCCATATACACCCAAAACCTATTTTTGTGTGGTAGGTAGGGAAAAAGAAACTGCACATAAAATATTCGAAAATTTCATAAATACTTACATATTACAAACTTTGTTCAAATACTACAGAACAAAAATATTTCATGCGGTGGAGATGAACCACATAAAAAAAAAGTCACACTTAGAACATGTGTCAATTAATTACGAAATTTATGAATAAGTACTTCCAAGCAAAATAAATAAATAAATTACTCATATAAACATTAATTTAACTTTAAAAACATTTAATTTTTCACTGTATACATGGAGAAATTTTCAAAAAAAATGTACTTACATAATTCACTGCAACTAATCGTAATCCAAAGCCCGCATCTTCCTGTGATGAATTGGTTCAAAATCGCTTTCGTTACTTGAAGATACAATTTCAAATGATTTATATTTTAGCACCATAAAGTATGATAAGTTTTTGCGACGACGGTCGTTTGGCCAGCTGTTTGTCAACGTCATGATAATCAAATAGGCCATGATCGAAGCTCTTTTTGGAATTTCAAACTCCTTTCGGAGTTGGCATCTATTTTAAGAAAACGCTTTTCCGATTTGTTGGAAAGCTAAATCCTAGCATATACTGTATCCGCTCTCAAAGAATCCGGCTTCTTGTCCGTCTTCATAATCTATCAAATTATTGATAATGTCGCTGACATAGAAAGCTTCGTCTTCAGACAAGCGCGTGCTGCTAGCGAGTTGAGAGAAAGCAATTGAACGTGCCCTGTCGAGAGACTGTTTATAACCAATGAACAGAGCGTCTTGAGGTGTATATATGTACATTGATAGAAAACATTACAGTGGCGCTAAAGCCGTTAAAATTCATATACCGCATTAAAAAAAAAGATCGCACGAAAACATGTTCTACTGTATTGCGACGTTACTAAACATTCCCTTACTGTATTTGGTGACAAACACCCAAGATGCCTGGGTCATCTCACTCTACTTTCGACATTCTTCTTATTAATCCCCATTACTCTTGCCTTTTCTCTCTCTCTCTCTCTCTTATTTACGTCCGATGAGGTTGAAACTTGCAAAGACCATCGCCAATAGCCCTTGTGAAGCTTCAAAAGTGAGACGTTAATGAAGAATCAAATACAATAGAATCATTTCTATTTGCGTCCAGGTCACACACATTTACAATAAGTTTTTAAATGTATTTTATTACATGAACTGAATAATGTTGTATGCAGTGGCGGCGTGAGACCTGAACTTAAAATGGGCAAGATACATTTCGCGAGGCCCTCTGATGGCGTAAGAAGGGTGTTTATAAAATAAATAAAAAAACAATTTTTATTCTTAAAGAAAAAAAACTTTTCACTCATAATTATTCGGCACATTAAACAATAATGAAAAAAGAAAAAAAATAAAGAAACAGAAATTTTCTACTCTAAGTTTTGCTGAAATCTTTAATGATTGGCTCGTAATTTATCTAACATTAGATGCTATAGATAAAATTGCCAAAGCTGAAAGTCTTGCCTGACCCATTGTATATCTTACATAATTTTTTATCAGCTTTGATTCTGAAGAACTCTTCTCAGCAGAAGCGGTACCTACAGGCATTGTTAACAAAATTCGAAAAAAAAATGTAAATATTTGGGGAAATTTCTTTCAAATCGTTCTCTGTGACATTTTGGAGCAGATGCTTTACGTCTGTAATGATGTTGGGTAAATTTGGGATCATATTTTGTAATTCTTCATATAATTCGTAAAGTTGGAAGTCACTGCTCTCACCTACTTGCAGGACTGTGTAACCCTTGACAATTTTCAGTATTTGCTCTTTTGGAATATTTTTTTTACTTCCTTAAATCATATAGAAAACCAATATTTTCAAAATGTTGATTTAAAGACATAAATCTTGATTCCATATTGCTTATTACAGAATCCATCATGGTATTAAAAAAGTATGTTTCATATACCGGCGCTTGACAGATTCTATAGGTTAATCACCGCCTTTATAATCAAACATTCTTTTCTTTTTGACTACCCTTTTATTTTTAAAATCTTTTGGCAAATCGTAATTACTTGACTTACGAGCGTCAGACAAGCATTTTACGAATCCAGTTTGTCGATACTCTTTGATCTAGCTACAAAATGTACGCAAATGTTCAAGAGTAATGAATAAGTGGACTTGTACAAATAATTTGCTTATGGTGTCATAATTTGCTTATGGCGTTAATAACTCATACCATACATGTAATGATACGATAAATTTAAAACTGAACATTTCATTTAAAACGGAATCGCAATCACACACTGAGTTTGTCGAATTGTTCAGTTTGGTTTTTCAGGTTTTCAATGCATTCAACAACATCATCAAATTGTAATAATGCAGCTTTCACCTTCTGGATTCTGCTTTCTCACCTTGTGTCTGATAAAGGCTTAACAGTAAGCTTTAATTTATCTTTGACAATTTTCCAGCGTTTGCTGGAACTTGAAAATAAAAAAAAAAAAAAAAAAAAACTAAATAAAATAAAATAAATGTTTTTGTTGTGTGTGTGTGCCAATGACGAATTAGCTGTGACTACCAATAACAGATTCCAGCTATGACAACCGCGAGGTGTGAAAAATTTATGGGGATTTATATTTAATATTCGAGTTTTAACTCCACTATTTCTGCCTACCATATTTGTTCCATTGTCGTATGCTTATCCACGACAGTTCTGAATATCTAAAGCATTTTTTTCTAGCTCTCCCAGTATTACATTGGTCAAATATTCTCCAGTCAATTGACTGACAGCAAGAGATCCGATCAAGTTTTCTTCCATACTTCCAGTTGATGGTCTACAATATCTTAAGATGACCGACATTTGTTAAATTCTACAACAGTCGAACAAAAAAGAATAATATTTTGCCTCTTTTATCCTACCAATCACTTCACTAGTAACTGTGTTTGACAGGATTGTGATCAATTCATTTTGAATATCGTGGCTTAGATAGTGGTGTGCAAGTTGTTTATTATTAATGGGATTTATGTGCTACCGTAACGTAGGATCATATTTAGATATCAATTTAAATAAGTCTATGAAGTTTCAAAAGAATTCTTAGTATCTTCGCCTGTTTCGAGAGATTCTCTTTGACCTCTAAACGTCAGATTATAATAAGCTAAGAAATTTATGATATCAATTAATCTCTCAAACAAATTATACCAATGCTTTTGAGATTCAGGAATTCGCCTTCCGTTCTCTCGATCTAATGTTTCCGTGCTTTATTCCCTTCTCTAATGTTATTAATTGGAACATATAGGCCATATGTTCTTAAGTATTCTCCTGCCTGTGTAAAATACTACTTAAGTGTTTCCAATCACTGTACCATTTGAGTTTGTGAATTGCCAAATAGTCTGCATTGAAAACAGAAAATTTTATTTTTTGATCTTGAATAAACCAACCAGCGACGCCGTTGAGTTTTGCCGTTATTTAATTTTCGTGAGAAATTAAATTTGGAAAAGTGTCTATGATCATCATCTTTAGAATAATATTCATCATTGTGTTTAATTGCTATGTGGGATCGCTTTGAACTATATTATGACTGATGAGCATCTGTCATGGGAAACGTACACAACCCCGGATCAAAACTGGAAAATGCTCCTTTCACAACCTCACTGACATCTCTGTTGACCGGCGAAGAACTAATCTCAATCTCTTCTTGATTGTGACTTATGTTACTCAACGTGAACCCAGAAATCCCAGTGTCAGATTAGGATTGGCAAGCTTTTAATCCTATTTCTGCTTCCGATTTTCATCGTTCGGTATCAATAGGCGGTGCATCTGGAGCAGCTTCTATATTCAACGGAGACTTGGATACGGATAAATGTTGTTGAGAAGTCGAAGGAACCGATTAATTTGATTCTGTACTGCCAGATTCAGTCTAACGGAGAAATTTCATCATACTTGATCATTAAACCTGGTTGGATACAACTCTTTCCGCTTTTCTTTTTCTTTTTGCTGCATCAGGTTCCCATTTTCTCCGTTTATCTCTATCTCTCTTAGTGTCTAAGCCTGGCATGATTGATAAATTATGAAAAATGTCCAGTACCACTATTATTTATTCTCACATGAAATACTTTTAAAATTCATAATTCTCATAACATGAAGCGAGACTGCGTCTGCATGCGATAACTTTAATTCGCTTTCTAATGATGGGAAGTCCCGAGCTATGCCCCTTCTCTGACCGGGACCTCCCCGCGATAGCAGCTTAAGTCCAGGTAATGTTGCCAGACTAAATATGAGTGGAAACGGCAAAGGTGGAAAATTTTATTAAAAGATAATGGAAAACAATATTTTCTTGAATTATTTATTCATATGCTTTCATGCACTGATAAATAGAATATCTTTCTTAGAAAAGTTGATATATCAATTTTTCGATATCTTATGGTTAAAAACAGATAAAGTTGAGATTTTTCTAATTTATCAATTATAAAATCCCCTGTAGCGGGCACTTTCGGATTTTCCTCACTTTTCGTTTCATTTATGTCGGCTTTGAGGCGCGAGGCCCTCTGCACCACGAGGCCGTGGGCCCACGCCTTACACCGCCTCTGGTTGTATGCACTCCATTACAAGTAAATTTACAAGTTTAGCTCAATTGGGTCAAATTTGCCAGTAAAAGAGTCCAATGTATGGGAGCTCTTGTGCCAATAAAATCAACCAATTACATACCTTCCAAACTCTTCAGCAGACCGAAAACAATGTGGCAAAGGGGAAAACAAACTCATCTGGCCCTCCAGAAAATCAGGCCAATCCATTCAAAACCGCACTTTCTTATCGCCCATTTCTGCCACATCTTTTCCCTCCCTGAAGTCCATTGTTCCAGAGACACCATCCACGGGAAAGCACACTCCTTTCCCCACGCTAAGAATGTGTTTACCTGCAAATCAACCGGCCCTTCATGCACCCATAAATTACTCCCCCCCAAACCCTCAGGCGTCCTTCGAACAAATCTTTCTCGCCTTTCTTCCCACCTAATCACTGAGGGAGGAGCAGGGGGGTTGGTGGTTGGCGCAGACGATGTGACACGTCGTTCGGTGATTAAACGGGCCTTCCCCGGTCACCCCATCCCGAAATCTCTCTTCCTGCCTAATTGGGGGTAATGGAAATTTCAATAAAAGCTCGCTCAGATTCCTCCCCCTCATTATAGGAACACAGGTCGGCGTTCGTTAATGGAATGGCGGGAACGCGCGGAAGAAGGGGCTAAGTCAAGGTTTGATTCTTTCCCGTTGCGCCCCGGTGTTTGTTTGCGGGGCGGGCCAAGCCGGAGAGTTTTGACAAGGAGGCACAAAGGATTGTCAGAACGCTGGGGGCTGCCATTCAGGGCTCTCTTTTAAACTTTCGTGAAGGCTTTTCGAACTTCTGAATCTGCATCTGCGAAGAGAAAGGAGCCGGTAAAGACCGTGGTGGGAAGCGTGTAAGGGGGAGTCAGGGAGGTTTGTGTAAAATTGTTCGATTTCACGTTCTAACAAGGCTCGGATTTGTTGAAGGGAGCTTAAGGAATCTACAAATTTTCCCGTGAAAGATCGTGTCTTCCAGATGTGGTGGACTGATAATTATATGTCAAATAGCAGATTTGTTCCGACTGGATGCAGCAATTCATAAGCTTTGTGACGTAATAGTTGTAAATGTAGAATTGTAACGAGAGGAAATAAGTTTTACAAAGATAGGTGAATGATTGGATAAATTATTTCCTCCAGAGCTGGATTTGCAGATTTGAGAAGATAGTGATTCCTGTTTATTGTTACCTAGTGAA
Organism: Trichonephila clavipes; assembly: GCA_019973935.1. Taxonomy (NCBI): domain Eukaryota; kingdom Metazoa; phylum Arthropoda; class Arachnida; order Araneae; family Nephilidae; genus Trichonephila; species Trichonephila clavipes. The sequence goes on along the minus strand of BMAU01002389.1, from coordinate 780,837 downwards.
TAGGTTTTTTTTAAAAAAAAAAACAGCGGAAACTTTTATTGATATTGTTTTGGACTAATGAAAAAATTCTTATTTAGTGATATTGAAGCATCAATTTATAATTAGTATATATATATATACACCCAAGGAATAATCACTTACCCTCTAGGACTTGAAATGTTCCATTAGTACCTCTTGAAAGACTTCAATAATTTCGTCTCAATTAACAAAAATATGCAAATAACTGTAAGCCAGAGGTAGACAAATGTTTTTGCTTGAGTGCGCGGACGTAGCTACCGCCGCATCAATGATACATGGCCCCCAAGCTACAAGGGCCCCAGACATGCGAGAGTAAAAAATCGGAAAATACTATCAATAATCTTATTCATAGAATTCACTTTTGCATCGTTTGCCACAGGCTTCAAACGATTAAAAGTTCTCCATGTGAATTCTAGATCTCAATTCCCACGATAAGAAACCTTTGAAAGCTGGTAGCATTTTACTCAAAATAGTGAAAAGGCAAGGAGTGGTATAGACTCGGAAAAGCTATAAAATTTCTATTCAAAACGGTTCGTCAGAAAAATCGTTTGAAGTAAAATGCAGACAATATTTAGAATGAGTAAAATCTATCCGAAGTGTTATTTGCTTGTTAAATAAAATTATTAAAAATCATCTTAGAACTTTCGTAGGCCAAAATTGGTTTTCGGACGTAACAATACTGTCAATAGAACAAATGAATTTGAAAAACTAAGACCATCAGCTATGGATATTATTATAAATGTATTTGCCAAAAAAAAATCGAGAAAAGTACCTATTTAACAACAAAAAAATAAGCTAATTTTTAAGTAATAAAGTTTTTTTAATATGTATGTCAATGTAAACGTCGTCTGGGTAGCGTGATTGGTTTGTCGCTGGCCTTCTGTACCCAAGGGTGCAGATTCGACCCCGGCCCAAGTAAATGAATTTTCATGTTGCACAAAATCGACAGAGGCCATGTCGTATAATTATACGGTATGTAAAAGATCCCTAGGTGTGCCCTAGGCAAAATTAAATCCTAGTACAGGTTCGTATCGTCAGAGCTCAGGTACCTCCCTGTGTCATAATTACCTGCGGCGATTGGTATCCGCCTATAGGGGGCCGCACTAAGAAGAGATACCAGCTTTCGGTGAAGGTACTAGGTAGATTGTGATGAACTCTGTTAATAACTGTTCATAATTTGCCATGAGAAATAAAAAAATGTCTATGTATACTTATTTTTTGACACTTTCAAATAAGTTTTATTAATGGGATCATTTTCAGTTATTTTCCAAAAGAGGGCCATCAAAGTATTTTTCATACGGGGCCTAATCAGAGATGGTTACGTCAGTGCTCCAGGGCCACATTACGGAAGCGAAAAATGTCGGAGGGCCACACCTTTTTAAAATGATTGCATTCATTAGTTCACTTTGCTTCTTAGAAATAAAAATAAATAAATTGCCCCATGAAAAACAATAAATATAAGTTAAAATAAATTTATTGTGCTCATTTCATATAATTTATAGCTACAAGCGCATTTAATTTTAGAATTAGTTTATTGAGACAAATGTACTGTGTATCACACTTTTCTTCATTATTTTTTTTAAAGTGGAAGTTAGATTGCTTGTTGAAATACTCATCACAGTCTGCAAGTTCATGTATCCGACTAACCTAAAATCATGATTTTTTTAAGAAATTGATAAATTCCTTTAGTGATTATATTTTATTGGCCATCTTATGAGCTTTATAAAAATAGCAAGTTTTTATTTTCCATTCACTAGAAGAAAAACTACAAGTGTTTTAGTAAAAGCGGATACCATGTCAAACTTTTAAAATACGTTTTATTCGAAATGGGTTTTTTTTTTCGGAAAGCTCAAACGGGGACAGCGATTGCTCAAAAAGTTTGTAAAATAATTTGCTGAAATTTTTTATGTATGTTTTGTATAATAGTAAAAGTGTTAAGACCTTCAGATTTATCAATCACTGTTTTATTACAAACTTTACAGTTCTTTATGTGAATATAATGACTGTTTTTTTTTAGCAATTTCATATAGTAACTTAGATAAAGTGCTCCAGTTTTTGTAAAAATTAAAATATCTCTTATCCTGAAGGTCATTTTAAAAAGGAATAGCAAAGTAATACATCAAAATTGAAAAATTAAGAATTTGTTCATTTATTATTTGTACAGAGCGGGCCCCGTTAATATAATTTTTTGTCAATTTTTACCCATTTTTTCTCATTAGTAGTAATCATTTATTTTTCTCTTCTTAATTTTAGTCTTTTTTTTCTTAAAATATACTAAATAAATCTAAAAGCCACAAAAAATCTCCATATCTCCATTTATTTTTTTAAAAAAGTGGTCGCAAGTTGTCGGATACTTTAATGTCAACCAACTTCCGTCTATATTTACGCGTGTTGATCTTCACGTAAGAAAAGCTATGCTCACAAATATATGTTGACCCAAATATAGAGAACATTTTGTGACTATTTTTTTTTCTGACAGCCAAAAAACTCTTTGAGGGCGGCTATTTTCCCACTTCTACTGTAAATTAGCAATTCTATTCAATATTGTATTCAAAGTTATGACTGATTCCATGTGTGTGTGTGTGACGCTATTATTATTTAAATTCGATAGTTTATAGTGATTTCCGTAACGATTAAAATTAAAAAATGACATAATATCGTTTTAAGCTCGTTATTCCTTGATACTTTTGAATAGAATATTTATTTCAAATGCATTAAATTTCTTTTATTTTCCCTAGCATCTGTGTAAAATGAGGAAGTGAAAATACTTTGCGTTTTTATCTGCTTCTGGTTCAGTTTTATTATAGAATTGACATTAATAAATTGCGCTATTATCAAAAATATATTCTTTGTTTGGTAATCAAAAGAATTGAATCGATTTTTAATGATCTATTAAGTCGTCTGCTGTTAAAATAAATCTTCGAATGCGAAATAAAAGAACAAAAATAAAAAATTTACTTTTTATGCGAAATAATTCAATAATTCAATAGAATGAAAACTAATTAAAAAATTTTAACTCTCAATAAATGAAGTTGAATTGTTTTAAATTATTTTAAAACATTTTATTGTACTTATCTGTTTTTTTTATGCGCGTAACAAAAAACACAAAACAATTTAAACATTTTATCGCTTAAGTTCCACATTCGAAAAAGAAAATAAATAAAAGTTTCTATTGGAATAAAGAAAAAGTAACTTGAAAATAAAGGATAAAACAATGCAGGTAGATCTAGATAATAAAATAAAATCGGTGAGAAAATCATTGAATATTAAATCATCACAGAAAAACATTGTTTTAAAAATATTTTAACAAAAAATTCCGAGAATTATTAATGAAACAAAGATAGCTTATTTTTCTTGATGTTCTGATTTTAAGCTTGGCAAAAGCCTGGAAGTTTACCTATGTCCAATTAAATATTTTCTCTATTGCCATTTCATTTCTATTTAGGAAATAAATTCTTGTATAACTAACATATTCCAATATATTATTTATAATTTATATATTTCTTCACTAATTTTTTGTTCTTATTGAAAGTGAAGATTTAAAGTTCACGCATTTAAGTATTTTTTATTGAAAAATATAAATAAATGTTTCCTTTACGTTTGTATACATAAAAGTAGACTTAAAGCTTCTAAATTTCATAACTATGCATTGTATAGGGAGGTAGTATTGGCGGTAGGGAGTGTGACGTCCCTTTCGAAACGAGTTTCACTCTTTCAGGACAATACTAGACTGAGTTTTGGTGCACGTGCAGCTGGGATTCATTATCGTTTATTTAGAATCTGGACTTTGGTGCCAGTGAGACTTGACATACAATAGTCTGGCCATACTACTGATGGCGAGATCGCTTCCGAGGCAGCTGACTGTCGCCTTACATATACAATAGCGAATTGTCATCAAAGGCGGTAAAATGGGGACAGTGGGTCGAAAGAGCTTGGTATTCGGAGCATGTGTCGGACACCTGCAGGTTTGTGAAGAAACCAGGGGAGAGGACGATTGGCTGATTATGCGCCACGGGCTCTAATGAGTTGAGGATCAGGGATCGACTCTATTGGGCCCACCAATGAGAAAGCGTAAGGGGTGAGAAATGAGGCACCCCTGATGTTTTAAAAGGTCTGAAAAAACCGAGAGAGAGGAGAACGGAGGAAAAAGATCAAAAAAGACGAGGGCTGGTCGTTTTTGGAAAGCGGAAAAAGGAGGATCTCGGAGTTTTGGACCGGGATGCTGACCAGGGGTCTTGGACGAGAATAAGAAAAAACGCCTTGCGGACTGTGCCGAGACAAGCGGTGGAGAAATCTACGTCAAAAAAGGGGGCTATCATACTGGCTAGGCACAGCGACAATCAACTGCATAATCTAATTTAATTTAATTATCCTATTGGAGAAAAAAAATTTAAAGTATTTTTTAATCCCACAACCTTGCTGTGATGTTTTATTTTTACGCTACCTTCTCACGACGTTACATGAACTTCTTCTCATTCTCGACTCGATGTTAATAAGATCATAAGCCGATTAATTTTATCACCAAATTTTATTCCAAATCATTCGGAATTTTGAACTATATGCCAACTGGCAACAGTGGCAAGATTGCATTACTATGCTACGATTTTAGCACATTACAATTTATCGATATTTCTTGTGCAGTTTTAGAGCCGAGATAATCTTAAAGTCAATTAAAATTATTAGGTCGTTTCTCAATAGTCGTTGCTTAACAATATCATGACGAACATTCTAACCAAACATCTCACATCGTCTGTGACTGAAAATTGCCTTTCCATCGCCAATATTTGGCTGAGTAGTTCTATTTACAACAACGCTAATTTAACTTAACTAAGCTAAGTTCTACAAAAGATCATTACCATGGAAAACTCCATCTGAGCTCTCTCTAAGACGGATCTATGTAATTTTCCCAAGAAAATCCCTTCGCTAATTCCATTCCATCTTAGAAGCCAGCTTGAGATTTTGGGAGAAAAAAAAATGTCATTAGAATAAATGAAAGTAATTGACATCTCTATTCCGATACGCGCTAAGTCCTTTTAAATGGAGTAGTAATTGAATTTCTTGTTAGATGTGTCCATTAGATTAGATTGCAGATGTATTATCTTTTACGAGATTGCTTTCTAAATTTAGATGAGTTTATTGTTACTTACGACAACTGAATGAGGGTCTTGTGATTACGTACATAAAAAAGAGGGAAATGGAATGTGATACCCCGTTATAATCGATTCGAATCTTTTCTTTTTATATAGTATTTGCTTTTTGCATATTTTTTTGTATAGTTAAACTAAATAACATATTAAAAATTTGTATTCGTAAATGACTTTCATTACTTTGCTTTATAATGGATTATATTATCCTCATACCATGATTTCGTTCTCTATTTTGCCAAGAGCATTTTAACAACCCCCTCAGCAGTTCCAAAGTTCATCAAGTGCTACTTATAGCAACAGGGCTGTTTGTCCAGAATTATAAAATATGGGATTTCATGGTCGTGCAGTCATTCACGAGCCGAACATCACTCTCCAGAATGCGAAGCATCGATTGCAATGGATCAAAGTTCAACTTATTGGACTGCGGAAGTGTTGAAAAATGTTCTTTGGAATGATTAATCTCGATTTACGATCTAGCAGTCCAATTAATGCGTCTGAGTGTGTCAGATATCCAACAAGTGCACTTTTAACAACTACATTGTGCTGACAGTAAAGTTTAGTGGTGACAGCCTCATAGTGTGGGGATATTTTACATGTTTTGTCCTAGGTCTCTTAGTTCCTGCAGATGAAACGTGAACTCTTAAATGTATGTGGATATTCTGGACAATGTTTCTCTCCCAACCTTATGCCAATATTTTGAGAAAGACTCATTTCTCTTCCTGTAGGATTGTAATGGTCTTGCCGATGCGCCTAAAGGTGTGGAAGAAATGGAAGGAAGACTAACCATATTCAAAATCATTCAATTTATTCACAGTACCAACCAAAACACAAATACAATCTGCCAAAGTTAAGATATGCACCCAATTATTAAATATGAAGACAATTAACGAGGTACGCGAGGTATGAGCAAACTTTAGTTACTTAGAACACTTAGTCAATTCAATCGCTCTGACTTCTTAGCTACCTAATGTAGATTAAATTTTAAGCGACAGAACGTCAACTTACATATAACAATTATCAATTACTATATATATGCGCCTCACTTCAAATTGGTTAATCACTCCTCCACTAGCAGTCTACCCTATCTCTCCCCTTCTAACCTGAAAGCTCAGACTTTGCATCTTAAACTTAAATTACATGCTCACGTTCTATTTTTTGGGAGGAAGCTTTATAACAACATAATTTTTAAAGACGAAAAAATTCCCCAAGAGGACTATTAGTGGAAAGATTGCGGATAGAGGATAACCACTTCAATCACACATTGATATTTGCGCAGCTATGGTTTAACGAAAACGGTGAACTGGCCTTTTGAGAGCACCGATTTAAGGTATCCAACTACGTTCGGAACCATGATTTTAAAATGGCGCATAAATGGATAATTTTCATGATATTTAGTGTCATTTAGATAAGAATACATGTATAAAATTGTTTTAAGGACATTTTGACAAAAAAAATTATTTAAATTCAATATTTCGGCAAAAAATTAACTTAGAATAACCTTTTTTTCAAAATGTTCTCCTTTTGTGAAAAATGCTTCTACTATAGTAATATTTTGCCTGTATATCGCTCAGACCTCTGTACAGAGGCTCAACTATGATTTTTTTAAAAAAAATTCACATTATTTTTAGAGTTATAACCATTTGAAATAATTATCGACGTTTTTTTTCTTAAAATTTCTCCCCTCTGTTGTCGTAAAACATGGATAAACCCACTTCTAAGTTATGTATTTCAAAAATTCTATTTGAGCCTCTGTACAGAGGACTGAGCTATATACAGGTAAAATATTATTATAATAGAAACGTTTTTCACAAAAGGAGAATATTTTGAAAATGGGTTATTCTATGTCCATTTTTTGTCAAAATATTGTACTTAAATAATTTTTAATTGTAATAAAGAGTGTTTTTTTCCAGGTATAGAAGTTTAAGTCGGCATTACTTTCCAAGATGGCGACCGATTTAACAGCTGTCAAGTGATTTATTCTCAGTTTGGTTTGGCAATTCATCAAAACGATCATCAAGCAAGGCGTAGATTCGTCGATTGGGCCCAAAACGAGATTGCCGTTGTTCCCGATTTTCATAAGCGAATTTTGTTTAGCGATGAAGCGCGCTTCTGGTTGAATGGTTACGTCAACAAACAAAACTGCCGCATTTGGAGTGAAGCTAATCCACAAGTGTATGTCGAAACACCGTCACATCCAGAAAAACTGACTGTTTGGTGCTCTTTATGGGCTGGTGGAATCCTTCTTCAAAAACGATGAAGGCCACAACGTTACAGTCAATGGTGATCGGTATAGAGCCATGATTACTAACTTTTTCATTCCTGAATTGAACAATCATGATGTCCAGGAGCTGCAACAAGACGGCGCAACATGTCACACAGCTCGTGCCACAATCGATTTATTGAAAGACACGTTTGGTGACCGCCTAATTTCACGTTTTGGACCTGTGAATTGGCCTCCAAGATCTTGTGATTTAACACCGCTAGACTATTTTTTGTGGGGCTATGTAAAGTCATTTGTCTATGCGGATAAGCCACAAACGCTTGACCATTTGGAAGACAACGTTCGCCGTGTTATTGCCGATATACGGCCACAAATGTTGGAAAAAGTCATCGAAAATTGGACGTCCAGATTGGACTACATCCGAGCCAGCCGTGGCAGTTCTACGCCAGAAATCATATTTAAAATGTAATGCCACAAGATTATCTTTCGAATAAAAAAAAATTCATGTCAATCAAATAATACATCGTTGTTTTATTGCAATTTAAAATTCTATACCTCTAAAAAAAACACCCATAAATATTATCCATTTATACGCTTTAGCAAAATCACGGTTCCGAACGTAGTCGGATACCTTAAGCTACATAGAACACCTCTGAGACGAATTACAATAGAACTGAGATTACGAAGCGAGCGTAATCGACCCTCCTCACTGACGGCACTCACTTCAGCTATGGTGGCCCGTGGGAGTCAAGTTCTATTCGGATGGAAAGTCTTCTCAGAGGCATGCAGGCTGCCATCGATGCAAAAAAGGGGGCTAACATCACATTAATATATGTCTCAGCACTCTGCAATTCCGTACCACTAAGTGTTCTTATGGCCATGTAGTGTATTAGATATTTGAATTATGTTTTTCGAATTTAAAGACAACGAGTAAAAATAATTGTTCCTGATCTGCACTAATCCTAGATAATTAAACATTTATCCAATTGACTACACACTCCTAAAGATGCAGAATTTGTACTTTCTGTCCATGTAAGAAACGTAGAATGACAATGCATGTATTCAACTACTGCAACAAAGCAATTTGTGGAGTGTACACTCACCAGTTTTTGAGGTACAATAAAAATAGGCTTCAACTTTGCGGAAAGATTAATGAATACAACTTTTTTAAACCGAAGAAAATAACTTTAAGACTTACAATAATTTTACAAATCAAACTTGAAATATGTACAGTTTAATGATCTTCAGATACCGTAAGAATTGTAAAAATAATCCCTGCTTATGATATAAACGCAATCTCCCCCCTTCCCTCTAAATGAATCATTAAAAATAAGAATTAATATCGCATTTTGATCGATTTAAAGTAATTAATCCATTACCTATTTTTGTTACTTCTTAATTAAAACAAATCAAATCCCAATACATACTTGATGTTCAGACAGTGCTATTAAGTCTCGTTCACATTGAAGCAGTAAACCGTAAGCGACGAAGATGTAGCTTTCAAATGGCTCCAAAGCTTTCTCTAACAGTAACTTTTTTTAAGAAAAAAAAAGAGATAGACTTTTTTTGTGAAATTATCGTTATTCGTTTTTATTTTTTTCATTAAAATAAATTCTAGAAACATTTTACGCAGTATTATCAACACTGAAATATCGTATATTCTATCAAACAAAAGTAACCTTTATCGAACAACGTTGCAAAAATGATTTTTAATTTTAGTTTTATGAACTGTAACCAACTACATCATAACTAACATTAGATGTTACCACAACTGCATTACTACTTACATTGACCGTAACTACACCTGCATTATAGCTTACATTAACTGTAATAACTGTTTTAACGAACTGAAGTTATACTGAAAAATATGTTCTAGTGAACGAGGGATGCCTCGTTTCGATTTAATTGCGGAACATATAAAAAGTTTGTAAGCTTCCTAAGAATACCTAATTCATCACTTAAATAAACGTGATTTATTTTTAAAAAATATATTCTTAAAATAGCTCTGAGAAACAAAGACATTTGCACGCTAATTGAAAACAATTTAGAACGTGGGCTTACGAACCGTCGGTGAATGAACGTTATTTTCAGATTAAGATATTTTGAACGTGTTGAGAGAGAGAGAGAGAGAGAGAGAGTGCAAGAACAAAATAGGAATAATAATACAACCCTCTCATTTATTACTTCTTTTTTAATTTATTCTATATAAAAGACAATGTTTTTTTTTTGCATTGAAATGTCGTTCTTGCTCAATACGATGTACTACTTGAATGAAACTGCATATATATGTAACACATAATGCTTTTCTGGGTCTCTATCTTATTCTTCATGATTTTTGTAAGCCTAAATTTGATTACTACGTCACCGGTTTCAGGTGAACAGTAGGATATGAAACAATTATGAGAATAATTGTCCTCAGACGGAAACATTTTTTAATTACATTTTCTAAAAAGGCATCGTGAGGAAAAAATATTTTCATTTGTAGTGAATTATGCAATTAGATAAATGCTCTGTGAGATCCCAGCAACCGGTATGTAAAGAAATCAAAACAATAAATTATATTGATATGTAAAGCAGAATATTTTGATTTAATTTATGCATTCCCAATATAGCTCTCGAAATATTTATATTATCTGCATACTTTCTGTATTTACCATTTAATATTCATTTCGTTGCATTCTTGCTTATTCAGATTAATAATTCCTATTTTTATAAGTTATTAAAGCAGCAAATTAAAAACCTTTCAGAGTAATTATATTCGTATCACTGTAACACTAATATATTTTGCTGCTTGCTTTAGGTTTAATAATAAAATTATCTTTCAATTCGTTTTTGTAAAATGTAGGATACAAATTATTATAATTTATTACAAATTATGGGGTTGAAAAGTAATTTTTTGCATGTATCCTTATTTATCTAATAGATGTTTCCTAATTCGTACAGGAAATGATGCATGAAACATCATTTATTTTTTGAGTTATTGAGAATGTGTCCAACGTATTAACAATGAATTTTCTTTAATAGAGCGGAAAGAAAATAGTATGATGGATGATGTGAATCTGCCTCATTAAAAAAACAACTGAAATCCTGTTATTTTCATTGTTTTGACAATGAAATAATTATTGCTCATGTTTCGGTCAAAAGTGTATAGTTACTCTAACAATTTTGTCTTTTTACGTCTATCATTATTTATATAATGGACTCATTCATTCATTCATGACGGTCACATGATAAAAGCAATCACGTGTTCTCGGCTTCATTCAAAACTGACTTTAAACTAACCAGCACTTTTGTTCTATCTGTAAAACTTAGATAAAATTTCATAATTGGGTAACGATGTTCAAATAGGATGAAACACAATCCCCCAACAGATTTTTAAAATTAAGAAACATCTTACTTTATTTGTGTACTTTTAAATTAAGTATATTTTGCTTACTTATATGAACATTAATATAGTCGATAAAAATTTGCTTTTTCAAAGAAAGTTTCTGAAATGAGCGAAAGTTGGCAGCAACGAAGCGCATAAACTGATTAGCTGGAAACCCATGATTGCATTTATCATATGATTATGATGACGTCACATGATTTTATGAACTAATTGGCTAGATACACGCGTTTGTGTCATTATCATGTGATTATGACGTTACGTGAATTTAACCCATTGCTATTTCTTCTTCAATTTATTATTCTTTACATCAGTCATCGTAGTCAATTCAGGTTAGTAGTATATAGATCAGTGGTTCCCTAACTTATTTCGCCCGTGGACCCCTTTTTGTATCAAAAATTGGGTCATGGACCCCCAAGTGAAATAACTCTATTTCAATGCATAAACGACAAATTATAAATTTAACTTTGATGTGTTAAAAATGGTAAACGAAAACAAATATGATATTGATAAGCATAATATAATAAGACTTATTTTATAAATGCACTTTTTTCAATTCCTATACTATTAGCTTACTCTCTCAATTTATTTATTTATTTATATATTTATCTTGTTCAAAATTTCAATCGTTAATAAAATATTTTCTATTCATCCAATCAAATTCAAAGAAATTTTTTTAAACTTGTAGTGGATGACACTTAATGTTAATACAGTTTTTCAAATATTAATTCATTAATTAAATTTAATTTAATTAATTATTGGTTTTTGACGCCAACTTAAATTCGTATATATCGTTTTAACAATGTAACTGCTAAAACAAAGACAAAAGTTGGCATCGAAAACCTGTTTTTCAGCCAAACCGGGTTTGCATTGTTACAACAATGCAGACAAAGACAAATCATGCTCTTTTTTCAATTTCTACTATTAGTTCACTCTCTCTTTATATATATATATATATACAGTTACTCCCAAAATTGAGGGTACACCTACTTTTAAAACGGGAATCAATGTTTAGAATGAAAAAATTATATTAAATGAGGGAAATAATTAAAATCTTTAAGCATAGATGCGTTTATTAGATCATAATTTATTATTTTGAATGATAAAACAAAATATTTCTTAGTTTAAACATACATATAATAACTTATAAAGAAAATTAACAGAAATTAATAGCCACAAAATTGAGAGTACATGCATCTATTTTCCTGCATAAATCATGAATAATAAAGAGTTAATATTTAGTAGCATAACCTTTTGCAGATATGACAGCTTCCAATCGCCGAGGCATCGATTCCACAAGATGTCTAGTGGTCTCAGGAGCAATATTCAGCCATTCTTCTTGCAATACTGACTTCAATTGTTCCTTGCTTGTAATTTGATGTTTTTGCACAGCTCTCTCAAGGTGGGACCACAGATGATCGATAACATTTAAGTCGGGAGACTGTGGAAGTGTATTAAGTTGATTCCGACAATGGTAAAGCAGCCATTCTTCTACAACAAACGCAGTGTGCTTGAGGTCATTGTCTTGCTGGAATATGAAATTCGACCCCAGTGTGTCCCAATTTATCAGCACTTTCTTTCAAATTATTTTGCAGAATATTAAGATAAGCCAACTTGTGCATGATTCCATCAATGAATACAAGCTTTCTCACCCCCGACGCAGCCATACACCCCCAAACCATCACCGACCCACATCCGTGCTTCACAGTAGGAATTGTGTGTTTTGGGTGGTGTGAGGTATTTGGTTTACGCGACACCATACGACGACCGTCACTGCCGAAGATGTTGAACTTACTCTCATCACTGAAAATGACTTCGTTCCAAAACTGTTGAGGCTTTAAAATGTGTTCTTTAGCAAATTTCAATCGCTTGACTCTATTCCTCTTACCAATTAAGGGTTTTTTTCGAGCTACTCTACCATTATAGCCAGCCTTTCTTAGGACTCTTCATACCGTTTCTGCAGAAACCGATCGACCTAAGGTATTAGAGGTACTGGCTGCAATTTTAGGAGCACTAATTTTAGGATCAATCTTCACTTGATGCATAACTCTTCGCTCGGTTATGGAGTTCATAATTTTCTTTCTCCCTCTTCCTTCGTTATTTGCCAGCATACCAGTCTTCTTAAATTTTTGCAGGATTTTTTGGATGTAGTTAACACTTCGTCCAACTACTTTAGAAATATTCAGCTGGGATTTACCTTCATTTGACAGTTTAATAACAAGTTTTCTCTCTTCGATCGTTGTTTCCTTCCGATTCTCCATTTTAATCAAGACATCAAATCACAAACATAAATTTGTTATCAGATAGCCTTTGTGTGTGTGAAAGCCTTCCTTTATTATAGATCTATTATCAAATTTATATTTAAAAAATTACTGGTAGTTTTGCATAGTGATTAAAGAAGTGTACCCTCAATTTTGTGACATTAAAATGGTGTAGTTTTTCTTTCAAACCTTCATATTTTTGTTTCAACCAATTTCCATGTCTTACATTTAATGTTATTTGGAATAGTAATGTATGCATTTTGAATGTACAAAAGTGCGTTAAAATAGCGTATTAATTTCTACACCTGGTGATCCGATGGTGAATTCGGAATTAAGTGTACTCTCAATTTTGGGAGTCACTGTATATATATATATATATATATGTATTTATATACATATATCATATTCTAATTTTCAATCGTTAATAAAATAATTTCTATTCATCCATTCAAAGTACGAATTGACTTAAATTTCTTTTATATTACTTGTTTTTTATTGAAAACAGTTATAAAATCCTTATGCACCTCAAAGTATCATACGGGGCTTTACACAAGTAAGTATTAATCACACATTACAAAGGGAAGAAGTGGGAGAGCTTTTGAGGTTATGAATGATTACAAGTATTTACAATAAATTCACAGAACTTTTTAAAACCATTTCTGGTGGAAAGAAGTTGGTGAAGATTCGGAGGCCAATTTATATTAAGTCTTTTGAAAGCCAGTCTTATAATCTTTCGTTCTATGACAAACTTGGAACACAGAAGAAGCACATGCTCTATTCCCACATTTCATACTCTATTCACTCATGAGCTCTCTCATTTTCCTCGCCACCAATATTGCAATCACAGGAAGATGACGGAACTAAATTAAATTTGTTCAAGTAGCTTTTATAATTACAATATTCAGTGAGAAATTGGGTTATTTTATAATTAATATAAAAATGATGACAGGACAGTTTCTTATTAATGGTTCGAAAAAATTTATTTATCAAGCTCATTTTATTTGAAGTGAGGTATTCTTGGTTCTCCAAGACTTCAACATTCTTTCTTTCATAATCTTGTAAAATGATTTAGGAATATTAACCGCAATATTAATTTCGCGCTTGGTGGAAGCTTTTGCAAGCCAATCGGCCTGCTCATTTCCAAGAACGCCCGTGTGTCCGCGAACAAATGCAAAACTTATAGAGATGTTTTCATCTTTTAGGCTTTTAAGTCGCTTTTGGATCTCGATGATTATGTTGTTTGACGAAAAAATACACCTCAGAGAATCTAAGGTGGAAAGAGAATCGGTGTAAATGCACTTTTTCAAAAGAATATATAACTTCGGTTAGCAAATTCATGCACAAGATATCAATTGTAATCAAAAATACTTACGTGATATACTTTTTCTTAATATTACACGGAATAATGCTCTTTCGGCTCAAAACTAAGGAAAATTCATTGAATTACATCTCTCGACTATTTTATTCTACCTCAGTGGTCTACAACCTTTTAGCTGTGGCGTGCCAAACCAATCCACCAATAGAATTCATCGCACCACACAGTAGGATATTTTTGAAACAATGCGATTCCCTTGATAATGCAAGCAGAATATAGGTCTATAACTTAGATATTTACAGTGGTATATTATATATGGTTTTGCCTCATTTAAAGGTAATTCTGAACATAAAAATAAACAGCACAATATATATTTATATATATATATATACAATATATATTTATATATATATATATATATATACCAACAACGTCGCTAGCACGATTCAACGCCACTTACCTCCTTCCAGACATCCAGGGCCATCAAGAGAAACCATAAGGGAGACGACACCGCACTTGAGGAGCCGACGTCCGCTAAGACGCTTACCACTGACCCCAGGCAGTGTCGACGGATATATATATATATATGGTCCTTCATATATATATATTTTATATATATATATATCAACAGGATAATGCTCGTCCACATACTGCGCGACTATATATATATATATATATAACTGTATCTTCAACAAAAAATTTTAAAACAATTAAAATTGTATATATATGTATTTTCAAACATATTTATTAAAATAAGAAATAGACAACATAAAATGTAAGTATTTTTCTTCATTATAGTTAAATAAAAAGATAAATAAAATTTGCAATGTGCTTACACCGCTTTACTTTCATATCGCAAAATCAGAGGTATAATATGTGACTTTTTCAACTTGACACGATTCTGACCATTTAGTTTTTAAACAATTTCCTTGGGGACTCGAAATATTTTTCATGTGAGAACATTTTTCTTACTTAGATACATTTAAACAAAAGTGGAAATCAGAGTACATTCAATTTCCTCTCTTTCAACAATTAAATCTCTCCAGCAATGACATTCAATGATTTACAAAAGAGCTGTAAATTTATCTTTAGAGTTATCTTTCAGGTTTTATTTTGTAATTTTGTAACTGTCCATAATTTTGCAGATGTTTGTCAAATAAGATCTATTATAAATTTATCAACTTTCATCCACTCACAAATTGACAAATTTGTAGTGTAGTCAGAGTGTCACTGAGAAATGTACCACGTGTCACATGTGGCACGCGTGCCATAGGTTGCCAACTCCTGTTCTACCATATTTTAGACTAGTTTTTGCATGTAGCGATGAGATTTCGTTCCTATTTATACCTTATACCTTTTACCCGACCCGTGATCTCAGCCCAACTTCCACCTTGCGATTTATCATTACTCGTATTTCATGTACCTGTCCATAATATTTCACTCTAAAAAATTTTAAAAACGTACAAATTGTGACTAGTTTATTTTAACTTTTGTAATAATAAAAATGGTTCACTCGTATTTTGATATCTATCCGATTTTTCATGAACACTCTAAAGTTGTCCACGCATTTCTAAATTAATTTTAATTTGCCACAAACTCTATTAGCAGTCACAAGGACCCCTTGGGGTCCGTAGGAACTTCTTTAAGAAATTATGATTTAAAAAAATAGGAGCCACTTTTTTGTGAACATGTCCGACATAGATCCAACCCAAACAATTGTAGAATGCATATAAACTGTTGAGTAATATTACAGAATTAGATTAAAAAATATAGAAGCCTCCTTTGGAGCGTTTCTCCGTCTGCCCAAATACTGCTGAAAATGTTGACCACCATGTCCCAAATACAAGTTGACTCGATGAATCGTGCTGAGTGCTATTTTCTGTAACTCGTCTCGTTGGATGTAGGTGATATCATTGTGTATATTCTATTCCAGTGTCTGAAGGGTTCATGGATTGCCTTTCGTATAAAAGTTCTAAAATCCCAACTCGATAGGTCAGGCGACCTTGGATCAAAACAATTCGGTTAGTTTCGAAAACTGTAAATAGGAATATTAAATCTGAGGAGGCGTGTACTGTGCTTGTTGTTGCGTTGTTCTACTAGGTAATGCACAAAACGTCGTTCGTCTAGCATCACATTCTTACAAATATTATAAACGCGAGAGTTTGTATGGATGTTTGTTCCTCTTTCAGGCAAAAAGAACTGAATGGATTTTAATGAAACTTTACAGTAATTTAGCTTATGCATCAGAATAAAACATAGGCTATAATTTATAAAGATATTGTGTGAAGCGTTCAAAAAAAATCTAAAGATAATTGTCAAGTAAATAGGAAAAAATTTTGCCATCTGCAAAAATGCCCACGGCAGCATATATCTATCTTTTATGCGTGAAACAAAACTTTGCATTTTGTTTTGTCTACGCCAGGTGGCAGTGAGTGCTCGGTTCTAATTTATTGCTTTGATCAGTGTGTAATCATATTTTTTTTATATCAGAATAAAACTTACTTTTATCGCTTCTGGTATTTAAAGTAGATAAACTTTGTCTTTCACACTACATCCTTTGGACAAATTTGCATAATTTGTTTGCGGTTAGTAGTTAATTATAACGCTATAATTTTAATTCAATAGGCAGGGGTTGAATTTTTTAAGTATAAAAATAATAATAACTACCGTACTGTATTTTTTGGAAATGTAGAAAAAGTACCTACGAAGAATTATGCCGAACAGAAAGTAATATTAACGTTTTAAGCGTTCATTATACAAAATTTCTAACAATGTGTTACTTTTGCTGAGCAGAGATCAGCTTAGGAAGTGTTTTCAAAAATCGATCCACAAGAGAGTAAAGGGGAGTAAAAAATAAAAAAAATCCTTTTTATCATCTATTAGATCTACGGACTTAAAATTTAACAAACATGTTTTTGTTGTTGTTGTTCAGCTGAGATATGCAAAAAGCTTTTTTTTTTCAATTCACCCGTGCGAAGAACG
This sequence comes from Trichonephila clavipes, assembly GCA_019973935.1. Lineage (NCBI taxonomy): Eukaryota > Metazoa > Arthropoda > Arachnida > Araneae > Nephilidae > Trichonephila > Trichonephila clavipes. The sequence goes on along the minus strand of BMAU01002389.1, from coordinate 763,508 downwards.
GGTATACCAGCTAGTATTGTATAAAGTGCTGGAAGATATCAACAACGTAGTGAGCTGACTTGATTGTGTCTCTGAAGAAACCTGTGATTCCACGACTCAGCACACCACACTCCAATCTTTACATCACGCAACTGTAGCTCGAATATTCATCTTGGATTTTTGACTAACCAGTGTCACGAAAATTATAAATTATCATAACCACTAAGGCCGCCTTGTCTGTTATGGAGTAGTGATCGAATTGTGATCGAATAAAGCACTTTCGGGTTCTTGTCGTACCGTACATTTGTACCAAGTTCCGTAAACTTCAACATTTCTAAGACCATGATCTTGTATCCTGTAGTCGGTTTGGTTTATTTTGGGCAATTCTCAGTATAATAAATTATCTGGACTTGCTTGACAATTGCAGCTATAAATTTTTTACTGAAATTTTAAATTCACACAAGACATATTAAACAGTTATTTTAATTAACAAAAACCACCCAAGATTCTAATTTTGGGATTTAATTAAAAAAAAACAGTAAGCTTTTGATAAAAACCTACTTAGAGAAGGGACAAATATTCTAATTTTAACGAAGTGGTATGTAAAGCTAAAAATTATTCTGAGTCTAAGAAAAAATAATCATATTTTAAACTGAATTCGCGCATACAAACAGTTCCAGTAATTCTTGCTTAAAACATATTTCAATCACCACCGCCAATCTTCTTACAATACATCAGTTTTCTTTCGAGTACATTTCCAAACACCATTACTAAGTTGAAAAATGAAGTTCATTCCGGTGCTGAAAAGAGAATACAAGTACTAGGATTGAAAAATAATACTCAGAAAATGAAATGACCAAAACTAATGCAAGAAAAAACTTTACAATGTCACCGATTTCAAAAATAATAAAGGGATGAAACTTTTCAAGAACATAAAATTTACTCTTTGAAAAGTATATATAAGCACATATCCCTTTTAATTTTTTTTGTTTTTAATGTTATCATTTTTTTAAAATTTTGAACATTTTATCGAGAGTGAAGCTGATAACTTACAGAAACTATGCTTCACTCTCACTGTACCTTTTTTAACACGCTTTTATTAGCTTCACCTGTATGTAACGGAATCTTTGAACTCTATTTTTACCCACTTTAAAAGTTCAGATTAATTCAAAATTTTCCACTTTTGTCAAGCATCAATGACAATACAATAATTTTATAATTTTGTTCCATTGTCCTAATCAGGATCATCAGGATTAAAGATTTCCCATTCCCAGATTTGGCCACTAAAAGATTAAATTACAACCTTAAAGTGAAAACGCTCATGGTTAATACGAATGCAACGAACAAACAAAAAGTGTCCTTTATATGAAAAAGGAGAGGATGCGTCGCAATTTCTTACTATATTATAAACAATTGCCCAGTTATTATTTTTTTTTACCTTTTAGTTCGATTAATTAAAAAAGCGTGTTTTTTAGTTTTTTTTAACTGTAATTTATTTTCTTGCAGACAACTTGGTGGAAGCTGAGCCCGAATTCGCCGAACCAATCCAAAACGTGACTGTGGCTATTGGTCGAGATGCCCAACTCAGCTGTACCGTGGAGAATCTCGGCACTTACCGGGTGAGTGTTTCAACTTTTATTATAATTTTCATTATTTTGTATGCATAAATTATTTATGATTCTAGTGGTGCATAAAAAGTGATTGTGTTTTAGTAATTCTCTGATAAAATTCGAATATCTGTTCTACATAATAATGAACTGAAAAAGTGAAGAACTTCTCAGTATAGTTTTTTTTCTTTTTTTTATCCAAGAGATAAATATGAAAGACTCGTGCACGATTGTAAGAAGAAATGAGAGCGTTGTGTGATTGTAGGATAAAAGAATATGAAAATTTCTTGTGAGAACTTCGAGATGAAAATGTGAAAAACTCTTTTCTGATTATAGGGAAAGCTGTGAATATTCTTATGAAATGGGAGGGAAGGAAAAGTTTTGCGTGACTGCTGAGAAAAGACAGTGCGATTGTACGGAATTTTTAGGGTTCTTTTTGCAATAATGAACACTGGAAAAGAAATTAGTCGTGCTTTCATATATTTGTGTTATTGATTTTCCCATAATAATTTTATTATCTAATGAAGTAAGACTGCACAAAGTATTGAATTTCTTCGTACAAAAATATAAAACCCCTAACTACGAGGGGGGAGAGACATAAAAGTACATCTTCCATTCGTAAAACAAAGACTTCTATCTTCTGCTGACTTGATAAGAATAAGTTAATTTGCCGAGTAGTATATTCCTTTGATGACACAGGTCATAAATTTATATTTGACAACCAACACCAATACATTTTACGGCAATGTTTGTCTTATTCTAGGGGGTTGCGGTAGCCCAGGGGTCAAGGTATCGGAACATGGCAGGCACGCCATATGTTCGAGCCCAGTACCACTAAAGACCCGCCATGTAGAACAGCGATGCTCGTTAAATCCGTCCAGAGCTGAAACGTTCTCCCGTTGGTGGGGTGTGGTAATTAGGAGAAGAGGTGCCAGCTCAGATGTCATCCACGTCACTTGACCATGGTTCAAAATTACGTAGTCCGCCGCCAAAAGCCCTCGTGTAGCTGAACAGTGAGACGTTAATATTTACTCGCTCACTTGGAATTATTTTATGGATATCAATGCACAGAAAAAATCGTACTTCGGAAAGACGTATATATACGTCCCAGGTATTTGACGCACTGTGTAGATCGAATCGGGAGTTCTAGTCCTGGTGTTTCAAAACACCCGCTCAAAATTCTTACATTGATGTTGTTGGAGAGTATGGTGCCAACTGCGTTATTATCCTCGTCACTTGACAGAGGTTCAAATTTAAGAGATCCTTTGTTAATAGATCTCGTGTAATTTCGAAATGCGTCATAGGGCTGCGGTGAGTGAGTGAGTGAAGATTAACGTCACACTGTTCAGCTGCACGAGGGCTTTTGGCGACGGACCACGTAATTTTGAACCATGGTCAAGTGACGTGGACGACACCTGAGCTGGCACCCCCTCTCCTAACTACCACACCACACCAACGGGAGGACCTTTCAGCTCTCGACAGATTTAGCGTGCATCGCTGCCCTACACGGCGGGTCTTTAGTGGTACTGGGCTCGAACTCGTGACAAAGCCAGCCATGATCCGATGCCTATACCACTCGGCTACCGCGGCCACCATAGGGCTGCGGTAGCCCAGTGGTTAAGGTATCAGATCATGGCATGCACATGTCATGAGTTCAAGACCAATACCACTAAAGACCCACCGTGTAGGGGAGCGATCCACGCTAAATCTATCGAGAGCTCAAACATCCTCCCGTTGATGTGGTATAATAGTTAAGAGAGGGGGTGGAAGGGGTGCTGTGGGTCGCAGCTGTTAAAAAAATCCCGTTTTTGAATTATTAGACCTGCAAATTTAAAATATGGTTGACATATTATTTCGTTGATCAGCTGGAGTTCTACGTGCAACCATAATTAACAATCTCAGTCAACTTTTTCACTTGATACTTTTATCTAATGTACCCATAAATTGTATATTTCGTCCCATCTCTTCTGCTTCCCATACATTTTAACAAGCTACTTAAACCACAGACTTGATTGTTTAATTAATGTAAATTATTAACTGAAACAAATAATAAACAATTTTTGGTAAAGTAAGTTTAACTGTCTTATTAATTCACATAACGCAAAGGCTTTTAGCTTACGTTCTCACAAAACAAAGCCATACTTTACGACTTCCTTCGCTTTCTCTTTTGTCTTAAGCATCCCCCTTTCTCCTCCCCCGATATGCGTGACTTTCTTGAGAGGAGTTTGTTTAACGAGCGTCATCTGTGACATACGTCAGGGGGTGGAGGAAGAAAGTAATTTCGCCCCGTCTCTTAAACTGAAATTCATCATTGCCGCCGCTGGTTGATTTTGTGGGTCACTTGACATTCTGCGCGGCTTTTGTGTGACATGCTTGTTTTACATATAAATATGGTTTGAATTAAGTGTCACGGCGAGTCGTTGAAAAGTAAATTACATGTGTAAGTCATATTTATTTGCGTTGAGAAATCTTCCCGAAATCAGGTATAATTTTTTCCCTCGTTTTGTTGTGAAAGATTTTGAGGAATGTGTTGCTTTGGCCTGAACGTAATAGGGGAGATTTCAGCTTGAATACATTAAACTGGATGAGTACAAATGATGGACTCGATTTAAAAAAATCATATTATCAAAACTATTGCACATACTACAATATGTGACGCATAAATGTAAAGAGAAGTATACCCCCCAAGTTTTTTCTGCTACAAATGTTTAATTTATGAGCCTCTTGTTACACGACATACATCTAAACTGTAATCCACTTTGTTCCATACATTTTGTAGACTTCGTCTACCTATGGTTCGTAATGCTGCACGAATGCTTACTTGTCGTCTTCTGCTATCTATCGTGTCAATTGCAAATGATGCAGTTTTCCATTTAAGAGGACACAGCACGATTCAATTGACAAAAATCAGTCAAAAATCAAATGTAGTTTTCTTAGCCTAAATTATCCTTTACGTACTTTTATATAACCTCACATAGTTTGAAAGCTCTAAACTTAAAAAATGCAGAATTATGATAGCTTTTACATTTATTTTTATTCACATCCCTATGGCAAATCAAAACTTTTAACTTATATCTTAGAAAGATAAAATAAATCATTTGTTGTCATTTAAAATGCTAAGGTTTTTTTTCTGTTGTGGCTAATGCTTTGATTTTTTTTACCTATTGCTAATAGTAGATGTTACATAAGTTGGTATGCATTTTTGAATCAAAGAAATATTTATTTTTTTAAAAAATAATTGAACTCAGAATTTATACATTTTTAAGGAATTTTCAATAAGCATTCATAAAAAGAAGTATTGTACGAATACCAATCATGCTATCTCAAAACCCATACCAAGTTTGTTATACATAGTTTGACGTACTTACAAATTAAATTTCATGCGTGTACGTAAACTTTTGTAGTACGAGTAGCATTTTAAAATCACAAATTTAAGTTTTTTTTAAAATTAAATGACTAGCTTTTTATGAAAGTTTGAGCACAAAATCTGTTTTACATAATATGCACACATAGAAGGCAACCAAAAAAATTTTGAAAATCCTTAAATTAAATTTTTTTTGCGTAAATCGTGCCATGTCCCCTTAATATTTTTCATAAAATTTTCCATACCTTTTTCTGGAGAATTCCATTTTCATAGGTTCTCATAGACTTCCATGGACTTCGAACAAAACTCTGCCTCCTCCTCTCCCAGCTTCTTCCAAGACGCTTAGCAGGCCGCTACTTTTCTTTTTACACAAGCTACCTGTTTTCCCTTGTTCAAATTCACAAATAATTTCTAATATTAAATTTCAAATGTTCTTTCTCGTTTATTACAAAAGGAAAATTAAAAGCTCTTACCTGACAGAATGAAGAGGCGACGCAAAGTGAACGGCACAGATGAGGTACGAACACATTTATTACAAGACAGAGACTAAAAAACTAAAGCGTACATTCGTTAGTTGATGTAAACAAGCGATTGCAGCGCCGCTGCATTTAAAGTTACAACACACTCCGCGCTTAAAGGTTAACCAGCCTTGTTGTTGTTGCTTCTTTTCCGTAGGGATTTCTAAATGTACGTTGCACCGAAATTACTGAAAACTAAAAAGTAATTAGTATATTTCTAACATACTAAAAATGCAAAACTAACATACTCTAAAATACAAAAACTCTTCTCTGTCATAGTCACCATGTTTGGATTTCAATCACAGCGATCATGAGTGTGCCGTTGATCATTGGTGGAAAAATAATCGGTACATTTCTCTTTACTTTCATTTATCACTTATTGTAATATACGAGGGTTGGGGCATAAGTCATGACAACTATTTTATTTCTTGTAGATATGCGAACGGATCATAAATGTACATGTGTCGAGTGGAAGTTCTGCAGGAATAGTGTGTATGCAGAACCTCAGATGGCTCTGTGATAGCTGGTAGTAGCTCAGAGAGGGCTGTGAAATCAGTCAGTTGGTGAGTGTCGTGTGAGATGGAAGTAACCCGTGTTGAGCAGCGAGCTTACATCAAAATAGCCGTTCTCCGATAGAGAAATGCGATGGGATGTCAAAGTGAATGAGTGGAAGCCCTTGGGAATTATGCCCCACCATACCGTTCAGTAGCACGATGGGTAGAAATGTTTCAGCAAGGACATGTGTCAACCAGTGATGAGAACCGTGGTGCGGCGAATGCTGAGGCTGATGGTATTCAGAGCCTGGCACATCGTTGTAGTGACAGTAGCAGGGAACTACATTGAATGTCTTTAGGCCCAGGTTTGTCATGACAACTTTATGTGTACTGTGTTATCATTCTTTTGCACCGTGAAGGCCATATTGCCCTGTATACTACCGTAATTAATTAGTGTGTTACGATATTTCAGTGCTATTCATTGTCCACACCTGTAGTTAACACCTTGTCCTTTCGTCTGTATATGTCACATTTTCCAACCGAACTGATATCTGCAAAAAAAAAAAAAAAAAATTGCCATAAGTTTTGCCCCAACCTCCGTATTTAGTAGTTACGCGCGAAAATATGATTTTTTTAAATAGGGTCCATCATTTGTACTCAGCCTGTATTTCTTTTTCATGATATGACCTATTCGAATTATGACCATCCTAATTTACGACCACAAAATTAAATAAATATACAGTTATAAAAGAGTGAGCGACGAACGTCATAATTTTGAATCATGGTCAAGGGACATCTGAGCTGGCGCCCTCTCTCCAAACAACCGCGTCACGGCAATGTGAAGACTTTGAACCTAGTCAGATTTAAAAGGTGTCAACCCCTCTACACGGCCGGTCTTAAGTGGCACTAGGGCTCGAACTCATAACATGTCGGCCACGAGCTTATGACCATAGCCACTTAACCCAATAGTAAAGGAAGATAACTACTTTGGTAGATTCAAAAACATGTACGATAGCATAAATATAAATTAATAATTTTTACACAAGAATACTTCTAATCATATTCTAGCTTCATTATTTCACACCAAAAAAGCAAACTTTGTTGCACTACTTTTTTCTGTGTTAACCGGTCTGTTTTTCCTGCGTAAAACGTTTTCGATATTCTCTCTCCTACAATTCAATGGTCGAAAGGGTTAATAATTTCGAAAGCTAATCAGAAGAATAGAGGTTTGTCAAGGGTATTTAAATTGTATGTGTTTTACTTCCCCAGACGTAATTAAATTAAATGCTTCAAATACTTTTTGCCCTGTTTTTAGCCAATAGACAGATACAACATTTAAGCATTAATAGTAGATTACTCAAAACGAAGAGAAGGTAAAACATTTTTTTATTATCTCTTTTTCTTCTTCATTCTTCATTTATTGTTGTGCAGCCTCATTATTGTGTTTGTCACCTTTTGAAAAAAAAACATTTAAACCAATACAAAATAAGATACTTCTGGGTTAACTATAAGAACACAATTTTGCTAAGCCTTTTCGAAAATCCACAATTGCAGCAGCAACAATATACATTTATATATATTTAAAAAAATAATATTTTTAGCCAAACAATTAATCTTAATTAAAATCAACTCGAACAGCTCATTCATTCATCACGTTATTTTAATGGCTTGATAATAGCGTAACAATCGTATGAATTATACTCTCGTTATTAAATATAAAAAAAAACAGTTTTGTGAGATGTTGACAACAATGGCTGGTTAGTATTTTTTTATAACTCATTATTATAATTATTTCAATCCTTATATGTGAAGAAAAGGAATTTTCTATCGAATTTCTTCGAAGGGATATCATTTATTTAAACTACGTTTTTAATTTTCCAAAATCGAACAAATTTTAATTTCTTATTTATCAAAATTGAACGTTGAAAAATAATGATGGTTCATTGAAAACCAAAACAGATTTAATCACAATTAGTTAAATTAAGAGGGAGGGTTTTTTGCCTTTGATTAAAGCTAAAAGTATTCTAAAGAAAGGCTTTCTATGAATCAATGGCGAAATATATAGTGTATGTAGGGGGACTTTCTATGAGAGACATTTAAGTATTTCTTCTTTTTTCTGAAGAAATACGGAAGAGTCTTTTTAGACAATATGATTTAAATTCTTTCTCTGGCACTTCATTCCAAATAATAATAATAATCTAGAATGTTAGAAAGATAGATATTCTGTTAAAAACTGCAGTCATTATTACTTCATGGTTGCTTAATAGGTACTCTGGAATTTTCCTTAAAATTAGTTGTAATTTGAGATGTCATTGTATTCATAATAATTTATATTTTCATCACACATACGTTTAAGAATATCTCATCGTCTCTTTTTCAGATTCAAAGCTATATTTCTGACGGGTTCTATGAAATTTGACACGCTGTCTAACAAAACATTAGTTTTCTTTTTGTCTACCCTGTCGCTTTTAACAACATTTTATAACACATTTCATTTGAAAAGTTTTGCGTCATTTTCTTCAATATATTCTTTAGTTCTATTCAGGACCATGATTGCATATATGTGATCATTTCAGGGAAGACGGTATCATATGTGAGATTGCGTTTTCCCTTTTTTAAGTCCCGTGATCATACTGGTGTGGTCTGGATTTGGAACGATAGTAAAAAATCATTTTTTTTTATTAAAGCAAGGATTTTAAATGAATTTTGAAATGGAGTTAGGCTTAACAGAGAAAATCAACTGGTCCTGATGGGGTTAACAGCTGAATTCTTAAAATTTTATATCAGTTTTAAATTTCCTTAATAAGAATGAAAAATCCTTTAGTGAGATGAATACTATATTGCTACTGCTATTCTCTATAACTCGTGCTTATTTTGCCGAAGAATATTTTCCTTTTCATTTAGAATGTAATGCATCTTGCAAGGTGACCGCGGTAGCCTAGTGGTTATGGTCACGAATTCATGGCCGGCGTGTCAGGAGTTCGGATCTTAGTGCCACTGAAAACGCATCGTGTAAAGGAGCTCGATGCACGTTAAATCTGTCGAGCCAAAGTCCTCCCGTTGGTGTGGTGTGGAAGTTAACCTGTTCAGGACCATGATTTACATATATGTGATCACTTCAGGGAACACGGTATCATATGTAAGAATGTTTTTGCCCATTCTGAGACCCGGAATTTATATAATTTAGAACTTATGTAATTTGGTATGATTTAAAAACTAGAAATTTCAACGTGTTTTAATGTGTCACTAATGAATTTATATGAATTTTTAGATGAAGTTAGGTTTAACAGGAAAAGTCACCTGGTTTTGAAGGGGGTTAAGAGAGGGGGAATTGCCAGTTCCTCACCCGACTGAGGTTCAAAATAACGAGGTTCGTCGGCAATAGCCCTTGTGTTGCCTTAAAGTTCGACGTTAACGTTCACTCACTTACTCCATCTTGTAAGAATTCTTCTGTACAAAAACAGTGATTTATTTTTCAATTCCTACTATTAGCTCACACTCTCTATATATTTATCTTGTTCAAATTTTTAATCGTTAATAAAATACATTTTAAAGCGCTCAATTGAGCTGAAATTATATATACATGATTATTTTGGATGACAATACGATACTTTAATGATAATTAATAAAAATTAATTACCACTTAATTTCGTGATTCTGGCATATGTATATACATATTTATATTAATTGTAGCTATTTAATTAAAAGTAACCAAAATAAAATTTTTCTTCGTTGATCTAAGTAGGAATTGACTTAAATTTTTTTTTATATTACTTGTTATTTAAGCAAACGTGAAAAATAATACAAAATTAAAAAGATTTACATCAATGCCTTAAGTCAATATTAAATGACACGACATTAAAACATAATAAATTTATAAAAGGAAAAGAGCAGGAAGAAAGATCTGTTACTCCTGATAAACCATATGTACACTGATATAAAATATCTCGTGAAAGAGTTGACTTCTTTCAACCGAAATCGCTACTGAATGGTCAAAAGCATCTTTCAGCAAAAGAAAAGGGGAGAAATATAAAGAAATTCCCCACAAAAATCTTCTGCCCTTTTTTGGGGCGGCACACAGTTTACGCAAAAATGTCGAAAATTCAATTCCGTCCTCTTCCCCTTGTGCTTCACTTTCAAAGAACTCAGATCATATCACGGATTCCTTTTTGTGCTCATCGGGAACTGGTAAAAAAAAAATCCCTTTCTTCTTTTTTTTCCCGCTTTCTTTTCATTCGACGAGTGTTTTCCTGCCTTTCTTTTAAGAGCAAATAAATCTCATGTTTCCATTTCTGGAAGAATAAGTCTCTTTTAAAGTATTTTCTTCCCTCCATCCATATAGGATCGAACATTTTGCATCTGGTTTGGAGAGTTTTTTTCTTTTTTCCGTTGTTATTTTGAGAGAACGTGGCTGTGTTCAATTTCGTTCCGTGCTTTGTTTTTTTTGTGGAAAAAAAATATGCTTTGTGCTGAGAGATATATCATTGGAAAATTCTTTCGGATGTACAGTAATGATAAGTAAAGGTGAAAAATCATTAAATAAATCTGGAGACTTAGAAAATGAGTAAAGAATAAAAGAAGGTGCTGTCACATGTTTTTAAATGTTGTGGTTGTGATTTCCTGCTGTTTCATTATTAAGTTCCACAGTGGATATTAACTTTCAAAATATTTTTATTTAAAAATATTGTAATAAGTATTGTAAATTTATACAACATGCTAAAGTATTGTATAATTTTGGAAGCATAAAAACTTTTTACTAATAAACAGCTGTTTGTTGAAAATTCAACACCATGAAGGAATCATCAGAATGAAATTATACATAAATTTGCAGCAAATGTCAACTACAGGATGTTATGCAAAGTAGGAAAGCTTCAGTCACGCATGCGTGAAGCTGAAAGCGTATAAATAGAGGTATGTAGGGGGACGTTGAACATCGAGCACGATTATTTGTTAGTGGCGAACATTTAATATGATATAAGTATACCTCCACGACGAAATAGGGTAAAATTTTAACAACGTTCGGAGTTTGAACGGGGGAGAATCATCGGCTTTCGTGTGAAGGAGGATTTTTCTGTCACGCAATAGCAACTCGTGTGCAGCGGAACAGTTCCGCAGTGATGTGATTGTGAATTTGGAAGCAGTAGACCAACGAGCACCGGGAAACTCGAAAAACTGGGAGTGGACGAAGAAAGGTAACATTAGTGCCCTATGACAGACACCTGGTTCACATGACGGTGATTGACCGTACAGCTTGCTCCAAGCATTTGGCAGCACGTTGGTCTACTTCAACAGGTATATTAATGTCGGCTTCGTCAATTCGTCGATGGCTGCTGCACCGTGAACTTCGTGCACAAAAGGATTCCTTTATACAGGATTCTCCTCAAGGAAAAATCATCGACGGCTGAGTCTGCAATGGGATTATAAACACAGAGCCTGGTAGGCTGATTGGCAACAAGTTGTCTTTACTGGCGAATTCTTCTTTAATTTGTGGAACCATGATGACCTCATTCGTGTTAGACGCTATGCCGGTGAATGTTGCCTTCCAGAGTGCATTATCGAACGCCATAGTGGCCGAACACCCTGATATATGCTTTGGAGTGTCATTTCGTATCAAGGACGATCTCAGCTACTACGAATTGAGGGTAATCTGAATAGCAACAGGTACGTTCATGAAGTGCTAGAGCCCGAAGCCGTTCTCTTTCTTTAAGGCATCCCTGGGGCTATCTTTCAACAGGATAGTGCACTCCCTACGTGTTTCAAGAAATTTTCGACATTTTCTTTCAGCCCAATACATGCAATTTTTTCCTTAGCCTGCTTATTCGCCGGATATGTCGCCTATTGAGCTCGTATGGAATTTGGTTGGTCGGTGTCTCGCTCGTGATCTGCATCCTGCAGCTTAAAAAGACGAACTTTGATGTGCATACAAGCAATACAGAATTCTCTTCCACAAGCAGACATTCAACATCTGTTTGATTTCATGCCATGTCGTATAGCAGCACTCATTGCAGAGCGGGGGCTTCGCCAAATGATGGCTTCGGAGACTTAATACTGTTTTTTTTTCCTTTGAAAATTCAATCATTTATTTGTACCACTACAAGTCGTATGTGCATTACTTTAAATTTAATTCTGATGACTCCTTCATGTGGTGTTGCACTTTTTACAAACAGCAGTATAAATTGTAGTGTTAAACAAATTAAGGACAGGTCATTGAATATTTATACGAAGTTGAAAATATTTCAAATTTCCCACAATCGTTATTCATTTGACACTCTTATTAAAAAAGGCATTTTAAAGTGCAAAATTTACGTTCTGTATTGAAATTAAAGTTTTCATTACGCGATGATAGTAGATAAGCAAATAAATAAGATATATCTAATGAAATCCAAATTGTATCACCGTTGTGATAAAACTATTCTAAATTTTAAACTTTTAATTTTGAAACTGTCAAGTATTTATTTAAGGATTTTTTTATAAATGAAATCTTCTGAGTATTTGAAAACGGATTATTTTGAACGCCTAGGTTAAAAGATCATCTATTCTCAATTGTTCTAATAATAATTTTAAAAAATTACAATTTATTGAAGTAAGATCACTGTAAAATCAAAATACCAGTACAACTAGTAACAAATACTACAAATGCAATGAGCCCAAAAACGATCCACTAGAAATCTGTATCTTTGAAGATACATTGAATTTTTAAGGAAAGAATAGGTGCGTGAGTGGGTATTTTACTGCATTATTGGCACCCTTAATTTGTCAAAAAACTTGAAATGAATTACGAAGAAACATCCTCCTCCTCTTTACAGAAGTTAAATCTGTTTCTTTAAAAATGGCGAAATGCTATTGATTGTATTTAGACCATAAGGCAGAGGGAAAAATGACATTCACTCAAAGTATGAATGGAAATTTTATCTGTCTTGTTTTTTTGCCTATGAATTATCTCTTTTGTTATTTATTCCATCTCGAGACTTGAAAATCAAGAGCCACTTATTGATTTTGTTCCCACCTTGTGATCATGCCATATCTAAGCAGCTTTAAAAAACTGCCATTTCTCAATGGTCATTACTATAGGTTTTTAATTTTCCTTTTGGTTTTAATCATTCAAGACATTTTTTTTGCTTGAATAAACCACAGTTTGATGTAATTTTTTAATAGATTTCTAAGCAATGGCTATCGGAGATACGCCGAATAAATATCTGAGCTGATATGCTTCAATGTCTTGACTACCATTATATGTCATTTGAAGACTTTGATGCGTAATTTTCCTTTTAATGTGAGTCGGGTACCATTGTTCCACATGGCGATTTTTACATGATTTTTGATTCATAATTGAGTTAAATTCTTGAGAGGTACATGATGAAAACAATCGCGAGCTCTCCATTGTATTTAAAACTGACATTAGACTTGTACTTGTTGTTCTACTTGTAAAATTTCAAATTTGATAATTGGCTACATATTTGCAAGTATTAACCGTTTAGCGGGAAGTGGCAAATAGGTATTAAAATTTTTTTCTCCAAGCGGGTGTTGGATATTTAGTCTATCCATATGCGTTAATTGAAGCTAAAACACATTAAAATCAATACGGATGGCAGCACGAAACCTATTTTTGCATTTCATGTCCTTTGATGAGTAGTTAACAGTTTTTCTCGGTATAAATCTACAAATTGTATTTTGATTACCATAAACAAAATTTCTGATCTTTGAAAAAAATTTCGACATGTCTTAAATATACTTTTCTCTCCTCTGAATGAATTAAGTAAATGTGCAATTAAAAAAATAAGGTTTATTTAGGCTTTTGGAAAGCTTCTATATGTGGATAGAGGCTCTATCCACTGCCTGCATGGAACAGAAAAGTAACCTTGAAATTTTCGCTTTTCCTCCACTCGAGAGAGAGCACTTAGAATGTTGGGGTCGGAAATATAAACAAACTTCGTTTACAATATGTAGTACAAAATTCTCGGGTTCCAAAATCTTTCATTACAGCTTTTCTGATTGGAGAAAACGCTTTGCATCTTATAAAATTTCACAGTAAATAGCTCATCAAATTTGTGAAATAACTAATTTGAATTCTCAAAATATATTACTTTATTTCTAACTTTTATACTAAAATTAAATAAAATATAAAATTTGCATATATACCAATTTCAATATATATTCTAAGTATTCTATATATATTCTAAGTAAGTATATAGATATTCTATGTTGTACTATTATTCTATTATTATTTAATTATACTTATACTTTGTATTTAATGGTTATTGAAATAGTTATCAGCGTAAATATTAATTTTTCATAAAAAGTTTGTGATATGATTAATCATTTGTCCTGAAAAGTAAGTTAAATGTCTTAAGTGCGCAGTTGCTATAACATCTAGCCACCCCACCGAGGAAAAAAACCTCGATCAGATATTTTTTTGTGACTAAGTAACATTTATTGAGTATGAGAACATCTCATTTATCAAGTATTTTATCGCAGAAAATTGTATTTTATCTGTGTACCCGTTAAAGGGTTAAAAAGATTCTACAAAAAGTCTTATGGAAGATTCTTGGATCTTACGTGTGTTTTTAAATAAAGCGCATTTTGTTCACCTATGTGCGCTATAACTTTTGACGAATATGTACTTTTAAAAGAAAGTTTCTGTAGTTGGCAACAGCATAGCGCATTAGCTGATTGGTGGAAGGGACACGTGATTACATTTGTCATGAGATACTGACATCACATAAATTTATTAAATGGTTGGCTGGAGAACACGTGATTACGATTATCATGTGACACATGGATTAAGCACGGAGCTGGAGACTTCAAACCACTTCGACTGAAAACAGTGAGTATATTAACGTCGCGCTATGAAGCTACACTAGCCTGAGCTGGCATTCCCTCTCCAAACTACCGCACCAAACCAATGTAAGGATGTTTGTGCCTCTACATATTTAACTTGCATCAGTCCTCTCTGTATTAGGCTCGAACTCATGACACGTCAGCCATGAGTCCATGATCTTGACCACTACGCTACTGTGGCCACTAAAACACTACGATACCACTGGCGCTACTGGTTAAATTACAATCACATTATAGGTCTCAATTCCATCAAAGATATCTTGAATACCATATTTAAAAAATTTGAATTTCTATCGCCATCAAAAAGCAATGTTCAAATATGAGGGTCTTTAATCAATTGTTATTTAATTTTAGAATTTATTTTTCTGACGATTCCTGATTGAATTCCTTTTGTATTGGTTGCAGGCTGCCTGGATCAAGGTGGAAACGAAGGCGATCCTCACAATCCACCACCACATCATCACGCGCAACTACAGGATCAGCCTGAGCCACAGCGACAATCGCAACTTCATCTTGCAGATCAAGAACGTGCAGGCCGCGGACAAAGGAGGGTACATGTGCCAGGTCAACACCGTGCCCATGAAGAGTCAAGTGGGCTATCTGGACGTCCTGGGTGAGTAGCACGTTTCGACATTCTTAGCGCAGCGTTTCTCAAACTGTGGGGCGCCCCCTAGGGGAGCGTGATAACTCTAAGAGGGGGGGTGAGCATGGTGAAAAATCCAAAACAAAAGATTATTTAAAAAATTATTAACTTACTGAAAATAAACAAACAAGAAACATTCTGACATAATAAAAAATAAAAATAACATTTACACCGATATCACATACACTTATAAATGTATCAGTACTGCACAATGTATTTTATAATTAATTTAGCAACAAGTTTAATAATTACCAGTCACCCCGTGGTCTTGTCCTATACTAAATTATATACAAAACTTAACACATATCTTGATAATTTGTACGGTTTATAAATAATGCATTAACTGCCGCCGATTCTATCCCCGATGCCGCGGTTCGCCTCCATTTGCCACGCAGGCGCGCGTATGGGATGTATTGGGGAGGGGAGAGAAAAAGAAAATAAATAAGGAAAATCTCTGATATAAGTAAATCCTTCACAAATACAGTCATGCTCCTTTTATTGCATTCCAAAGTATTCGGAATAATTTTATGGATAGAAGTGCACAGAAAGATCGCAGTTCGGAAAGACGTATATATACGTCCAGGGAATTTAAGTCGTCAATTGAGCGATACGTATATATACGCCTATGGCACTTAAGAGGTCAAATTCGTAATGTAGCTTCAGCATCAAAGTATAGTATCGTTTTGAGTACAATTCATTGTTATTTGTTTGGAGGGGCACGAGGAAAATTATGATTGAAAATTGGGTCGCAACTATTGTAAGTTTGAGAAGCACTGTCTTAGCAAAGGTTTAATAAGACAATGCTATTCAGAAATGCTTTTAGGGAAGGATAAGAATCAATAATAATTACTTCAAAAAAACAATGAGAGCCTATTTTAAGGTACACAAGGTGCAAAAAATTTG
This sequence comes from Trichonephila clavipes, assembly GCA_019973935.1. Taxonomy (NCBI): domain Eukaryota; kingdom Metazoa; phylum Arthropoda; class Arachnida; order Araneae; family Nephilidae; genus Trichonephila; species Trichonephila clavipes. Next base: position 747,162 of record BMAU01002389.1, on the reverse strand, counting down.
CTTCGGCGTCTGTTTTTATTTGATCAAAAACGTTTGTAAGCTTCTCCAGATGAGTGATACTTACGCCATCTAAATTTCATAAAGGAAAAAATTTTAATTAATAATGTATGTCATTAGCTCACTTGACTTAAACATTTTGTGACGGCTCTATCCGCGTTTTTCTGACTAACAAGTCTTCTTGGGAAATATTTGGTCCTTCAAAACTGTTTTATTTGCAACGCACCCTCTGAAGGAGATAACGTGATTATGTAAATGTGGTCTATTATATATAGTCTAAGCCAGAGTTGGGCAGACTTTTCCAGGGTACGGGTAACTCTTAATTTTTTCAAGGGGCTGCGGTCCATCCAGGGGTGTAACGGAGAATATTAGGGGCCCCTTGCAAAGTCAGTTTTGGGCACCAAGCCCTAATATGTACTTAGCGTCAATAAGTTTTGGGCCTCCTAAAACCCGGGCCCCTGCAATGCGCGGGTGGCACGGGTGTTCGTTACGCCACTGGGTCCACCTAGTGGCATAGGTGTAGTGAGCAAACAGAAAGTCTACAGTACAGTCGGATTTCCATTTTACGAACCTCTATATTGCGAATTTCTCTATTTAGCGAACTTTATCCTGGAACTAAGAAAATTTACGATTTTCTTTGTAAAATAACCTCTAAATATCGAAGTAAATCTTCTATTTAACGAACTTTTTCTCCTGTCATTCGATTTTTTTTCTCAGTATTTTTAACATATTTCTAGACCTTAGTATGATGAAATGATTATTAGGTCTTAAGACAAAAGGCAGTCACCCTAAAATACCTTGGAGGTCCACTGGGCGATCGCGATCGACTTAATGCCCACTCCGGGTATAAGCTTTTAAGCTTTAAGCTAGAGAGAGAGAGAGAGAGAGAAAGAAAGATATAGGATAGATTACTAGCGGATCAGTGTTTAATCAAATTTGTAGTATAACACAGTTATTTGATAATCATAATAATTAAAGTGACGATTGGTCACTAGAGATTACATAGACCATTACATAGCTAGGAGGATATGTATTCGAACCTGAAGTAAGTGTACTGGTATTTAAAATCTTCTCATACTTCGCGTACCTCGTTATTTATCTACGTATTGCTTCAATTGGGCACGTATCTTAGTTTGGATTGGTTGAACTTGTGTTGTTGATTGTGTTACAAATAAATTATCTAATTTTGAACATGTCTAGTCTTCTTCCCACATCTCTAGGCGGGGATAAGAGAACCTTACAATTTTTGTACTGAGAAAATATTTTGTCCAGTTGCAGTCGTTAAAAGATGAGTACTTAGCTCGTTAATAAAACACATACATTATTACACTAAAAAGTAGGTAAAGCAGCGAAATAAAAAGTATAACACAAACAGACAAACGCCAGAACATGCAAGACAGTCTCTAAAGTATTCTTTTTCCGCCCTGAGATCTCAGACTTTTATTGTTTTCGTCAACCGGAAGTTTTTAGAATCGCATGATTTTCGGTAAAGATTTTGTGATTGGACAGAATACAGAGATGATACATAATTTTGTTTTAAAAACGCTAACGTGGTAGTTTTTTTATGAGATAAACTTGTGCTTATTTCCCGGTCAGTGGGTTCGCTAAAAATGAAAGATCCTGTGAAGTCTTAGAGGGCCAAAACCATTATGAAATAAAATCCCCCGAGAAAAAATTTAAGGGAATTATTACATGTGCAGTGAAAATCGCTTAGCACGAAACAAAAGGAAATTAAATATTTTTCGTGTTAAAGGATATTGCAATATATATATATATATATATATATAGTCTTATTCTCTACAAACAAGAGATAGCATCCAACAATCACATTCGAAAAACACAGACAGTAGGAAAATCACACAATGAAGGACACATGAGCAACCGTGATTAAAAATTATAAAATGATGCTGTATTATAAACATTGCTGACTTAGGACAGCTCATATATAAAATAATTTATATAAAAGTGGGGTTGAGAATATGTTTTTTGGCCAGCCAACCTTCCACCTTTATGTAAATAATACTGAGCAAAAACCTATTGAAAGTAATGGATATGAATATCTAAATCCATTACAAGATAGAGGTAACTTACATAAAAATTGCGTTTAAAAATGCGTTTAAAAATGCAGAGCCCGCGCTAAATCTGAGGGCAATAAATAAGTTATTGCCCGATTCTGAACCCTAATGCATATTTAAATCATGTGAAAGGCTGAAATGTAGCACTTAACAAAAGTGTAAAAAGAATGGAAATAAAAATTAATGAGAGAGTTACAAATTACCATAACTTTAGTAACACTAGAATATATGAATAAAATAATAATAAGTAATTTTGTCTAATATTATAAGATGGAGGTAACTATAACTATGAAATATGTAGGTTTATAGTAACAAACTATTATCAATCTCAGAATTTTTAATCCTTACTATTTTGAATAGCTTAATTCATTTAACTATTAATAAAATTAATTGGGTATTTCTGATTTAAACAATATTCAGTAAAATGTTTATAGTTATTTATTATTTCTGATTTTTTTGACACCAGAAATTTATTGCGTTGTATATAATTAATAACAATATTTCTGAATATAAAAACATGTACAATACTCTCCCAATGAGGAACTTTTATAATATTGAAATTAAAATCTTCTCTTTTATCATAAATATTAGAAACTATTACAAATCATATTATAAGATAATGTATGTTAAGAAAATTTACTTCATTGTTGCTACTAATTTGTCTGTATTAAAAGAAGATATATATATATATGATATATATATATGTATATATATATATATATATATACAAAATTTTCATCTTTTTTGAAAAATAAAGCATTTATTGAGTTTTTGGAAAATAATCTTATATTTTTCTTTGCGTTGTCTTTTTTAGCATTAAACTGTCAACAAATTGCTGGATGTTGCCCGTATTTTTATTCAGTTTACCATTGGAATAGGCATCTAAATAACTGTGCATACTTTCCCCGATGTACCTCGCTTCGAATGACGGGGGAACAGTAGCTGCATTATTCATTTCATTTCCGTCGTCCAGATCTATATCAATGAGCTTTGAACAAACTCCAAAATGTCTTTGTCTTCCCTAATTGGGGTTGTACATACATTATCATCCTCCACTGCAATGAATTCTTCCGACGATACAGTAGGGCAATGCAATAACAATACAGAGACTTTCTCAAACATTTCATTAAGTGACTGGTGTCTTCCGTATTTTGTACATTCCCAAAAGGGGGGATATTTTCGTGTTAAGCGATTTTTGTTTCTGTTTAAGAGAAAAAATTGCATGTAAATGCATGCAGTTTGTCGGGACCGTTGTATTATTTTGCGTAAACCGATATTTCGTCTTAAGCGTTTTCACGCTAAACGTATTTCCCTGTATATATAAAATAACATTTTTAAAAGTATTCTAAGTAAGTAAGTTTCTTCATTGAAATCTTAGGGAATGTTTATTTCGGTTCAGTTAAACTATGATCTCTTGGATAGTCTTCAAGTTTTTTAAAAAAAGTTCCTAATCCTTAAAATAATCTCATTAACAATATCTGTAAGTAGACTTAAGAAAGGTTTAAGCGAAATTATTCAGGGCCAAATATACACTGGTGTGCATATCAGCTGAACGAAGAGACAGAGCGGACAGAAAGACCAATCAGGAGATTAAGTAAGGTGATGTACGGTAGCACATGCGCAGATATGCAGGTAGACGTAATGGGGGAGTGTCTGAGTAGTATAAAGCATGTTGTCGGTGTAAGATGAGTATTTCTGGCAAAGAGATTGCACGCCGTATAGCAGTTAAAATCACACCGAGTTGCTGCCTCAGCGAGAAATGGCGAATAATCAATCTGTTAGACGACATCTAGATGCTTTTACCCGAGGTCGAATCATTGGGAAGTTGGAGGAAGGCCGCAAAGTGACAAGTGTGGCTGCAGAGTTCGGAATTGTTCACAGCATCGTTTCACGACTTTGGAGACAATTTCAAACTACAGAAACAGCTATCCAGGGGTTCAGTAGTGGTCGTCCACGAGGAACCACACCCGCAGATGACCGGTACATTGTCTTACAGGCCAGAAGAAACAGGCGGCAGACAGCGGGAGAAATCGCTAGGGCGACACAGGCGACTGGACGACCGATATCGCGTTTTACCGTGGCCAGAAGACTGCACGGTGGTGGTCTGTTTGCACGACGCCCTGTACGGTGTGTACCTTTAACGCCTGCCCATCGGAGAAGGTGTTCTCTGTGGTGCCGGGAACACCGAAATTGCAGAGAAAATGAATGGGGACGAGTACTCTTTACAGATGAGAGCAGATTCAGTTTGAGTAGCGATTCTCATCGCATACTCATCTGGAGAGAGCGGGGAAGCCGCAATCATCCCTCGAACATCATTGAAAGGGACAGGTATGGAGGTCGCGGTGTTCTCGTTTGGGGAGGCATCATGCTTGGTAGTCGTACAGACCTTCACATCTTCGACGCAGGTTCAGTCAACGGGACCCGTTATTGTAACGAGATTCTTCTTCCATATGTGCGTCTTTTTAGAGGCGCTATGGGTCTGCAGTTCCTTTTCATGGACGACAATGCACCATGTCATCGCACTGTAGCTGCCAAATAGCTCTTAGAGAGTGAGAATATTGAACGTCTGGATTGGCCGGCACGATCTCCGGATCTCAATCCCATCGAGCATGTATGGGATTTTCTAGGCAGACGCTTGGCAGCTCGTACCTTACCACCAGTAACGATTCGGGAGCTTCGATTGGCGCTGCAAGACGAATGGGCAGCAATGCCTCAACAACTCATTGACACCCCTCATTCTCAGCATGGGCAGACGCTGTGAAACCTGCCTAGCAGTCAGGGAGATCATATCTCCTACTAAAGACCGGATGTTTCTTGCTGGACACCCATCACAGGGATGTTTTCGGCCTTCAGTCGCATTGCGCTCCATGCTACTTTTTCAATCAAGCTTCTTTTATCCCTCTGATTTCTCTTTTTTAGTAAGTGTTGCTTACATATTACACATGTCCTTACGTATTGGGGATCTCACGGTATTAAATGTGTTGATTTGGAAAGCTTTTGTACAAAGTTATATTGAAAAAACTGTCTCGTTCTTAATTTTTGCAGACCAGTGTATATTAAATTCGACAGAAGACTCACTTTTCCTGAATTTTTTAGACATTTAAAAGAAAGTTTAAATATTTTGATAACATCTCTTTTGATTTTTTATTGCTCTCCTTGGGTAAACATCTTTTCAATTTGATTGCAAAAGGGAATTTTTTTAAAGACTTTTACATAACAATGATTTAAAATGTTAATAGTTAATTAATGTACAGGAAATTTTATTATTATAAAGAATTTCAAAAACATAAATTTCGCTTCATTTATAAATTACAATAGAATCCGTTTTCGATGAAGATAAAAATGAAAAAACCGCATTCATTCGCAATTTAATTGATTTTTAGAACAATTAGTGATAATTAGGATTTTAGAAGCTTTTAAAAATGCACTTCATTGTTTTAATGTTATGTTATGAAATATATTGGCAATTAACTAATTAAATTGCGTTGATTCACTTCAGTTAAAGACTTTTATCATAAATTTAAATTAATTTTAAATAATGCGAAAATTAATTTTTATTTATAGATTTCGTAAGTTTTAAGCTAAATCAAACTTTTTTTTATTCTCACATAAATAGTGGAATCAGCTTTGCAGACACTTTTTATGTTTTCAAAAAATTTCTGAAATTTTACATTAAATTTTTGATACCATCCCAAACACAAACACACACGACACAAAAATAAATATAACACATTGTTGCGAGTATTTGCCTTTCTAACACTGCAACATTATTATTATACCTTTCTTTATAAATAAGATTACATAAAGTCCTTAAAGTATGTGTGAATTTTATCCCTCAAGATTGGAAAAATATTTCTAATGGACAGGAAAATAAATGATGTGCTGTGATATTATTAAAGTAATGAAGATATATCATATTAAATTTAACTGTGTGATAATAAATATATACGAAGTTATAAATGATGTGAAAGTTTAGGTTTGCTTTTACCAGTAATGAACATAATTTTCAGAATTTGTAGCTAAAAGGGAAGGTTTCTCTAAAAGTTCTCTTTCGATTCAAGTAAAATTTGTATACTTTTTTTTTAAATATTTTTTTGTACATACCGATTATGTATTAACTTCATTTACATGTTATCACGTGCCCTCAGTGAAATTAGGGTTTAAGTATCTAGAATTTTAAGATAATTGCTAAGCCTACATTTTTGTCTCGAAATTTACAAGCTATTTCTTCTCAATTTGTCTTGGCATGCTTTGAAGTTAAATTCTTTGAATTTTATGGAAAAAGGTTAATGTTTTAAATTGATTTTACTTATCCAAGTATATTTTTAAGACATAAAGCTTATAAAGGGTGTATATTTCTAAAATATTTTTAGTGTAGTATATGCATATAAACGTCCTGGAAATGTAATAGATAAGTAGATAAGTGGAATTTAGAAAGTAAATATACATCTGACACAAAAAAAGAAGAAAAGAAAGAAAATTATTACATATAAGAAAAATATTGAAACCGATGTTGAAACTTTGCTTCATTCAATTTTCGAGAATTTGTTCACACTCTTCCTATATATGTCTTGTTCAAATTTTCAATCCTTAATAAAATACTTTTTATTCATCCGCTCAAGTTCAAATACATTTTTTAAACTTGTGACACTTGACACTTGATGTTAATACAGTTTTTTGAACTATTCATTCATTTATTAAATTTAATTAATTAAATTTGCTTTATATGGGAATTTTTTTTCTTATATAAGATATTTAGCAGGATATAAATTTAGGTATAAATACCGTCACACACAATAGCGAAGCTTGTAGATAGCTGGGGAAAAAATTTTCTTTTTCAGATTCTTTTTCAATTTTGGATTCTAGTCTGAGTCAAGGAGGGAACAAAATGGAAAATGAAAAATGTGAAAGAAAAATTGAAGAAATTTTAATTTTTCAACAAAAAAGTAACTAAAATAAAATTTTTTTTGTTGACTAAGTAGAAATTGACTTAAGTTTTTTTTTTTTTTTTTGGAATTTACTCCCTAAGAATCGATTTTCATATAAAGCCCTGGGTACGAAAATATTATGAGGAATGAAATTAAAAAAGCGTGAACAAAAATGCGTTACGCGCGTTTCTACGCAAGCGCTAAATCTTTGTCCGAAGAAAGAAGGAAGAGTTTTTACTTTTTCTTCGTTTTTAAAATTGCGATCTTTCTTTTCTTACCTAAATCAGACAACAAATAATTACAGAATTGGAAAGATCACTTATTTTACCATAATACAGTATTAATTTTTTTTCAAAATAAGAAAATTTTGCATTTCTTACGATTTTTTCTAAAATGAGTCAATATTGATGTGTTTTTATGAAAAGAGTTTTCCAATCTTTCTGTACGGATTTCTTACCATTGTAATGTATCGAAATTCTGTACCAAAAAAGTTCATACTCTGTTCTTTAAGAATCAATTATTTAAAATATAAAATGCCAAAAACCTTTTTTTTTTGCGGTTTTTCAAAAAATACTAAAAATTTCAAACAAACATTTAACAACTTTGTTACTTATAAAAATAATCGCACGAAACTTTTTTCCAAATGCCAAATATTATTATCCGTGTTTTGTTAAAATGTTTAAAAAATTGCTTAAAAATTACGGATCTAAAACAAGTTTGTGTTTTTCGTCTTATACCCTTTTTACAAAAAAAAAAATCATTTTGCAATTTTTTTCTCAGATTTTTTGCTTAAAATTTACCATTATTTGCTATCTATGTGGGGAATTTGAAATGTATGGATTAAAAACAAAGCCCTTAAAAAAATTAAAACTTTAAAAAAAATTCGCCAACTACGTTTACTAGCGTTTTAGCGTAATTGGCGTCGAAAACCTGTTTTCCAGCCAAGTAACACTTCATGCCTTAGCTCTTTTGACAAAGAAGTTGACTATAACAACTGAAAATCGCCAAATTGGCGGTATGTATTTAATACTTTTTTGGTGCATTGAATAGCAAAGTAACAAACGGGAGATATATGTGCCGCGAGATGCACTTTACATAACGGTAAACCCTTTGTTGTCGTCACAGTTTATATTTATGTCAATCAGAATGTTACTGACATTATAGATTATATCCCGGAGACATTATTACCATATACAGGAGGTGGTTCTAAACTACAGGGGAAACAGTATCATTGTACTTCCACTCATACTTGGTGGCGATTTCAATATGGATTTCGATAAAGATGAAGGATTGAGATTAGTACAATTTTTAAAATCAGAGCTAAATTTGGATTTTGTTTCTGGTAAAGCACTGGGGACGACTAGATATGGCACAACCGTTCATGCGATGTTTTCACGATTCGTAATTACGTATCTACCGACATTCACGTACCATACTTTAGTTACCACTAGCCTCTTGCAACAGTGATTAATAATGGCGAGAGAATGTAATTAATACTCACAGTGATATTAATAGTGAAGTAAATCAATTTTCTTAACAATATATTTATGTACTTTAACTAACATATATTTTTGTAACAGAATTCATGTATATTATTTTATATATATTATTTTGCCGAATGAATATGAAAAATCTGAATAGAATGAAGAATATACAGGCATGGTTTCAGTATTATATGATATGCATTTATTTACCCGGTTTGCCTCGACAACGCGTACTCAAGGAGTAAACTCCAGTTGTGTGTCGGTTCCGACGCAGACAGTTTTTTTTATATTACTTATTTTTAGATATAGTCCCAACATGAGACGTTTTAACCCCTACCCCCTCATTCTCAAAAAAGAACAACTGCCTTTCTTCTTTACACTCGGTTGGTGTGATGTAGTAGTTAGGAAGAGGGGGTGCCAGCTCAGGTGTCGTCCACGTTATTTGACCATGGCTCAAAATTACGTGGTCCGTCGCCAAAAGCCCTCGTGTAGCTGAACAGTATAGTAGTACGTAATATTCACTCACTCACTCTTCTTTACACTCGGAATCTTCGCTATTTTTTATATACTTGTTGCTACTTCCATTAAAACTAATACTGATCCTATTAAAAATGTAAACCTCGCTGAAACAATTACTTACACATATAAAATTACAACGAACATACTGTATTTCTAAAAATTTAACAATTGAAAAGATTGCAAAGAGAATCCTCGTATTTAATGCAGACACACACATTTTTTTCTCTCTCTCTTGTCCTTCCTTTATCTAGCGTGACTTCTTTGTGGTAATATTTGAATACAAACTTAAATATTTAACGGCTCACACACCCTTACCTTTCTGTTCCCCTATTTCCTTTCCAATGGTCATTAGGTACTCTTTCAATTCCAACCAATGACAACTGAATCAATTATTCGGAATTTATGGTCGAACAGAACAATTCTCGCGGGGGTAACAATTATGATGAACTCGGGGCCTAATGCATAACTTTAAATGACATCCTACCCTCGCTTTCTATCTGGAGAACTAATCTTCTATCTCCCACTCCCACTCTCCCATGAAAGCAGATCTCTGTCGTTTGGGGGGTGAGAGGGATATTAATGACCCCCGATAGCAACGAAGCGTCCCGTTGTTGACCAGAATACACACTCTTTTACGTTTTATCGCGTTGGCCATTAAGTCTTAAAGAGGGCTGATTAATTCATTCCGGCAGTGGGCTTTGTGCTTGCTGGAGTCATTATTAAACCCGCGTGAAGTCGGCGACTAATTACTTGTAAGCTACAAATACCACGATTTGAGCACAGAAACGCAACACGTTGAAGTACGGTGTCTGTAATTAGGAATGGTGAAGAATAGTTTGGGTTCTACTGTTCGGGATGGAAAAGAGTTATGGCTCGGAGTTGTGAGCATAAAAGTGTGCCATTTTTTTTCTCTCTTGACCAGAAGTCGAAGTCTTTTGTGTTTGCTTTCAACTCTCGTCTGTCATGTGGTGTTGATTAATTCATTTCTATACCTTTCGCTTTGTATTCGTTGAAGTCATTGTAGAAGTTGGAACAATTAGCCTTCGTGGTTGGAGTTGTATGGTTTAAGCGCATTCACGTAAAAATGGTGTTCTTCCAAGAGCATTTTCGGTAATTAGGACTAGTGAAGAATAATTTGAGTTCTAATGTTCTTGATGGAAATAATTATTATTTGTTCTTTTATTGTTCATTACGGAATGACTTGTTCGTGTTCTGCTGTTCTTAATGAAACGAATTATTGTTTATTCTTTTGTTGTTCTTTACGAATCACGTATTCGTATTTTATTGTTCTTAACGGAACAAGTTGTGGTTTTAGTGTTCTTTGTGGAATGAGTTATTATTTTCATTTTTTTTACTATCATATATTCTCATTACTAATATTATATTTTTCCATATTTTTTTAACACTAAATATGTCATAACCGGTTAAATAACCAGTTTTTAGATTTTCATTAAAAAATAATAATATTCTTTTTTCTCACTTGTTTACATGAGTTCTTTTCATTTACCATAAAAAAAAATTTCAATATTTATTTTTTGTTTATTTATTTTTATAAAAAACATAAATCTACCGTTATTTACTGCGACAGGTCATGTGATCCGAAACACCGTGTTATGTAAGATATCGGACCAAAGATCTGATACATTTTCACATGTGATATTGTGTGAAAAAGGAAAAAAAAACTAAAAAACTGTAGCTCTTGTTTATATTTTATTCTTAGAACGTTTCAACATTTCAGCTGTAGCGTACGCAGACTATTTTTAGGGGAGGGGTTTACATGTAAAAAAACAAATAGATGAGAAAGAGGGTGGCTCATTATCTTTATACTAAACATTAAAAATATCTTGGTGTATGGGAGAGGTTTGAACCCCCTAATCACATCCTTGTGTGTGCTACTGCATTCCGGTTATAGTTATGTTACATTCTACCCGAAAATGGTCTTTCAAACTTAAAATTGTAAGCATTTTATCGAAATTTTAATTTCTCTGTGCTTTTAATTAAACTTACTATGCGACAGTTCTTACAAATGTTGTGTAGTATATTGACATAATACGTTGAACGTATATGTACATCAAGCCTTCTGGTCCAATACCTAATGTAACACAATTTTTTCCGGCCAAATGTTCAACAATCAAAAACATATCTGTGGATACAGATTATAATTTAAATAGAATTAGCGAACTCTGTACGTTTTAAATATAGATAAAAAAATTTAATCTGATGAATTTAATAACAGGAATGAATGGCTTAGAATAGACCATTAAGAATATAATTTCGGCATAAGATTTTCACAAGAACAGAATTTCAAAACACCTAACTTTATTCTATGATTCGATTCGACGAAGAACAAATAGCGAATAATAATAAAAAATATGCTGCCAGATACTTTATATTAACAGAACTGCGTGACAAATAAATAACTAAATACGTTGGAGTAGCTTCAGTTCATGAGCCAACTATGTCAAAACGCGCTAAATCCTTAGAGGAAAAAAATAAATGACGTAGAAGAGTTTTCATAAATTTATAAAGGCTTAAAACTTTCTTAAAAATGAATATAAACTATTAAAAAATTATAATGATCTATTAGACCCTGGATCTACAGACACCAATGATGTAGGACGAATATATTGGGGAAGGTGAATAGAAATGAAACTGCTTTCAAATTCTGAGGAGAAATGAAATGTAAAAAAAATCTGTATATTTCGAGTGATGGAACGCTTGAAAAGAAGTGCAAATAGATACTATATCTGGGGGGAAGAGAGAGCAGTACTTCATAACATTTTCAAAGAATCAAGTCGAATGGGATGTGAAAAACGTAATATTGTAAAGGGTAAAAGGAAGGCTGCATTTTCGTTGATAGTAACCAGCTTATTTTTGTTGAAGTGACTTTTCGAGATTTCTCTCCGCTTAACATTTCCTTACTGAAATCAATATTACCTATGTTCAAAAAGGAAAAATATGTTTAAGATCTGTATTTTGATCAGTATATATTAACTATTTTCATTCGATTTGTTCTCAATGTTGTTGAATGAATACTTATATTTATTTTTTAGGGAAAAAAATGAAAGTTATAGAAGTAGAATTCAACCGTTTAAATTTATTTTATGTATTATAGTAACAAGATTCCATATTTTATTTTCTTTAAGTGTGGTGCTTCTTAAAAGAATTGCCTGTGGGCAGGAAAGGGTGTATTTTGAATGTTTCGCAAAAATAAACTGTTGACTTCTTGCCACCCTTAGCTTTTCAGTTTGAACAGACCAAACAATCGGTGCTTTTTCATCCAGGGGATGATGTACTAAACTAATTTTCCATCAAGTCAATTTTTCGAATCTGATGTTAATGGTCGTTCATATCTTTTTTTTTTCTGCTTGTCTGAAATCTTCCACTAAGGGAAAAACTAAATTACGTATAAAACAGAGAATATTAAGGGGCGATTTGCCATAATGATATTTCGCACACCTATACTAGTAAGTCCTGCATGTTTTCATAGTCCATTTGGGATTGGAAAATTAGTACATGTACAAGTATATACTGAATTAGACAAAGACAACAAAACATTCCGTGTGCGGCTTATAACGACAAAGTATGCGAATAAATTAGCAAAGCTTGACCCCCAACTATTTCGGAGTGAGGTCTTAAGTGCTACGTGGTACTTTATAACTCTCATTTTATCATCTACAGCAGAGGTCGTGGATCACTATCTGTATAATTTTACACTTGGTGAATCACTAATATGATTTATCAATGTTTGGCAGAGCTCTAAAACTATATTGTCACTTATTTGTGTCTGTATTTATGTTTACACATCACTGAAAGGAATTTCACGAAAAGCAAGAAGAAACTGGTAACGCAAAGCAATATCAACAAATTGAAGTGTTAATTTGGTCCGTTAATTTACCAGAAATTTAGAGGTTGCTATCAAATGTTGCTTCATATACTGGCAAAAGTTGCTAATAAATTTAGAAGGAATTTCGCTAAAGGTAGAAGTTAAAAATTTTTAAATGCATAATCCACATTCTACGATACGTTTTGCCAATCGTCATTTTTATAAAACTGAATTTTCATAAAAAAAATATTAATAATGTCCCGATTGTTTTGCTGACTATCAAAAAATTTTCACGTAAAATTTTCCACCTGTTTTTTGATCACCAATGGTCAGAGAACCATCGATTGGGACGACCGTTGATTTACAGCAGGGGTAGGTAGACTTTTCCTGGGCACGGGTTACTTCTTATGTTTTTAAGGTGTTGCGTCCACCCAGTGCGTAGGTCTGTTCATTCAGTATTAAAATTGTATATTTTCTTAGCACTTGCTTTCGATATTGTACCTTTGTTTTAAAATATGACAAATTACTTTTTTTTACTACAAAAACTCAAGTAACTCAAAATATTGAAGCTTGAAAACGAGAATGCTTGAAAAACTATAAGGGACTGCTAGGACCGTGGAGCGTGGACGTATTCATTCCATCGAAAAGGAAAGATACGTGAATCTATGAATCTGAAACCAACGTATGTACTTCGTTTGTTCTCTACCGATTCCCGCACCATTTTGGGACATGACATCAACACAAGAACCCAATCCCGTGGAAGTGCGGGAAGAGCTGTTCATCAACATTTATTCTCCCCTTCAGTCCGGCGAGTGGGGACTTTTTCCCTTACAGTGGATTTCGCTTCCATTGAAGGTACATGTGTCGTCTACACATTTATCGAATCGTTTACTTAAGTAAACACAGTCGCATCTATTGTAAAAAGACGATTCTAAAATCTAGCTGGTATCAGTGTTCCATAATTAGGTTTCTTTTAGTAAGCCTATTTTATGTCTTAGTAAAGGCGGTCACCTAAAAATGTCTTGGCGGTCCCTCGGTCGATCACGATCGACTTAATGCCCATACCGGATTTACAGCGTGTTTCAGAGTAAATTAATCTTGTCATCTCCAGCATGACATACGAGTAAAAAAGGTTTAATATCAGTATGCTTGTGATGTTAATTTTTTTTTTCTTCCTACAGATTCTTTATCTCAACGAAATGAAATTCATGTATTCCTTTTCTCGATAAATTCTCCCTGTAGTAATGTTATTCATGATTTCAGGGTAAAAATGCTGTTGTGTTTAACTCGAATAAAATCACGAAAGTGAAGTACATAAAATCTGCATGAAGTTGAATCATTAATTGTTCATGAATGAACTAGAAGCGGTAAAGAAATAGATGTATTAAAGTAGCTCATAAACTTTAACTATAATTATAAAAAAATAATTTTATTCAAGTTTTTATTATCGGTTAGATTCGCTTAAATTCCGAGTGGCGTGTGCCTGTTGTATTTTTCCCGCGTTTTTGAATCGAAGATATATTCGTTTATTTGTCGCCATTTATCTCATTCATTATTTATTCTCAAAGACTGCTGATTAATTCGTAGTAGAAGCACTTTTGTCTATGTTCGGATCAATAAATGATAATATCGTTCCATTGAATGAATTAGTTATAAGCGATACATATGTTGTAATTAAAATATGGCGACAAGGAAATATTGTACGTTGAAGCAGATTCTTAGAGTAAGAACAATTAAAAAAACGTTCTGGAATCCGTGAATTCTTGATGGGAACAATTATGTATTACTTAACTTCTAAATATTTTTTCGTTGTTGTGTTGAAAGTACCTTTGTTTTAGTTGGTTGATTCACATTAACGCTGATTAACTCTATTCTTTGAAGCTCTTGCAAGCAACTCAAGTGACCCATTGATTTTTATAGAGTATATCAAAGGACACATACACATTTACCCATTACCACTCTCAGTTTCCTCTTTTGAGAACACCTTGTAAATACTTTTCTAGAAAGTTTCTGATTAATTGTGTAATTCTTTCAAACACCATATAGCAGCGAAATGTCGATTTTTACCGGTGACGTGTTATTTTTTTCATTTACTTTAAAATGTTCATACTATAGGTTTTCAAACTTTTGTACATATTGAGACTTTTTTTTCTCATATATGACTATTTATTGCATTTTATGAATAAGATATAGGTAAAAACTTTTTTTCATAAAGACCCCCCCACACACACACACACACGTGCATTCATGAAAGCGCTTTCTGAGAAGAAAAATATTATACACAGTCGGGTTTCCATTTTACGAACCTCTATTTTGCAAACTTTATCCCTAAAATCAAGTATGTGGTCCATTGGAAGATGAATATCTAGATAACGATTTGAACAGAGTATTAGTTTCTTCTCAATTTAGGACACTGAACACTTTGGCAGCATTTCTTTTTTTAAATTCAGCTATGTTTTATTTTATTACAATTTTACAACTATGTGAATCGAAACTTTCCTTTTTAATATATTCTTGAAAAAACTCTCAAGTATATACATTTGCTGAAGAAAAATAAACATATATGTAGTTATCCTGGCGATTGGTGTAGTAAGATTAGTTTGATCATTATTTAATTGTTGTTTGATGTTGCAATGACTAGACAGTCCGGTGTTCATTGTTAATCCTGTTTATTACATGTAGAGACACACAAACATATATGGACAGCACCACAAAGAAAACACACAAATACACACGCGGCAGCTGATTACATTACGAAGTACAAGGAACAAAAGGGTGGATTTTCCAGAAATCTCGGTACTTATACCATACCGAATATGAAATTCAAATCAGATGATCTGGGTGGATGAATAAATGCAGTTCAAAATTTTAACCTAACAGTAATCTTTTGAACTGCATCTATCCATCCACCCAGCGGGTAGCTAGTTAATATTTATCCATATATAACAATTATAAGGATTCCTTATAATTATAGTTAATAATTATAAGGAATGGATCATCAATAATTAAAAAGTTATTAAAAATTAAATTAATGGGAATTATTACATATATATTTATTTAAATTTATCTCCTGAAAAATAGATGAATTTTCATAGACGAAGAATATGGTATTGACGATCATGATTGGCTATTAGAGAAGGAAACTATATCGGTTGGTTCAAAAATAGTGTGACCAAATAAAATAGTGTGAATAGTCAAATCATCATAATTTTGTTTCGAATTAAGTTATTTACATTAAATTTTCAATGCGGTTTACCTTGGAACAGTACATTTTGCGTAAACCTTTTCGCCAAGCAAAAAGGCTTTTTGACCATTTTGGGGGGGGAATTTTTCCATCTTCCTCTTTGATTGCTTTTTGAAGCTCTTGGAGAGTTCTTACTTTACGTCAGTTTAGTTGTTTTTTAAGTATCCCAATAAAAATATAATCACAATGAACACAGTCAGGGGATAGTGGCAGCCATTTCTAAGGAGGCAGAAAATTTATTTTTTATTCTTTCAGCCATTTTATAGTTGGGTTTGCAGTATGGCTTGGTGCAGAAACTTGGGGCAAAACAAAGTTCCCTTGAGGGTGAAGACGCTTACTTTTTTTGATTAAGTGTTTCAAACCTTTATTCTGATAGTATTTATCACCAATTTTAGCTTTTGGTACCACAAAAAATGGTTTTGTTAAGCCTTGAGGGTACATTTCCATCCATACCGTTACACCTAACGGCTAATTTGTATTTTGTAAAACAGCTGCATCTTTTCGACATTTTTTGCGTTAAATATATTGTATCTTTTTTTTGCATGTTGTGAATGACAGATGAAACAGTGCTTTATCCTAATTGATCCATGCCTTGTATCTATCTTTGCGTAACATTAAAAAAAGAGACCAAGAACGTTTTGTTCGTTTTTCTACGGTCTTAACAGACATTTGAAGATAGACTGGTTTATAGCCAATTTTCTTTGTCTGACGATAAATTGTTGATTGTGATACCTATAGTTTCTTTGCTGAAGTTCTTTGATGCAGAGAATTTACTACAGTGATATGTCTTTTCAGCTTCTTTTATTTTTTTTCTTAAGGAATTCCTTTCTTCCCCTCTTTTTCCTGGAGCTTTTGAACGTCAGACAAATTTTATTTCTTTTCGAAGTTTAGATAGTAATTCATTAGCAAAATATCTTTTCTGATTTTTAAATGCTTTATTTATAACAGAATTTGAGCAAACATTCTTCAAAAGCCTTAAAATTTCGTTTCGGGTTTGAATATCTAATTTCGGAACCATAATTTACTCCTACTAATAAAAATAGTTAGCTTGTCAATTTAAATGTGTCATTTTTAAGATGTAACTGGCAGTAAAGTGGTAAAAATTTACCATTCATAGTTACATGCTTTTAAAATTGGTCACACTAGTTTTGAATCAATCGGTATATAATATATATATATATATATATATATATATATATATATATATATATATATCACTGTTAGAGAAGAAAATGGTACTGGTGCTTAGTAACTAGAACTGTAGATACGTCTGCTGTTAATAATTGCATTATATATAACAAAATGCAACCAAATGACAAGGCTTCCATGAAAGAATTTCGAAGAAATGTAGTATTACCATATCTTGAACTAGAACATGGAAAACGTCTTTCCTAAACAGTATCACAAATAAAATGTTCAAATATAGATTATTAGAATAAATTTTGTGAACGAAGACTGAAACTGTTATTCAGTATTTTTGTGTGCATAATCACCTAACGTCATCAGAAGAGAATAAGCAAAACGTCAAATACGAATTTTTTCATATATATTTGCATTAACTCGAAAAATCTATAAGCCCTTCTTAAAATCTAAAAAAAATCACAAAATAATTAAATTAAGCTTTAATAAGACGTGAGATAAATTCAGAAGCATTGCGAAAACATTAAAAATTGTTCATTAAAATATTTTCTTTGAAGCTTAAACTTTAATCAGTAGATCTTAATCTTATACTAAAAAATGCATTAGTATCCTAAATTAAAAGGGTTTGTTTCTAAAATAAAAAGTATGCAAGATTTGGAAAATAAATTTACCCGACCGCATCCAAAATTCAATGCGATTAGATGATGATCATTGATATTTGCCCAAATCATCTTAATTTAAAGCTAATTGTTATACTTTTGTGCCAATCATTGAGGAAATATAATACTTATATTGAATAATTTAGATGTTTCTGAATAATGAAATTTCTTGGTTATGAAGATTTTTTCACATATGTTGAATTGAAAAGTAATTTTTTAAAATAAATACGAGTTCTTTATGCCTATTTAGTAATTATTTTTCATTTTTAGTTTTTTTCCCTTTGTGTCACACAGTGTTAAATAAAATAGAGTAGTTTAAAGTTAGGGAGTAAAAATTCGAAAACGAATATTTGTGCCCTAAAATTTGAAAAAGAAATTCTGGAAAATATTCCGAGTTAAGAAATTTCAAAAAACGTAATAAATAGAAAAAAATGAATAAATATAAATAAGCTTTCATGATATTTTTTCTTATTACGTTATAACAATTATTTTTAAGCTCTCTGTGTTGTTAGATTTTTCTCGTACTAATAAATAAATTGGAAAAAGCATACTTTTTACCAATCATGATAATTTAATTTTAGTAAAGGCTTATCTTGAAATAAGAACAACGAAGAAACGCTGCAACTGATGATTTCTTAATATTCTCTTAATTTATTAATGTTCTATAAAGTTGATTATTTAAATTCATTGAAGAAAAATAGAGCAGTAAAATGTGTTTTTCATTTACTAGAAAAAAATCTTTATGCTTCTGGCGAAAGAAATCAATTAAGATATTTTTAAAAATATATCGTATAACATACCAAACTAAAGCACATTTAATTCTTAAAATATGTTAAAACCGTTCTAAAATGATTGAAATTCAGAAAAAATTGAAACAAATTGAAGTTTTTCTATGTTTTTTTTTCATTGCTTAGATTATTATATTTTTCTCTGTAAAGGAATTATTAAAATCTGAGGATAATTTGCTAATTACACATTAATTAACGCATAGGTAATTTGCTGATTGATGAGAAAAAAATTAAAATCATTAAATATTTCTTATAATTTTCAAACAATTATTTAGCTAAATGCACAACGGAAAAAGTTTGCAAGATTTCAAATATTGAGGCAGTAATTTAATGATAAAATTATAAGAATAAAAGAATATACTATGCCGACACAAAATCAGATTTTTATGTAAAATTATAAAATATTCTAGGAATAGAAGGCTTCGTTTGATGTATTTGGATAATTAATCGTTGAAGAAGACAGCGAAGGAAAATAATTGTAATCATTTTTCCTTAAATCATTGTTTGTACAGTAGATTATATATAGAACGAAGAAAAAATGGCGCGATTAATCGCTTCAATTTCTTGAAGTCGAAGTCAAAGTACTTAACAACGACAAAATTTAATCATTAAAGCAAATTATAATCATCGAGATTTTTAATTAACTTTTACGATTTAGGCTTATTAAAGTGGAATAAAATTACGAAAAGAACTTTCATACCACGAACAAGGAACGCTTATAGCTGCGTTCCATTATGATAATTATGAATCTTCCTTTCAAGGATTAAACTCCAGAGATTCGTAAATCATAAACAGAATGAAGAAGAAAAAATAAATATTCCGAAATTTTAAGTATTTAAATCGTTTTCATATTCATAGATGCGTTTACAAGTCGAAATGCTAATAAGATATATAAGAAGCTTTTCAATAGTTGGGAAAGATTAAAATAAGGGGAAAAAAGATTTCTGATAAAATATGACTAAGAAAAATGAAGATATTTTCCAAAATTCCATACTCAGAAACGCAAAGTGTTTTTAAATTACTACGAAACCAGGTCGTTTATTTAAAATAAAATATCTGTATTCAAACTTGATGAATATGCGTCTTATTTTCATCTTTCGGGGAATGAATACATTGCATTTAGTGTACCTATTTCTAAAAATTTTAAAATATTTCATCGCGTAATACGAAAATGTATGCCAGACTTCTCAGACTTTCAAGTAATGTATTGATTATTCAATGATTAAAATTGCTGTTTTATTTTAATTTCTAGGCAGGCAATAAAATAAACTGAAAAGTCTTGATTACTTTTTTAAAAAGTACGAAAATTCGTAAGGCAATATTAATGGATTTGCAAAAAGTGTTCCAATAAAAAGAAATTCATGCAACAATTTGTTACAGAAGCTCAACCTTTAGCGATAATATATAAATGTTAGGTAGTAGTTAATTATATATGTATACATATTATATAAAAGGTTGTTATTTGTATATTCGCGAACAAAGGGACTAAAATCATTTTTTCTTACTGTAATCATAAATCAAAAACACTAATCCTGAATGAAAATATCAATATTGACTTGACTTTGGTGCAAAGTGTTTTATAAATGCTATCTGGAAAAAGCCTGGTAAAAAAACTGACTGTCACTTATTGATTAATAATTAATGAGAGAGTTGGTTTTGATCATTAGTAATAATTAACGAGTTGTTTCTGATCATTAATTACTAGTTTTTGATAAACTTCCACCATCTTTTTCATGCTCATTAATATACGATTCTTGTCAAAGTCTTTAATGTATCAAAATTCCAATCTGTTAGTTTGACTTAATAATCAAAAACTTATTTGTTCTCAACATTCAAATAATTCAGTTAAAATTATCCCCCAAATGTTTTAAGCTGTAACTTCGTCTTTTAATTAAAACTTAGATTTGTTACAGTTTAATAATAGTGTTGCGTAACGGATGATGTGTGTGCCTTTAAAATACATTAAAAAGTCCAAGCAGCTCACTTCGAATGAATCAATTCATTTTAAAACTCTTTTATAAGTATTGTAAATTTTTTTCTAACATAAAACCATTAACAGACACGTGTACATTTACAAAGCACAGTTTTAAAAATCATACAAATATTTAACGCAAATCAAATCCATAATCACAATTTCGCACATTCAATTTGAAACGCGCAGTCACTGTCAAATGTTTGATTCCAGTATTATTTCTCTGCTGCCTCCTAGTGTAGACTGCTTAGAACCTTCTAGAAGCTCCTAAGGTTTTTCTCAAATTATAATTTTAGTCCTTTCCGGGTTTTTCTATTTCATCAACCACCTAGATTATTATCAGTTATAATGTGAATTCGTGGGCATTAAGACAACGATTTCACTGCACATATTTTACAATTTGCCTGTGTTTAAGCAAATGAATGTGTAGACAATAGTACGTTAAATTGTGTAATAAATTATTCCATTTATGTTCCTCTGAAAAAAAGCAAAATCGCTTTTTAGTTCCACCTGACATCTTGGACCAAGGAAGTAGCAGTGACGTGGTAGTAAGGGAAGGTGCCAACGTGACACTCACGTGCAAAGCGGGAGGCTATCCCACCCCCAACATCACCTGGAGGAGAGAAGATAACGAGCCAATTCCTCTTGGAGCATGGCAGGGGCAGAAAGTAACAGGTGAGTTAATGTTCTCCATTTTTCCATTTCATCTATTACTTTCTAATTTAGCTAAATTTTATAAACTCTTCAGCAAAAACCTTTCCCTATTTCTTGTAAGGAATTACGTTAAAATATTAAAGGGTTAAAATATCTGTTTCTGGTGATCGTTGCTATAGTAATATACACTGGTGTGCAAAAATTAAGGACGAAGTCGAAAAATTAGCATATCAGCTGAACGAAGAGGCAGAGCGGACAGAAAGACCAATCAGGAGAATAAGTAAGGTGATGTACGGTAGCACATGCGCAGATATGCAGGTAGACGTAATGGGGGAGTGTCTGAGTAGTATAAAGCATGTTGTCAGTGTAAGATGAGTATTTCTGGCAAAGAGATTGCACGCCGTATAGCAGTTAAAATCACACCGAGTTGCTGCCTCAGCGAGAAATGGCGAATAATCAATCTGTTAGACGACATCTGGATGCTTTTACCCGAGGTCGAATCATTGGGAAGTTGGAAGAAGGCCGCAGTGTGACAAGTGTGGCTGCTGAGTTCGGAATTGCTCACAGCATCGTTTCACGACTTTGGAGACAATTTCAAACTACAGAAACAGCTATCCAGGGGTTCAGTAGTGGTCGTCCACGAGGAACCACACCCGCAGATGACCGGTACATTGTCTTACAGGCCAGAAGAAACAGGCGGCAGACAGCGGGAGAAATCGCTAGACACACGACACAGGCGACTGGACGACCGATATCGCGTTTTACCGTGGCCAGAAGACTGCACGGTGGTGGTCTGTTTGCACGACGCCCTGTACGGTGTGTACCTTTAACGCCTGCCCATCGGAGAAGGTGTTCTCTGTGGTGCCGGGAACACCGGAATTGGAGAGAAAATGAATGGGGACGAGTACTCTTTACAGATGAGAGCAGATTCAGTTTGAGTAGCGATTCTCATCGCATACTCATCTGAAGAGAGCGGGGAAGCCGCAGTCATCCCTCGAACATCATTGAAAGGGGCAGTTATGGAGGTCGCGGTGTTCTCGTTTGGGGAGGAATCATGCTTGGTAGTCGTACAGACCTTCACATCTTCGACGCAGGTTCAGTCAACGGGACCCGTTATTGTAACGAGATTCTTCTTCCATATGTGCGTCTTTTTAGAGGCGCTATGGGTCTGCAGTTCCTTTTCATGGACGACAATGCACCATGTCATCGCACAGTAGCTGCCAAATAGCTCTTAGAGAGTGAGAATATTGAACGTCTGGATTGGCCGGCACGATCTCCGGATCTCAATCCCATCGAGCATGTATGGGATTTTCTAGGCAGACGCTTGGCAGCTCGTACCTTACCACCAGTAACGATTCGGGAGCTTCGATTGGCGCTGCAAGACGAATGGGCAGCAATGCCTCAACAACTCATTGACACCCTCATTCTCAGCATGGGCAGACGCTGTGAAACCTGCCTAGCAGTCAGGGAGATCATATCTCCTACTAAAGACCGGATGTTTCTTGCTGGACACCCATCACAGGGATGTTTCGGCCTTCAGTCGCATTGCGCTCCATGCTACTTTTTCAATCAAGCTTCTTTTTATCCCTCTGATTTCTCTTTTAGTAAGTGTTGCTTACATATTACACATGTCCTTACGTATTGGGGATCTTACGGTATTAAATGTGTCGATTTGGAAAGCTTTTGTACAAAGTTATATTGAAAAAACCGTCTCGTCCTTAATTTTTGCAGTGTATGTGTAGCGTGAATACGAAAGAAATGGTAAACATAGATTGAAACGAATTTACTTCACAGTTTTGTAACAAAAATCTTTAATGGTAATAGTTTATGCTACAGTTATCTCTCTAATCCCGATATTTAGGATGAATCCTCTTCACTACAGAAATCAATAAATCTCTTTGCTTAGAATATAACACAACTCTCTTAATATCTTATCTTCGCTCCGATAACAAATTTCTATGAAAATATCTTAATGGTTTCTTGTATTGATTTATAGCATTACTTTTTTCAGATTTATGGTAAAAATTTCAAAAACATTCGTTTTAAAGTTAATTACGGTTTCGTCAAATTTATTGTTACGTATAATGAGACTCATTGGCAATGTTGCATCTGAAACGAACTGAGAGATAATAGAAGTATAATACCGGGTGGTTATAATTAAAGTTAAATTATTCAATGGCATGAAGAACCTTTTCTGCGTATCGGATTTTGATGAAACTTGTAATATATGCTATATGGGTCATGGGGGAAAGATTTCTGCAATAAAAAAAAATTAACACAAATTTTAACTGAATATTCCTTATACAAATCCGTAAATTACTTGTTTATAAATTCAGCATGCGTTTGTCTTCGTTAATCCTTTTTGCTTTGCAGGAACGACAATGTTTGCAAACCACTATCTTTTTTGCAAAATGGAGCAACTCCTCATATTGGACACCAAGTCAAAGCACAGCTTAGTGCTAACTTTTGCGATAATCGTGTGATATTCAGACATTTTCCGGAAGCATGGCCTGCTCACTCACCTGACTTAAATCCCTGTGATTTCCGGTTGTGGGTATTTCTAAAAGACCGTGTTTGTAGAGGAGGAATTTACCTGATATGAAAGCTAGCATTATACGCCATGTGGATGAAATAGCTCGTGAGTTACTTCGCGCTACCATTGAAAACGCTATAAAGCGCTTTCAACACGTTATTGATGTCAACGGAGCGCATTTTGAGCATATTCTGCAATTGAATAAATTTTAACGATTCTAACATATTTTTTTGTCCTCCGTTGAGTCACATTTCCTCCTAGTGTTCAAAATTTGAACTATTTTTTATTGCAGAAACCTTTTCCCCTGTAGTACATATAGCATATATTCCGTTTCATCAAAATCTGATAAGCAGAACGGGTTCTACAGGCCTCTGAATAGTTTAACTTTAATTATAACCCCCAGTATTTATTTTTTTTCGTAGATGAAGTTAATGTAGTGATAAATTATGTGCATTATACTTAAGTCTATTGAAAACAAAGCTCACTAATATCAACTCGAGATTTTATTCAGAGAGCTACATGTTGCATCTGCTTATACAGGGGGTTGTCCAATTCGACCGGCAAATTCATAGGGATAGTTGTAGGCAGCATGGGGACTTCAAATTAGCATAGAACATGGGGTCGCAAACCACGTTTAGTTGAAATATTTCTCATAAATAGTTATGAAGGGTGTCATGTAGAGAGGAATGAAAAGGGGCAATAAGAGGCGAGGAATGTATTAATTAGACGTAAAACAGGTTTACAATACGAAAAATACATCACAGCTGGACGTCAGAAATGCAATGACTAGTAATTGTCACAGGAATCTTTGAAGTTGCGGCCGTGAAAGTTGCAGAGCACAGCCGACGGAAGAATGAATGCCGGGCACGTTCAAGCAAATCCGGTGTGCTGGCGAATTCAGCTGAAGCGACGACGATCCATGTGGTCAGATCCTTCACAGTAGCCACTGGCGTCTCTTACTCAAGCCTTTTTAGGTAGCTCCAGAAAAAGAAATCCAATGAATTGTGGTCCGAGGAGCGTGGAAACCAAGCAACAGGTCCACCGCGTCCACCTCCGGGGATATGTTGTGTAGAGGTGGTTACGCACCAAGAATGTGCACGAACTGTTCTTCTGAGCCGGCCTCGCCTGCTCTCATCTTCGAATGCCCATGGCTCACCAAGCAGGATTTAGCAGATGATCCCTTGCTGGTTTTGGATTTTTTGAAAGTGTACGAAGTCATGGACCTGGTCTAGCACTGCTGACCAATGGGGGCGTGCAACAACAACAACGCACCAAGATCGAAAATTGTACTGGTGCACCATTGTGCATGAACCACACGTTCTAGTGCACAGTGGCCGGTACTCCCGCTTTCATTTCCCCAGACGAATGGGAAACTTGCATATGTGCAGGTTTCTTTATCCCCTACCACGGCGTTCCAAATCCCCGCATTCCTTTCGCGACTCCCCTCGCCTTGCGCATTATCCTCCCGACGGCTACTATTATTGCGATTTTCACCGACTAAGCGAAGCTTATGACCCTATGTTCTATGGTGATTTGTCATACCCATGCAGCCTACTATCATTCTTCTGAATTTGTCGGTCGAATTAGGCAACATCCTCCATACAGTTGACGCAACTAGAAATTGCTAGATTTCGAAAGATACAGTTTATAATGCAGTTGAAGTAAATAAAAATTTCCAGAATGTCCTAAAAAAAGTGAGCGACAACAGAAAGTAAGCACATTTTTTAGACAACTCTCTGCAGTGGGAGGATCTGTCACTCGAGAGCTTACAGCTCTACCTACTAACCACAGTGTTCACACACGAAGAAAAAGCACGTTTTATTTCAATATTTTATTCATCTTGATCAAAATATTAAAAAATACTATTTTTTTGGAAAAGTTTTCGTAATGAAACTGTAACGCGCTGTATATAATATTGCTAATCTGTAAATAAAGCCTCCACAAACTAAGCTTGAAAAATGTACTATTATCTTCAAGTAGGTTTACTTTGGATATTTTTCTGAATCAAACTCACTGTTAGACTATTAATTGCATCAAAACCCTTACTTACCGATTTGCTAACACTTACTGCTACTTTGTTGTATTCTCCAATAATCTTCTCTCACCTATTCCTTATAATTGTACATAAACGGTAATGTCTACCTGTGTGCATCACAATTCCTTAACAAGGAAAGGTTCTCATATTAAACGTCATAAAATAACCCTAAATCTAGGTTAAAGAAAAACCATGCGTGATAACCAGCTGTAGAATTCATACCTAAATCAGTAAGTTTTGAAAACTTTTTTTTTTCAGATCCCAATGCTGTCACCTACGAAGGCGAGATTCTTAGTATAACTCGTGTGAGTCGGCTGCATACTGGAGCCTATTTATGCATCGCAGCCAATGGAGTGCCTCCATCCGTCAGCCGAAGAATCATCCTCCACGTGCACTGTAAGTGCCTAATTGAATTACCTTTCTGTTATGTTCAAAGAGTAGTGCAAGTATTACACAGCCTCTCCCTATCGTAGCTAGCTTTTGCATGTTTTTAATACAAGGTAGCCACTGAAAGACTGAATTATATACAACAATGTTTTCTTATTCACAAATATAAGCTCTTTCCACGGCATTTTTCATTTCCATACGCAAATTTTGCGTCTTAAATGTTGGATTTGGGCAGTATTGCTCTTTGAGTTTTTCGATTGTCTGTGGCTTATTTACTTGTTTTTTCGCGTTGCTCCAGGTGGAGAAGTCTACCGTCAAATGAAGGAATACGGAAACCAAACAAATCCAACCCTTTTTGAAATTATTTTCTTACCATAAATTTCTTGCGAAAGGGTCGTCGTCTCAGTAGCTCCATCCTATTCAAACTAAATCTCGTGATTGCCTTCATCCATTGAGCTTGAAACATTTTTAACATTTTTTGCCCTATACATAACTTGTTTTCTATTGAAATACAAAAAAAATTCATTGTTGGAAGTACCCATTTTAATTCCCATGGGATGTTTTATAACCTAAAAACTTCTTTTTAATTCTATATTGAAAATGAATGATTCGTGACTTATTTCAAATTCTTTAGCTTTCCTTCAGAGGACACCCTATGCAATAATAATGTATAATTAAGATTGTTTATTTGTTTATTGTATACAGTCTTTAAGGGGTTTTGGAGAACACTCTATAACTGATTACCTCGAATGACTGCGTTTATGACTTACTCTGGAACAAGATCTTGATAATAAACACCGTCATATCAGAAGAGTTTTTATTGTTGTTGTTTGGTTCAGAGCAATGGCGTAATGGAGAATATTAGAGCCCCCCCAGCAAACTCTGATTTTGCTTTTAATATTTTATAAATTGGTTAAATACGCATTTGACATCAGTCAGGCTTCGGGCCCCCTAGAATCCTGAGCTGCCCTGTGATGCGTTGGTGTACGTCACGCCACTGGTACAGAGTCATGCAGTCCTGCATTGGTTCTCTGGTCGAGTAGGAAGACCGAACTCTCAGTTGATGTATTAATCTTTATAATTTCCGTTCTAGCTCTTAATAAGAACCCACCGAGACTGAGCAAATGTTGTGCCAAAATTAATGGAAGCCAGCCTCATTCTACAATATTGTCTCTTAAATTACAGAGAAGGTTTTTGTTCTCATTTGCATTGACTTTATTCTCGAAGTACTTGTGATTTAGGACTATGAATTTGAATTTATATCAGTCTGGTGAAGTACTTAAAGTATCTGCACCAGAATTCTGCTGAAAAGATATTTGACCATCCAGCCAATAAAGCTGATCTTGTTTCCGCTGACTATCATCTTTTTCATTATTTCTCTCTACTCAGTATTTTTCCATTGACAAAAATGTATGAAGAAGTGTCACTTGTTGACTCTAGTACTAGACAGGGGATTTCAACCGCACATGAATGTAAAAATGATTCCATGCCATGACAAATGTTGCACCGATTCCATCGTTTTTATATTGGAAAGTAGTTAAAAAATAGCTACTTAAGTTCCAATAAATGTTTCCATGCAACTATACATTGTTTCTACTTACTTCCTGGATATTCTTCATAATATTGTTCAGTTAAGTAGCATCAAAGAGTCTTTTCACTCCCAACTTGGTTTTGAAATATACGAAAGTCGATTGATTTTTCTATAAAAATTGGTTTTTCAATCATCAAGATATTTTTAATTTAAGTATTTTACACACACTATGAAACAATGTTCCCAAAATTCCTTTTCGACACATTTGTTTTAATTTAAATAAACAAAAACATCCTTGGTTGCTTAGAGCCGTCAAAGAAAAACAAATACCAGAATTTAGAAACTTCTCAGAAAATATACTGTTGTTTTATTCATCGCAATAAAAATTTTCCATTCCAAAGGGGAAATACTAATGTTCCCTTTCCTTCAGTTCCTCCGGTGTTGTGGATCCCAAATCAGCTGGTAGGTGCCGTGGCGGGCCGCGATGTGACCCTGGATTGCCACACGGAGGCCTACCCGACGTCCATCAACTATTGGGGCCGCAGAGTCAACGAGATGATCATCACCAACGACAAGATGCAGGTGGTGACCAAGGAAAGGACTTACAAGTCACACATTAGGCTGACCATCAAGAACCTTCAGTCTGCGGACTTTGGAGTCTACAAGTGCTTCTCCAAGAACTCGTTGGGAGCTGCGGAAGGATCAGTGAGACTTTATGGTAAATGTTTTAAAGCGTGCTTTATTAGTATGTGTGTTTGAAAACCTGATATTTCTTTAATTTACGATAAATCAGTTTTCTTTTGATGTACTAATACATACTGAATCAGTTCTCCAGGATAAATATAATCGTTGTTTCTTTTCTTTTTCACTTTTAATTGTTAAAGCAGTATGACAAGAAAAGACTATTCATTGTTTTATAATCGTAAATATCATTGCGATAAGCGTGTTTGCTTTTGCCTGATACTGAATTTATAAAATATACATTTGTTTTTGTACTAATTATAAGTGAATTGGCTAAATTCATGGGAGTCTTAGTCACATGATATCTACACAAATAAGCGTTTCCAGCCAATTAGTAAATAAATCACTGTGACATCATAGTCGCATAATTGTAATCACGTTTTTCCAGCCAATCAGTTCACGAGCTTTGCTGTTGCCAACTTTTGCAAAAACTTTCGTGTACATTTAAGTATATATTTGTGAACAACAATAATACACTTGATTTAAAAATACATGCATAATATAAGTACTTTTTTAAATTTTGAAAATTTTTTGAAGAATCTTAGTATTTGAACATTTTTACCAAACTATTAAATTTGAAATTTTATCCAAATTTGTAGAGTAGAACAACAATATCGTCAGTTTTGAAATCAATGCCGAACACGTGACTGAATTTATCACGTGACCTACATCATGAATTGAGCCTAATGAATCCATATTTATGAAATTATTTTTATTATCCTCATAGTTTTATTTTTTAACATATTATATTTAAACCTTATCTTATATTTAAACATTATCTGTTATTTAACAGATTTTTAACTGTATAAATCTTTAAAAAAATAAAGTTTCACTACGAACTTACGTTTCATTATCCAAACCGATACCGTATAGTTAAGAAACTTTAATTCTAAAAAAAATGTCTTTGACGATTTTTCAATAATAATTTTTATTAATTATCGCGTGAAATGTTTTTTAAAAATTTGAGCTGTCTTTCGTTGTTTATATACGGGATTATGAAATAATAGAATTTGCTCATAAAAATAATTTCGTACTTAAATCATTCAGTTCCCCATTCAGATTTGATCAGTTTGCTACTGAAAGCAGCTTGTCAACATATTACGTATGTTCAAATTAACCAAAACTTTTGCCAGCCATAATACAAGGTCTGTTCAAAAAGTATTCGACCTTGAATTTTCCTTCGCAAGTTAGAGATTCTAAAGTGACGCCACTGTGCACAGAGGGAGATGACAGCTTAATGCATATGCTTGAATTTTTTCTCATTGTTTCAGTGTACCAGTTGTTTTCTGCAGGCGAGTGAGGTGCAGTAATACATGTTTATATTTCTCTAAAGATGACTTAAGAACTTGAGCAAGGGTACTGCATCAGGATTTTTGTTAAAAGCTTGGTGATTTTCTAAGTGAAGTAATTCGTAAGATTCGGCAAGCATTTGTAGACGATGCTATGAGGATCACACAAATTAAGGAAGGTTTTTAACTTATTCAAAAGTGGCCGCACGCGCGTCGGTAGAGAGTGATCAGCGTTTGGGGAGGCCACGAATAGCTTGAAACGCAGCTGTTGTTGAAAGAGTGGAGCATCTGATAGTAAAATATCGTTGTTTGACCGTACGAGTGACTGCTGAACAAATTGTGATCATTGCATGTTCTCCACATGCCATTTTGTGTGGCGCGAAATTTGTTCCCAAGCTTCTCTAGGTGGAACAGAAAGAAGTTGCAGTTGCACAGGATTTACTGGACACTATCAACGCTGAACCTGGGTTCTTGCGATTTAAGGCTGTTCTCTCAAATAAAAATTCCATTAAAAGAACCTCGTTTCCTGAGCAGAGATGAGATAAGGCAGAACGTATAACAGCGGAGTTGAACACCATTCCAAAAAGAAGCCTTTTATAAGTGTTTTCAGTATGGAAGGAGTGCTGGGCTTTGAGTTCGTGAGGGTGCAAGGGGCCTACTTTCAATTTGATTAGGATCTTAATCCCGCAAAGTAACTTTTTTCTGGCCAAAGGTCGGATACCTTTTGAACAGACCTTGTATATGTGTTATTTCTTGAAGTACTAGTAAACAACATTTATTTTCTGTTAAGCTTAATTGATGTACATAATAACTATTACAATAACCCCAACAAATATCTAAATGCAATCATTTTAATGTGCTGTCATTAACACAATTTTAACATATCAATGAAAATTTATTTTCTAATTTAGTTGACATTTATTTGCTAAAAATGTTTTTTGCAGAAATTCAACCACCAACCAGTCAACCAACTAAAGACACATCCTCTATTCGACGACAAAGTTCAGAAGGTGAATATACATTTTTTTTTTAATTTAGAATTTTACTTCGAATGCATTGTGCTCATACAAAAATTAATTTAAAATCAAAATTGCATCTAACTTTGAAAATTTTGTCTCAATTATTTTTTATTATCTAATAAACGTCCTACTTTGTACTATCTTTTGTATGACACTACTAAATCAATATGTTTTAATCCAAAGTTCAATGATTTTATTCAAAAGTAATTCAATTCCTTGTTTCAATTTATTATTGTTTCATTGATTTTAATGTTAAAAATAAGATCACATATGATTGCACACCCGAATATACACAATTGTGGTATTGGATAAAGCAAAATAAAGAATTTTTTGCTTGAAAAATGTCCTTCCAACATTAAATTACAGTTCTCTAACGTTAGTGGTTGAAAACATAGATTTTTATAATGTAAAAATATGACCACATCTTCAGGAAATCAGTATAAGTGAATACAATTCAAATCAAAAGTTTAATATTTGTGATAATTTTCCTTTCACATTACTTTGCTAGAATATAAGGTGCCATTAATCCTAAAGGAATTGAAATTGATGAATTTTGTCTGAATTCTTGATCTTGGTTAGTTTAAACCACTTACAACAGCAAAATTTAAAATTTGAATATCTTGGAATTTTTTTGCATGACAATGAATACGCTAGATGTTTCGTATTATAAGTATATCAGTATTTATATCTATGTTTAACAAATATATCATTTCAAATTCGAAACATAACTAGGAAAAATCTCTCCAGTAAATGATTACAAAGTCTTATTATTTATTTGTTCTAAAACTATATTCCGCATTATTTCAACATGACACAAGTTAAATTCCACTCTGAATTAAAAAATATATGTGTTCATATTATAAAAACTAGTTTTTACATTTCCTTGTTATTGAGCAGCCTCTTTTCCATATAAATTAAAATACAATGTAAAATTCAAAAAAGTTATCCTAAATGCAGTTTAATGATCAAAAAGCACTATTCTGTTTTTCTGTTATCTAAAGCACAGATCTGTTTTTTTTTTCTTGCTAATATTTTAGATTGAATAAAATTGTGAGTCGTGTTTCCAAAAAGTAGTCTTCCCTTGAGATTCTTCCTTTAAAATGGAGCCAGACTGATATAAATCTATTGAACATATTTGTATATTTGCCTTTTTTTCTGAAAATATGTTTATACTTTTCGTGTATATGATATATATACAGACAGAGAAAGATAAATTACATTTTTCCATTTGGAATTAAGTTATCAAATTCTCTCGTTTCTTAAAACTTTAACTATTCGTTACTTTATTAATTTTGTTGTATGAAATTCACGCTGTCAACTAAAACTGTTAATTGGTATTTTTAAAATCAAATAGAAAACCGTATAAATAATAGCTACTCCATTTAATTAAAATATAATTAATTTGGTCTAGAGAATCATTTAAAAGCAGTAATTTAATAACAAATGTTAATTGCTTTGAAATTTTAATTGAAAAGTGCGGATTTTTAAATATAAATAGTACCAAATCAGCTCATACTTTAGAAAAAGGTTCTTCACTTCATAAATTTTAGTTATATATTCTGAGTTTAATTTATATACAATTGAAAAAAGGGAATTATATATATAATTTCGGTTAAAATTCACTTCAAAAGATGTTACGAGTTTTATTTTCTCTTTTAAATTTAAAAATCATTTTGCGGAAACAAATTCTCTTACGCAACATAGAATCGTAGAATCTGTGTTTAAGTATAAACAATGTTAAAAAATGGTTTAAAATATCTTGTAATACTTTAAGAAAATGTTTTTAAGAAATCCAAATTAAAATGTATCAATATAATTAATACATTTAATCAATTTTAAATGGGGATAACTAAGTTTTTTATTTACTAAATTGAAGGAATTTTTAGCATATTTTGGCAAAGCAAAAAGTTATAAATTTAGAGTCAAATATACTATTAACAGTTTTTTTTTTTATATTTTTATAGGAAAACCTCACATTGTGTTTATAGATTATTTTCAACTTAAAAGTAACAATATTTATAAGTTTAAGCTACATTTGATTACCTTAAACTATATTACATATGAAGTTTTTCTATTTCATTTAGCAATGTAGTTTCAATGTGTTTGCAGAATATCAAAAACTTATGTAACATTATTAATCGCTGAAACTTCATTTTTAAACTCGACAGTATTCTATATTTTTTTATTTCTATTTAAAAATAAAAAGTGTTAATATTTTGTCTTAATAATTTTCGTGGGGAAAACTTTAAATTTCCTATGCGACTAATCAGTTTCTTTAAGATTATCAAATATAACTTTATTAACACTAGCAAACTTTTTTTTATATCAAGCTTTTAAAATTCAACCTATTTTTTTTATTTCATACTCTATATCTACTTCAAAGAATGTAATACATGTCGACTAATACCAGATGGCACTACATTACTTTTAACTAGTTATTTTAACTCTAATCGACGAATAAAAGCAAATAGAAGCGAAGTGGAGTAGAAAGTCCCCGCAGCTTCACATACTAGACCCAATTTATTCAGTATCTCGTTCAACTTGCAAAACCGACAAAGATTAAAGTCAATATTTTTCTTTAACTGAAATGAAGCTGTAGTTTTACTTCGACAAAACTATTTGGATAGCTGCCCTACATGATGTATCACCTGCAACCTCCCCCCTCCCTTCAAATAAAACTCACTGCCTTGTTTTAGTAATGAAGTATTCATAAAGAGGAAAAATTCTCAAATGAGAGTTTCTGGTTGAATGATACCTCAACGTTTTATAAAAAGCGGATGAATTACAAAAAATGTGAAGTGATAAATGTGTTAATAATTACGCAGCAACTTTATTGAAATAGGCTTAGAAACATTCTAACTCATTTGCCATTTTATGATACTGTATATTTATAGTCAGACCATAGAGTGTACAACCATCAAGGTACATGAGATTTAAGTAGTTGAGTCCGTGAAATATATATTTAAAGGGAGTAAAATCTATTAGTCTAGATAACTGAAGTTGTAGTAATTACATTAATGAAGTTTTGACAAATCGTACTGAATATTTCGCTACATCATATGAAATGCTCAGGGGGGGATTGGTATAAAAACTCAATAGTAAAATTCACACAGAATGAAGTATATAAAATTTTATATAATGTTAAAAAATTTAATGCAATTTTAGTAAATTTCTTGATTGTTTTTGTTAGTCAGAATTCAAATACTGTTTAGTGAATTCATTACGTTTTTTTTTTCAATATATAAATCTTTTGCTGTGATGTTCAACAGATAACTGCTTCTATGACTGATAAAATTTATACCTAGTAGAGCTGTAAGTTCTGATACAATTATAAAAAACTGAAAATAACAAATTTTGAAATGTAATTTAAAACTAAATCTTTTTTTAAGTTTTAATTTGAGTCTAAATTTAACATTATGTACCTTTTATTCAAATAGTTTTGATCACTTTTTGACATCACGCGGGTTTTAAATCATCGTCTACCGAGGAACGCGTTGCCTTCTTCTCTCGCTGCTTTTCTTCAAGAACGTTTCTGGCACAGATTTGTCTCCCATACTGACTATAATTTATAATCGAGAGAATTTAAATTAAGACTGCTGGGGAAGGCCAATCCTCATGCTATATCAAATCCGGCTCATTTCTTAAACTCCGCTGGGTAGAGCTGGAGCAGAGTATTGTTAATAAGTATTATAGTTTCTCTCCATTGAACAAGGTTATGTTCAGGAGACTCGCTGCTGGTTCTGTGATAGTGTCTTCGTAAACACCATCCTGCGCACTCAGCTCGTATTTTTCTTCTCCATAGCTTCTTGGGCAATCCTTGCATGTACATGGTCTTTCTGGGGGTTAAAAGATACTTGAAAATTAAAAATTTTCTTATTGGTAACACAATTCGTCTGTGACCGTAGTTGTTGTTACTAATCCCACCTGATCGGCAAAGGTCAGATCAAGGCGCACGAAATTCATCATGGCAAAGGGCTAAGTGACGCCTGTTGTTAGTTTTAGCATTTGGGCACCATGCAGGTGACAGTACTATTTTGCTCGGCTCCACCCCCAATTTTGAGGGAGAACACCCTTTGGGTGATCGGAGGCCACACAACACTTTTTCCCTTCCACCAACCTCACGAGAGGGCTTGCGGCTCGACGTCTATTTAAAGTACCCCCATGTCGCGAAGGCACTATACATTTACAAACATCCATGTTTTTTCCAGGATTTGAACCCAGAACCAACGGCACAGCAGTCAGTGTCGCTAACCACTATATCGGATGGGCGACTCTGTGTTCGTAATAAATGTGTTATAGGCACTTTATGGACAATTAAAAAAGTATTTTATTTGTTATTAAAAACTTTAATATAATTTACTTACATTAATAATATTAATTTGTGATTCACAAGTGTCATCTACACATGCATTATATTTAGAAACTGCGATATGTGTTTGTATTTTTTTAGACCAGGGGTGTCCAACACGAGGCCCACCAGTACGTAAGTTGCGGCCCACGAACTCTTTTTTAAGAAAATTTAAATATCAGATTTTTAAAGTTTTTTCATTTTGAAATTTCTCAGAGGGGAAATTTATATATCTACAATGTATTTGCCTGTTACCTGTTCTTGCTTTAAAATAAATAGTTTTTGATAATAGAAATGTCCTTTAGATTAAAATAGATTTATACCGGGTGGGCAAAAAGTCCGTAAAAATTTTAAAAATTCATAAAATCCGGAGAAATGAACGAAAAAAAAATGTTTGCAGGATCAGCATTAGTATGTCACGGGATTCTTTTTAAGCTAGAAAAAAAATAATTCGAAAATCATCCGGTAGGTGGTGCTGGTGTACGCAAATCAAAGAAACAATGCATACCTAATGAACAGAAAACTTTCACAACTTTATTACACCAGAATATGTTCCACATGACCACCACCACAGGGGAGAAGACATTCCAGGCGAGTGACAAATCCAGCAACGGCAGAGAGCAACACGTCCGGATGTATGGAGGATACTTCTCTGCGGATCGCATCTTTCAGTTCCGACCTACTTGATGGACCGGATAGATGCACGCGATATTTCAAATATCCCCACAACCAGAAGTCTGCCGGTGTTAAATCTGGAGACCGAGGAGGCCATGGGTACCTGCAGCGCCTGCTAACGATTCTGTCTTCCCCGAACGTCTGTATCAGGAATGCCTTAATCGGGTTAGCAGTGTGACTGGTTGCTCCATCCTGCATGAACGTGCCATTCGAAATCTGACCTCGTTGAATTAAACATGGCACGACAGTCTCCCGCAAAAGCGTTAGATAACGCTGAGCATTTACCGTTTCCATTATCCATCCATTTACTGGGCACTGCGTTTCAAAGAAGAAGGATCCTATGATAAATGAACCCGTGAAACCACACCATGCTGTCACTTTTGGGGAATGCAATGGCTTCTGTGTGTACTCACGTGGATTAGAGGTCGCCCAAATGGGACAGTTATGGTTGTTAACGTCACCATGAAGCGAGAAATGGTCTTCATCTGTCCACAAGATGTTAAAACCCAGGTGGGATCCTGTTCCATTTTAGAGAAGGCCCACTTCGCAAATGATTCCCTCTGTGCGGTATCTGCTGGCAAAAGTTTATGGCACGATTGCAATTTGTATGGGTACAGCTGGAGGATTCGACGAAGAATATTGCGGACAGATGATGGTAGTAAGCCCAATCGTCTGGCAGCTTCACGAGCACTGCTGGTCCCCGAAGCTGCTTCGAACGCAATCGCTTCCATTTCGACAGCAATGCAGGGTGTACGTGCTTCTTTCAAGCATGGTCGTCCGGCTTGTGCTCGATCCTCCAACTTTCCAGTTTCCTCAAAACGTTTAACAAACTTTAAGAGACCTGCAGGTGTTAAAGGGCCTTTTCCACTCTTCACATTTTTCTGAACTCGGAATTTACGCAAGGCAATGGTCGCTAATTCCTCGTTCATGTAAAATAACTTCACCAACAAAGCTTTATCCGGCACACTGAGCATCCTTGATCACATTCACTGTGTGTAATGGGGAAATTAATGTGGATTCATTGAGAGCAAATGTTTTTATAGCCGTCTAATTTGCATATTTACACCAACGACGCTTGTAACAGCGCCACCTACCGGATGATTTTCGAATTTTTTTTTCAAACTTAAAAAAAATCCCGTGACATACTAATGTTGATCCTGCAAACAGTTTTTTTTTCGTTCATTTCCCCGGATTTTATGAATTTTTAAAGTTTTTACGGACTTTTTGCCCACCCGGTATTTTATCAAACAGTTACAGTTACATTTGATTTTACTATAGTAAATGACTTTTTTAATAAATTTCGAATTGCACTATGCATATCCTTTAATATGGATGGTACAGGATTCTCTGCGTGTTTCTCCTCCTTTTCTGTTTGGATTCCCCAAAAAGCAAGAGGCAGTCAGATATGCTTTTAAAGTTTAAAAAAATATAGTCAGGACGCTAGAGATAAAGGACAATGCATACTTAATCGTTTGCGAATGACAGCACTATGAAATTTCAACAATGGGTAACGAAAGATCAATTCAATAGGAACACCGTAATTTTCAAGGAAAATGGCAACTGTAATATTTTAAACATTATTTGATCATTGCATTATTATTATATAAACATTATTATATTATCTATGTCTGTATACACATGAAAAATAATGAAACCAATAATAATAATTCATTCTGTTTTAAATTTTCACTCTAATAAATGTTTTTTTGTTTCCAAATCTCATATAAAGGTACATATTTTTATGTGATGCCCGCGAGATTATAATGTTTTTCCGAAGTGGCCCACAAGGTCATTCGGGCTGGAAACCACTGATTTAGATAAACTGTCGAAGTCTTTGGAAATTATCTGTAGTCGCATTTTGTTTTATGCGTTTAATCTGTTTTTATATTTTGTTTTTGTAACCTTTCCCATTGAGAAATATTTTTCACTCAAATATGTCGTTCTGAATGACACTAAAAGTCTATTGCTATTTTAACGTCAAATATGTTGTTATGTAAATTAGTTGTTCTCTTCCCTTCATTATAAATGTTTTTTTCCACAAATGAAAAAAGGGGCATTTTCCATTATTAAACTATTTAGTTTTGCAAATTATTGTTGTAAGGAGTATAAAATTATTTCGTGTAACCCGAGATATTAAACAATAGAATATTCACAAAGATATACGGAAAAAAACGGCTTCAATATTCTTTTATTATATGATAATTAAAATTACAAAATAAGGTTATGTACAAATTAAATTTTCCTTTTTTTTACTGGGATGAGTTGTAGATAGTTATGGTTGTACAAATTTCATGGAGAACGTAAATCCAACTTGCTTACACATTCATGATTTTCTTTTCGATTTCTTGTTGTGCCTCATTGAAACCCAGGATTCCGTGGAACACAGTTTGAAGATCACTGGTTTAAGATGCCTCTGGCGTTTTAATTCATTTGTAAGAAAATGGTCAGTTATTCTTCGATAACCTCTTAGTCTAACGGCTGTGCGTTTACTATACGACACATTCTTTTTGGCACGTTCATTTGTTTAGCAAGAAAAGTTTTCTTTCGGCAAGAATTTTGACGAATTAATCTCCCTAACTGCTTTGACGAAAGTTGGTGATCTCATCGCGCGTGGACGACCATTTATTGTACGATCTGAAACGCTGTTGGTCTCAGAAAATCTCTTAATGAGTAACCTTTTGATGTTTAAGTGTTTAAGAACCTTAAAAATAACCGGCGGTGTCTTCTGTTTCTGATGCAGAGAAATATCTGCTACACGCTTCTGTTCAAAGTATCAAATCTCTGACTGATTTAGAACAACAAGTATGAAAAACAACAATTACCTGAAAAATATCGCAGACGATTCCCAACGACGAAATTTAAATCGTCTGCCACATTTGAGTCACAGCAGCCGATCTCAAATTTTTGTATCAGAATTTACAACTCGACTAGTTAAACTAGAATAGAATTTGCAAAAAGGAATAATTATATTGTAGTTCTAATTAAGCTGTGGAATTTATAGCTAAGTTTTATGCCTTACGTTTTGGAGTAGGAATTTTTGTAACGTATTGAATAACTTTGAGACTTTATTTCATTTCAAAAAGTTCATGAAAAGTATCGATAGCGCAATTAGGATTATATTTTTAATTATCCTAAAATTATAAAAGTGTCCAGGGTTAAAAATTTTCAGAATTGATTGAATCAATTTGAAAAAAAATTTACTCGATCCACAGCAAGTCACACAAATTATATCAATATATACATAGCTTCCTCATGGATATTTCGCTATCGAAACCATCGCCGAAGTTCTTCATTTTTCATATTTCACTCTCGATTGTTCCTAATTCCACACAGATTACTTCTTTTATCAAATTCGATTAAATGGCGGGTAATTAGAAGTTCCTGACTAATGAGAGTTGCGATATCTTTCCCTCATTAAGATCGCTTCTACATTCAATTTTCAGCAGGTCGTTTCGAGAACGAACGCATTTGCACTTTAATGTTTTTTAAATAAAAGTGAGTTATGCCCGATGAGTCGATGTCATACAGACCTGCCTTCCTTGATGACAAAGAGATAATTATACCGAGATCTCTCTCCATAGTTTCCAAACTCCTTTATTTCCGTTTAAACATTCGAAATTTCTTACCGGAAGTGGAAGACAGAACGATAATAGCTCGTCGCGCTGATGATCGTGCTTTTTGAAAATCGTTCGGCTAATTTGTTTTCACTGTGCTACTGAATTAAGATGGCGTGCTAGGTTACCGAGACAGAGCGCCGTTTTTAATTCAATTAGTTCTTGAGACTTTGGTTAGATTTTTTGGTTTTTTTTTTTTTTTTTTTTTTTTTTTGAATATCTTAGTACGATGTAGCAGCAATTTTTTCGGTGTATTTAGTGTTTCCTACAATCTATTTTTAAAAGATTTAATTGATTTTATTTGAAATTTGAAATTCCAATGATTGAGTGATGGATTCAAAATAGTTTTCGGAACGTTAGTAAATAATAATTTAATAACTTTTTGTAAATAGTATTTTTCTTCGTTACTTATAAAAAATCTCTTCCTTAAAAGTGTGATAAATAACTTATTAAAATTATTTCTCTTAAATAAAATTCCTTGTTGTTTTGTAGCAAATCGAAAAATATTACATTCGGATATGAACTGGCATCAGAGTTCAAGCTTTATTTCTAAGAATACTGCAATTAGTTATCCATATGTACAAGATATCAGTTAAATTAAAAACTACTTACGTAACGTACTTTATATCTTCTTAACTAAACTAAACTCAGTGGCGCAACAGCCCATGAGGGTCAAGACCTACTGCCCATCTCAGTACGTGACCTTGAGCGCTGAGGTGCATGAGCAGGTGTCCTGATCAGGTGGTCAGTCTGAAGCGAAATTCACAGAGTTTAGTCCCCAAGCAAGTTTGGTACTTATCTATCGACCCACTGCAGTAGTGATGAAAGGCTGAGTCGACCTTGCCCAGCTTGAGAATAGAATCATGGACCTGTGCTATGGAAGCGCGATACACTACCACTCGGGCACTGCTTTTTTTATCTTCTTAACAATACAAAGAATAATACTGCTTTATGTTCTAACTTAAGGAAAAAATCATTTTCACATTCACATTCGGAATTATGTGCGAACTAAAACAAAAATCTTGAGTGGATGCACGACACTTTTATACTGCCATATTTTAGACACGTTAGAACATGTAGGAGCTGGAATCCATTTCTAATTAAATTAATTCGTATTATTAATAAATTCCTAATCAACCCGGCACTTCTCGCACAGGATATGTCATACTCACCGTCTAACTTTTTCCAACGCTCCTGTTAAGTCTTTTTTGGAAAATGGATAGTTTCTCGTGTAGCTGACTTGAAGTTCATATCCATTGAGGGGTCTTAGCTTGTAGGCGAGTTCTAAATATATATTTTTGGATACCATGCGCGTGAATCACCGTTACAGTTCTGAATGCATGACCACGTTTCAAATCTTCTTTATGG
Organism: Trichonephila clavipes; assembly: GCA_019973935.1. Lineage (NCBI taxonomy): Eukaryota > Metazoa > Arthropoda > Arachnida > Araneae > Nephilidae > Trichonephila > Trichonephila clavipes. The sequence goes on along the minus strand of BMAU01002389.1, from coordinate 706,336 downwards.
CATATTATTGTAGTTAGGATGAAGAAATATAATATTTAAGTAATTTAATGAATACAGTATTTAATAGATATAGTACAACAGTATTTTCGGAGGAAGAAATTCTCTTCGTGTTTATGATGAGGAAGAATCAAATGATAAAGTGTATAGCAGCAAGTATGATTCCTCCACTGAAATCGATCCAGATTTAGAAGAGGGAGACACTGTTGAAAATAAACGTTTTATATGTAAAGACACAAAAACATTTGGGAAGAACGTAATTTTAAAGGCGACAACTAGTACACATCTTATCCACTTTCAGATGAACTTTTGAAAAAGAAAAACTATTGCTGGAACAGAAGAGAAGGAAAAGAAATTCAAGAATTATTGAATTTAAAGAATAGAGAGTTAACTCCTATATGTTAAGTTTAAAAAAGATACAGATTTTAAAAAAATTAGATCCAGTGAAAACATCGCATTTACTTACGACGAGATTAAAGGAGTGTATAAACAATGCACTGAATACTCTTGTAAAAAGAACAGAAAAAAATAAATGTACATGTGAAAAATGTAATAAACTTATTGTGTATTTCCTACTTTTCTGTCTTTTTAACTTTTGTATACAAAATTTTACGGTAAAAACAATGTAAACACCCTTAGGTATGATATACCCTACGCTAGAACTTTCGGTCGTTTTTTTAGCGCGAGAGATACCGGGTTGATTTATAGACCACCGCATTCGCAATCGGCCCGAATTCCACCGTCAGACACTAGTCATTACTTGTATTTTATGCACTGTTTGGATGGATTACTATGTATTTGTATTATTAATGTGCTTTGTATGTTCATTTGTATGCTATGTTATATTTCTATTCAATTCTTAGTATTACTTACAATTTCCATTTTATATGTATTTTCTGTAAAATAAACAGTTTTCTTCCTGGGCCTTTTACCAACGCCGTCGACTGTATTTAACCTTTGAGCGATGGCAACGTTTTGTTGTTTTTTGAGTTTGTGTAATTTTTTTTCTTCTAATGGGCTGCGGACTTTTTTTCTTTCCATTGCAAACCGAAAGCTGGTATGTCTTTTTTTAGTGCGGCACTATATAGGTGGGCACCAATTACCGCAGGTAATTTTGACGCCCAGTTTCCTCTTTAGAGAGAGGCACCTGAGCTCTGATGATGCAATTCTGTTCTAGGATTTAATTTTTCCGAGAGCCTCCATGCCAAACAGACACTCTAGGGATCTTTTACATACGACATGGCTGCTGTCGATTTTTTGCATCATGAAAATCCACTGACTACAAACGAGGTCAAACCCGCAACATAGGGTGCAGAAGGCCAGCGACAAACCAACCACGCCCCTCAGCCGACGAGTTTGTGTAATATATGTGTGGAATATTCAGTTACTGTACCGTTTCTCGCTAGGAGAGATTCTCACCACACGAAACTGCTGGCATTTGTTTAAATCTTTTTAAGCTGGCAAAGTTGTAAGAAATCAAGAGTCATTATTTAGTCCCGTGTGGCGGACCAGCAGTTATTGAGTATTTTAATGCACGCATATACACTCATTGGCCAATGTATGAAAAACCTTTGAGATTTACATTTGATTGCGTGCTAAAGATGAAGTATGCAAATTTTTTTCCAGACGGGGGTTACACGTGGTTAGGATGCTGGTTTTAACAGGTATACGAGTGCTTGTCATGATGAATGAAGTAACATTGCAATAACGAAAGATCTTTCCCCATTTGAAAAAAGACTGCCCGTTTGTCAGGGACCTAGATTTTGAAGACAGAAAATCTCACTTAAAGTAGCCATATCAAAGGTTTTGAACAGTTGGAATCGGAGCCTACAATCCTTCTCTTGAAGAAATAACTGCATATGGCGGACATTAACAATACATGGCGTCCGGGCTTAAAGTATCCAAAAGATATGGCTTATTATTGTGGAACTATGAATCAGAATGTAATAAACTGTTCATATATGGATTGGAAATACCTCCGATATTTGCCGCACGTGTGCGCATTATTCGGCAATCTCAGACGATACATTTGTTACACTGACTTCATTAGAAGAGATGTGGACGTCACAGTAAGATGTGCAATTCGTACTTTGGTTAACGGAATTTAAATCAGTCACGCGTGTACAGCAACGTGTTCGAACGGAATGGAATGTTGACCCTTCAACATCAAAATCTACCTACCAATGGGAATGAACTTTAATTGAGACCGGAATTTTGATATCTCAAACTGGCAAGTATCTCTAGGTTTTCATGATAGAAGACACTGTTGATTGTGTTCGTGATTCATTTTGTAGGAGTCCTGATATGTCTATTCGGCAAGCCAGTAACGACATTCATTCCATTTTGTTCGAACACGTCGTTGTACACGCGTGATTGATTTAAATTCCGTTAACGAAAGTACGCACTGCATCTTTTACTGTGAAGTCCACATCTGTACTAATGAAGTCAGTGTAACAAATGTATCGTCTGAGATTGCCAAATAATGCGCGCACATGTGGCCGATCGGACTAGACCCAAAAAGTCTCGGAGGGATTTCCAATCCATGTATGAACAGTGTATTACATTCTGATGGGTAGTTCCATAATAATAAGCCATAACTTTTGAATATTTTGAGTTCGGACACCCTATATTTTACTTTAAAACTTCCTAACACGTAAAAATTGTGACTAATTTTTGAAACTATAACATAATACAAAGTTTCTGACAATATAGTATCTTCTTGGCTCGAAATGAGTTGTTGTACAAAATGCCCAAACTACAGACAATAATTCACAGGGGGATTCACTCTCAAATTAATCATGACTGAAAAAATACTAAAATTATTTCATTTGTACTTCTATAACTACATTATTTCTATGTTTTCTAATTACTTTGTCATTTTTTTCCTGTTTTCAAAGCTTTCCCTCAACATCAGAGTTTGGGTTCAGAGTTCATCAAGGATTCTACCGAAGATTCGACCGTCAGTAAATGGAAAAGACCAGTCATGACAGGTGAATATCGACCCACAATGCATTGATATTTTTACAGTTTTTAACTAGCAATTATTTTATACAAAGAGTTAATGTCGATACGGTTTTTAAAAATAATAACTTAGTTTACAAGACAACTTTCATTTTGGATGAGGCACAGGGACGCTTAAGGCATGGGCTAAAGGGACCCGGCCCCAGGGCCTCGGCCACAATAAAGGTGTCGTCTCGTTCTCGCGACTCAGTCTCAATAAAATAATGATTCAAATAATTTCTACAAAAAAATTTTCCGGTTGTATTCTCCGAAAAACTGGGAATTTCGGACAATATGTCGACTGGCTACATGAGATGACCGTCGTCCATGTATAGGCCTAGGCCTACCATCATACACCAATGATTATTCCTTCTGTCAGAAGGTGGAGCTGGTGTGTGCAATTGTAAGTCATGCACATTTATTTGTTTCGGGTTATTGTTCGTAGGAGTATTTGACAACGTATGCTGTGCACTATCTACTTTTAAAAGCATAGGCATTTGTGTAGGCGCCCAGGAACTACTTTTGCCTAAGGGCCTCAAGAAGACTTAAAACGTCTCTGGTGAGAAATGTTTTATCCAATTCATAAATATTGTACATGTCTGAAGTAATGATTTATTTAATATTTATTATTTAAAGAAATTACATTTTATTTTACAAATTTTTGAAGAATAATCGTTTAAATCGAAATAAAAGCTCCGGAGCTCTACAGGGTGTCACGAAACTCAACGTCAAGCGGTTACTAGATAAAAAGGACTATCCTATCAGTTCCAAGAAAAAGAAAAATTCCCGAACACTTGGTTAAGTGAGGGCTGCATTTTTTGAAAATGTAACGAAAGATGTCAGTTTTCTACATCTTTAAGTACTGTGTCCGGAAATTTCCCAATTTTACGGTAATTTTTTTCACTAACGTCATCTTGCATAGCCATGCTATTAATCCCATTCACAAGTCGGGCAAAACACATCACTGGATGACATGATGTCGTCTAACTCTGATGCTGCATAAATAAAACATTGCATACAACCAAAAGAACCCGAATTTTGAACATTTGATTCATTAAAGTATTGCAAAAATAATTTCCGTTTTATTTTGGAATTCATTGCTTGATTTGAGTAACAAAATCTTAAGCCATTTGAAAAAAACTCAAGGTTACGTTTTTTCAAAAGGATTCACTTGGTAAAAAAGAAAAGTCAATAATTGTTATGGATTAAAAAGTAGAAAGCGCTGTAACATTTTGGAATCTTAACTAAAGGGGCCATCTTTTGATTAACTTACATGGGGTAATATGTAACGTTTTTCTTTTTATAGTGTCGAAGTTAGGTGACGTCATTTTGTGGATTTAAGCTAAACCAGTAAACCTTTTTTTTTTGTTCCACTTTGACTGTGATTAATAGCACGGCTATGTAAGATAATGCTAGTGAAAAAAATCACTGTAAAATTGCAAAATTTGTGGTAACAGTACTTAAAGATGTAATGGGAATGTAGTTATCCACGTTTTCAAAAATATGGTAGCCCACACTTAATCAAGTGATATGGAAATGTTCTCCCAAAAACTGATGTAACTCCTCCTTTAACACCATAGCCATTGGACATTGAGTTTCTGGATACCCTGTATCTGTTTGTAAAACTTATATTATTTTTAATATAACAAAAATTGAACTAAGCATTCTTGTTACTACCAAGTCATTCCTATCATTTTAACACGAACTGTTTGAATTTAAAACAATTTATTACAGCTTTAAAATTAATGAAATATTTATGATTTAAAATTTGATTAGAGTGAACTATGAAATAATTAAAGTTGGTTTGTTGAGGATTTAAAAAAAAGACAGGAAGAGAAAATTTTAGAGAAAATATTGTGTTGTCTGAATAAAAAATTAAGATTACCACAAATTTAATCCTGTGAGTGATTAACAAGCGCCATTTTTATTTAAAATTCACACAAGCCTTCTTCGTTACTAGTCGTTAATTAATTGATCTATAATTTATTTTTATTTATATTTTATTTAAATGGATACATTGTAAAAGATTTTGTAGCTATCGAAAGATAAAATAATCAAAATTTTCAATTAATTTAAAGTATTTAATAAAGAAGCATAAAATAAATTATCATATATTGTAATTTAGAAGTTAAGCTTATTGCTCACTTCTTTGCAAACTAATGGCTGCACGAGCCAAATCATATTTTAGAAAATACGTTGAATTAATAAACAGAAATATAATAAATCAAATAATAAAAGTATAGAATACACATTACATATTGAAAACAATTATTAATTTTTAAGATGAATTTCGTAATTTTATATTTTGGAATTCGTAATGTGGTATTTTTATTTAATTTTAACGAACTGTATTTATTTTTTTAATATTTATAATTGTAAAGATAGTATTTTATTGCTAGCTTTTTAAATAATACTTGTAATTCTGGAAACAATTTCTTTGTAACTTTCTTGTTTTACCTGATTGGCAACAGTTCTAATATTGACGCGCGTCAGAGCTAACTTACAACGTTTTTACTTTTGTGGTAGTTAAGCATAACGAATTAAAAGAGTTCCGTTATTTTTTATGGAAAATTTTACTAATCTTAAGCGATAAAGAACCAAACATTCATTACAAACTTAACAATTCTTAGCATTAGTACTTAAGTAGTATTTTGTATTTTAAGTCATTTAGCTGTCAAATTACACACAATGTAATGGGAAAAAGATTAGATACTGCATTAAAAAGTGCACATAAAATTTTTTTAACTTTAACGCGGAATTCAAAATTTAATTTTTTATTTCTACTTTCTTTTGATGGTATTAACAAAATGGCAATAAAAATTCTTTTTTCTAAGATTAGCGTTAAATTATAAAGCATAAGATTTTCTTTTTCACATCTAGAAATAATTTAAAACTTTAAATCCTATAAACTGGAAATAAATATCGATTATATCTGTAATTTAATCTGTTCTAATTTTTTTTCTGTGATTCGATCTGTAAATTCTTCTACCATAAAAAGTTCAGATAATTTTTTATATAATTGTCTTTCTCTGCGTGTTCCTAAACCTTACCGTCTGTATTTAGGTCAGATTGAATTTTAGGTATTGGAAAGTTATTAGAAAATCTATTTTATATCAGTCTTTTTATTTTAGAGGTAATTACTATGCCTTGTTAAAAAGTAACGTTGTAGAGAGCAATAATATTTTCTATGAGTAAAAAATCAGTCAAGATGTATTACAGAATTTATTTTATTACTGGACTTTCATATAATATTCTTTCCTTCGACCGTTGTTCCTTGATGATTATCAGACACATGTAACTTACAGTGAATTATGTCTTGTTATTTGAAAATTGTGTTAATAATGATACCCCTATCGTCTAGGTCATCTATTTTTTTTCTTTGATCCTCCCAAAAAAAAAAAACGCAGACATTTTCAATCTTAATCCGGCATGTATTGTTTAATCGGATTGTTTTTTCTAGCATTTTAAGACTTCTTGAATATAATATATAAAAATTATGGATTTAATGTTTCCAAAAACAGATTTCTCTTTGATTTCAAGTATTAGAACATTTTTAAAAAGGTATTTTTCTTTTAAAATTTTAACTTAAGATACTTCTCATACACAGATAACTGTAATATTTTTTATTTTAATTTATATCACTTTTAAAAATTTCATATTTTACTTTTGAAAAAAGTTCTTACTTAAAATATAAATTTTTCTTTCCTATAATGTAGCCTAAATTTTAAATTATCCTGCGTTTATTTTAAATTATCCTGCTCTTAAGAATGATTTTTAAATCTCAAGAGATAGTCTCTGTGTGTGTGTGTGTGTGTGTGTGTGTGTGTGTGTGTGTGTGTGTGTGTGTGTGTGTGTGTGTGTGTGTGTGTGTGTGTGTGTGTGTGTGTGTGTGTGTGTGTGTGTGTGTGTGTGTGTGTGTGTGTGTGTGTGTGTGTGTGTGTGTGTGTGTGTGTGTGTGTGGTAAATCTTTTTTTTTAAATTCCAATACAAAATGAAATTAAAAACTTTATTTTTGTCTGTCTTATTTGGTAATAGTCTAAATTCATGAGACGCAATAGTCACATGATAGCTACAATCACCTATCTCCAGTAATCAATTAATGCGCCAAATTTTGTTTTGTTTTTACACAAGCTTTCATTAAGAGATCACACATTTGTCAATGATAACAACCCACATAGATAAACAACATGTTCTAAATTTAAATCTGCACACAAAAAAAGAATTTGCTTTCCATTTTACTTAATAAAAACTTTTTGAGGAATCTTGAGAGAGAGAGAGATACTTGAACATCTTTACCCAATTATCAAATTCGAAGTCTTACAAGCGAAATAACAAGTGCAATTGTAATGTAAATTTTGATTTCAGTGGAGGACACGTGATTTACATTTATCATTTAATGTCATTAAGGTACTTTTTTGCTTTTAACTTGACTATAGGTCGAGGGTGCAGTGATCATGGTCTCGAACTCATGGCTCCCGTTGTCGAGTCTAATGCCGCTGAAGATCTTTTGTGCCAAAGGGTTGATGTACGTTAACCCTATTGAGATTCAAATTAAATCAAGTTTGTTACCCGACTGTGAATACGTTAAGAATTCTTTTTTTACATTCCTATCTTTTCTTGAGTTCCAAAGTAACTTAACGTGTTTTGTTTCATTTATATCCTGCTCTAAAGTCCAAAACCGTACCAAACTTCTGGTCTTAGAATGTTTCATCTTTTATACACTGTGACACCATATTGAATCAACAATTGACTGGGCACTAAGGGACCGAGAATTTATTGGACCTCATAAATTCAATGACGTCATATCTCCTGGATCGAGATAAAAATAATGCGGATGAAACATAATCTCAAAGTTTCTCGCTCTGAAAAGTAAACAAAAAGCAACCAGTGTATATTTACAATGTGAAGGGAGTTGCCCATCCCCACTACACACAGTCGGGCATTCTAATTGATCTGAAAAATGATTGCAACCACCCTTTTACCCATCCCGTGCCATTCCGGGTGCCTCTGTATCTTGTTATCGTCTGCAGTTATCGGTGGACAGGGAGGCAAGGGGATGCAAAGTGAAGGGGTCATTCCGCGTTTAATACGTCCACCCGCCATTTATTTCGATACGAATGCGAGAAAAGAGACCATTTCGCGAAATCCCCACGCTCACATTATTTCTCGATTCTCCTTTGTATTCCTTTCGAATAAATGTCGTTACTGCCCGAGTTATCGGCAGTTCGAATTCTATCTCCACAACACCCCTTCCTCCCCCGGCAGGCTCTTACAGAAGATTCAGTTTTCGAAACTTTATGAGGGATCTACGTTTTCCAAGTAGTTTTCTAAATAATTTACCAAAGCTCTTTATAAAAGATACTCTCATGCGAAAACACGGAGGCCTTCATCAATTGAATTAACCCAACTGTTTGGTAAGAGGAAAGAAGTTTGCATTTTTGAAGTTAAACTGCATGAATTCGAAACGGTTCGTATATTTTCGACTTCAATGGGTTGGAGATAGTTCTGGACTTAAAGCGAAATGCATTCTTGTTATATGTACGAGAAAAGGAGTCTCCATTAAAGTTGTAGTGGATTTGTTTTGATTGGCTATTTGAAAACCCTTGTGTGTGTTGGATGCTTTCTGTCTAGAAAATTCTACAGTTTACACTTATAAATCCACCCATCCAGAAAAGTAGATAGTGACACTGATTACTGTGTCGTAAGGCCTGGATTAGAACCCTGGAGGAAGGCATGGATGTTTATAAATGTATAGTGTGCCTGCGTGGCATGGAGGCACTCTAAATACTAATTCCTCGAGCCGCAAGTTCGTTCGTGTGGTTGGTGGGAGGGAAGAAATGGTGGGAGGTCCCTTTACCACTTTCCCAGGGGGTTCATCTTCCAAATTGGGATGGGACCGAGCCAAATCGTACTGTCACTTCCATGATGCTCTAAGCTACGGCTAACGACAAGCATAAAAAATAATAGCTCCATACGTGGGTCCATTTCGTAGAGATCTCGATCTGTCACTACTGATAAGGTGACATTAACAAGTCGGTGTGGTGGCTATGAGGTAGCGTGCCCGCCTCATAAGTCTAAGGTTGTGGGCTCGATCCCGGCAGGAGTCGATAGATTTTCTGAATGGGAAAATTATAGACACGTATATCATATGATTATGGGGCATGTAAAAGATCCCTAGAGTATCAACTTGGCTCTGGTATTGAATCATGACAATATTTAGCATCCAACGAGAGTTTGAATTGAATAAAATTCATACGATACAGTTTGGTATCGTGAGCCTCCCCTAGATGGTGCCATCAATGTAATGGCTCCCACTCTTGGGGACTTGTCGTATCAGCAAATGGCTTAATTACCAAAATACAGCCCATTTGAAACAAACAAAAAAAACTACATAAAGTCTCTGAACCGGATACATTTATACTGACTAACTACAAAAACATGCAATCGCCACAGTAGCCTAGTGGTCCTGGTCACAAAGTCGTGGCAACGTATCATGAGTTTGAACCCAAGTACCACTGAATATTTGGAGTGTAGGGGGATGATTCGCGTTAAATCTGTCGAGGTTCAAACGTGATGCCGTTAGCAGAGAGTGAAAGATGGGAAAGGGGGATGCTCATGTGCCGTCATCGTCACTTGACCTTCGTTCAAAATTACTAGGTTCGTCGTCAATATCCCTTGAGTAGCTTTTTAGTGCGATGTAAATAAAGCACTCATTCACTCAAAAAATGTTTCATTTAAAATGTTTTTTAGAAATGGCCTCTATGTATCCTAAACTACAAAAAAACCTCCTCGAACCTTTTAAAAACTAAAAAATAATCTTTGAATATATATATATATAAAAGGGTGTTTTTTTAGAGGTATAGAAATTTAAATTGCAATAAAACAACGATGTATTATTCGATTGACATGAATTTTTTTTATTCGAAAGATAATCTTGTGGCATTACATTTTAAATATGATTTCTGGCATAGGACTGCCACGGCTGGCTCGGATGTAGTCCAATCTGGACGTCTAATTTTCGATGACTTTTTCCAACATTTGTGGCCGAATATCGGCAATAACACGGCGAATGTTGTCTTCCAAATGGTCAAGCGTTTGTGGCTTATCCGCATAGACCAATGACTTTACATAGACCCACAGAAAATAGTCTAGCGGTGTTAAATCACAAGATCTTGGAGGCCGATTCACAGGTCCAAAACGTGAAATTAGGCGGTTACCAAACGTGTCTTTCAATAAATCGATTGTGGCACGAGCTGTATGACATGTTGCGCCGTCTTGTTGGAACCACAGCTCCTGGACATCATGATTGTTCAATTCAAGAATGAAAAGTTAGTAATCATGGCTCTATACCGATCACCATTGACTGTAACGTTGTGGCCTTCATCGTTTTTGAAGAAGGATCCCACCAGCCCATAAAGCGCACCAAACAGTTTTTCTAGATGTAACGGTGTTTCGACATACACTTGTGGATTAGCTTCACTCCAAATGCGGCAGTTTTGTTCGTTGGTGTGGTGTGGTGTGGTAGTTAGGAGAGGGGGAGCTCAGGTGTCGTCCATGTCACTTGACCATGGTTCAAAATTACGTGGTCCGTCGCCAAAAGCCCTCGTGTAGCTGAACAGTGCGACGTTAATATTCAATCAATCAATCAAAGCGGCAGTTTTGTTTGTTGTCGTAGCCATTCAACCAGAAGTGCGCTTCATCGCTAAACAAAATTCGCTTAAGAAAATCGGGAACAACGGCAATCTTGTTTTGGGCCCATTCGACGAATCTACGCCTTGCTTGATGATCGTTTTGATGAATTGCCAAACCAAACTGAGAATAAATCACTTGACAGCTGTTAAATCGGTCGCCATCTTGGAAAGTAATGCCAACTTAAACTTCTATACCTGAAAAAAAACACTCTTTATATATCCCTTCTCTCTTAACTAAAAATTTTAAAAAACTAATTTTCTAAAAGTCTAATCTTCCCTATAACCATAATATAACGGATTCAGATCAAATTTGGTTAGCCATTCTTCTAAAAAAAATAGTACTAACAAACAATTACTGTAGTATGTGTAGGCCAATTAGACGTTTAATTTTGTAGCAACCTTGAGCCCACGTTATCTCTAACTACGCGTTTTTGCTTCGATAAGCATGAACTATTTGCATAATTGCCACTGTATGTAATAGGATATTTTAGTCACGAGTTACAGAGAGTAGAGGAGAAAAAGAAAACATCTGTTGATAAATCAGAACTTATAATTTCAGTTATCATGTGGCGAAAACTGTTTAACTTTCTACTTATGTTTAATAATTTATCTTAAAAATCTCTCTCTACCAATATATTCATAAATTAATCTAAAAAGATATTTAGTTGCTTTAAATGATTAATTGGAAAATATCTTTGAAACTTGTTCATAAATCTCTGAGCAAGAATAATTTATCAGTCTTTGAGTGTGGAGTGTGACCTATTAAGTTTCACCTGTGCTGTGGGAAAACCAGAATAACCTTTTGAATCACATCATTAGTCAAATACTCTAAAATGCCACCACAAATAGTTTTAATCAAATATAAAAATACAAGCTTAGAAATTACGAATCCTTCAACAGTTTTCAACGGTAGTCCGAGACTAAATCAGCGGTACTCAACCTTTTTTCATCGCCGGGCCACATACATATCACAAATATTTCACGCGGGCCGCAACATAAGGATTAATAAGGGGGGCGCTATAAATCCAAGGACATTTAAAGAGTGAAAAATTTATCAAGTAGTCATTATTTTGGAGTTTTTAAATAAACTCTTTTTAACTCTCTCAAATTCAACTCACAAAAAATAGGTTTATGCATTGTTTACCTCTTATGGGGTAATTTTGATTTCCTTTCATCAATTACCGCAAGCCCCCCACCACCGCCACTTCAATATTTTATTGCTGTTGCCAAGAATTTTTTTAAGGAAGTCATTTTATCTCGTCTTGAAAAAGATATTAAAAAAAAGAACCATTGAAAGGTTTGTGCTTAGTGACGAGCAAAACTATAGTTTTTAACTATAGCATTTGTATGACAACTCAAACAAGTTGTTGATCCATGCTTGTTTTTCTTTAAGAGATAGTCAAGATCCCAATCGTCTTGAAACAACGTCGATTCCTTAGATATTTTTCGCTTGGAAAACATGAGGGTTAACTAAAAATTAGTTTCACCCACAAAAGAGTCGCTGTTCCACTGTTGTTTGTAAACACTAACGTTACAATTACAAAAAGAAAAAAAGATGGCAAAATCGATATATGGGATTGCTTGAATGATAGAATTTCTCGCTAAATGTTTAATACATTGTTCTTAAATAATTGAATTTCTTCGTGTAACGGGCCCTGACCGGGTCACTCAGAAAGGACCGGTGGGTCACGTGGTAGGCTGCGGGTCGAGGGTTGAGTATCGCTGGCAATAGTTTGGGGGAGGCGTTTTTAAAAATATACGCGAAGCACATAAAAATTACTTAAAAAATGATGCGTTAAGAATAAATGCTATTCACGCTTTCTTCACATACTTTTTTGGTTTACGTTGTTATTTTTCCCGCATGATTGACAGTAACATCAGACCGAAGCCTACGATTCATAGTTGCAAAGTGCTAGTTGGACGCCTGTCATTAGCCACAGTTTTGAGCACCATGTAGGTGACAGAATGATTTGGCTCGGCACTATCTCCTTTCCCCATCCACCAAATTCCCAAGAGGACGTGGGTCGACGAATATTTAGAGTGCACTCCTACCGCTCAGACACTATACAATTACAAACACCCGTGCCTTCTCCGGGATTCGAACCCATGCTCTATGGCACAACAGTCAGCGTCACAAACCACTGTACCGGATGGGTGGCTAAAGGCAACTGTTTTTATTAAGCAACCAAACAACAATTAGTTCATGAGTTTTAAGATTACGATTGAAATTATTGATTAGCAATAAAGATATGCTCCTAAAAAGTTAACATAATGCTCTAAGTTTAAAGAAATGTCTTTAAATAAGAGGTGTGTTTTGACAAAATGCACACTACGATCTTTTATTCTTTAACGAAAAACCGTGGTGGCCTAGTGGTTATGGTTATGGATTAGATTCTTAATTTTTTTAAATTTCTAGTTACATTAATTCACTTAGGAAGAATTGTTCAAATATTTAGAGTATAAGTTTAAAAATATATGTTGTCCGAAAAGTATGACTATACTTTCAAAAATGAACTAATGATAAACAGAGATTTTTACCTATGGTATTCATAGTTCCATGAAGAAAAGATGAAAATTTCTGTCAAAAGAAATGAAAATCAGATGGTATAACGTCCACGTTTTGCGACATTCTCGTTTCAAAATGGCTTCACCTTAAGAACACGCGCAAATTGTAGCATGGGTTGTCGAATTTGAATCTGAAACATATGTACAGTGTAAATGTTCATTACACTAGAATTTGGAAGTGAGATAAAGTTCCCCGGGCGATGGATGGAAAGAGGAAGTCCAATACCCTATGGCCACCAAGATCTTTAGACATAACACCTGTAATATAGTGTTATTACTTTCTAAAAGCTTCTCAATACAATCGGTTCCAACACATTCCGTAGAGTTCAAAAAAACTCCCAAAAAATTATCTCTTTGTACCGGAGACCACGTGCTATGCATCGGTCTAAAACTAAAGTTACTCGCCTTCCTTAACACCAAAATCAATCAAGCGCTTCGCGCTCCTTAAACAAGGGTCTCTCTCCTGCCCTGACTGCCTCTTTCGAACGTCAATTACTTTCTCTAAAAAACAGTAACCTACCCCCGAAGACGCACAGAATAGCGCCAACATTCCATAATCTACCGCCAACAGTAGCCTGACACTACAACACCTTTGGACTTAGTGTAGGGCAGGGGTCTCCAACATGCGGGCAGCAAGTGAGCCGCCAGTACGTAAGTTGTGGCCCGCCGACTCTTTTTAAAAAAATTTTAAATATCAGATTTTAAAAGTTTTTTTTCATTTTGAAATTTATTGGAGGGGAAATTTATATATCTATAATGTATTTGCCTGTTACCAGTTCTTGTTTTAAAATAAATCATTTTTAATAGGGATGTTTAGTTAAAATAGATTTATATTTTTTATTAAACAGTTAAATTTGATTTTACTATACTTACTTTTTTAATAAGTTTCGAATTGCATTATGCACATCCTTTACTATGGAAGGTACATGATTCTCTGTGTGTGCGACTTTCATTTCTCCTCCTTTTCTGTTGCAGTCAGAGATGCTTTTTAAAGTTTAAAAAAAATATTCGCACAGGACACTAAAGATAAAGAACGATGCATACTTAATCGTTTGCGAATGACAGCACTATCAAATTTCAACATTGAGTAACGAAAGGTCAATTCAATAGGAACACCGTAATTTGACAGAAAATGGGAACACTGTAATATTTTAAACATTAGTTGATCATTGCATTATTATATTATATAAACATTATTATATTATCTATCTCTGTATACAAGGAAAATAATGAAAACAATAATAATAATTCATTCTGTTTTAAATTTTCACTCCAATAAATGTTTTTCTGTTTCCAAATCTGATATAAAAGTACATATTTTTATGTGAGGCCCGCGAGATTATAATGTTTTTCCGAAGTAGCCCACAAGGTCATTTGCGTTGGGTACCCCTGGTGTAGGGATACGTGAAAAGCATTGTTTACCAATCTCTAATTCGTAATATTGATGAAATGAAAAGTCGAATTACAGGGGCCATTCAAATGTTTATCCTGCAATGCCTCAGAGAACGTGGTCAGAAATCTTGTATAGACTCGAAGTTTTGCTTGCAACTGTTAGTGTACTAAAACATTCTAAAAAAACTGCGATACTTATAGAACATAAAAAACCGTAATTGAATATCTTTGCTTGTTTATTTGTAATTAATATTTTTGGAAGTATAGTCACACTTCTTTGACACCCGGTACTTCCAACTGTTTGCAGCCCAATATAATAAATCCAATATCCAACAATTAAAATATTTTCCACCTACAAAAATTTACAATACAGAATATTTTATCTCAGAAAAGAGAGGTTTAGATTCTGTTTTGTTACTATGTTTCTATGAGAAACACGGGGTAAAGTTGCTCTTTGCTACTTCTTGAAAAGGTCTTTTTAAAAATAATATCACGTTGGCATTTATGGCACGAATTTTGTCGAAGAATAAAACAATATATGAATCACTAATTAGTTCCATCTCTCCTGGCGAAAAGCCTATTTATTTAAACTCACTCGTACAGCTAGATTTCCTATTCACTGCCTGCCTCGCAACGAATTTGCCACTGCTAACAAGTACCTCCGCAATCGAACAGGAAAGTTTATTTAAAAGTGGGATTTCTTTCCAGTCACACATCACTCGCAGAAATTCTGGAATACAATAAAATTCCAAACTACCGAACGACACTTTACATTCTAAAACGTAATTAAACTGCATTCGGCGATCGGAATTACTTGTTTTTAAACTTGTGTGTTGTTCATTTACAAGTTTTCGTCTCTTTATTTCTGACCCCATGGGAATCGAGAAACACGTATGCATAAAAGAATTCCCGAGTTTTGATAGCTGCTAATTTGCGAACAGAAATTGCGTCATTTCCGCCTCTGTTTACCAATTAGAATCTCCATTCGAGATAAGGATATTTATGACTTTGAGTGGTGATTCCAAAGCGATTAATGTCCCTTCTCGTGGCCCCAGCGCCCTGACCCTCGTTCATTAAGTCGGCAGTCACCGCAAATTATGCTTTTGAAACGGGATAGCGTAAAATATATTTCAGTTTTATCTGCGATTTGGATCCATTTGTTATGAAGCCCTGTCTAAGGGTGTTAATGATGGTGAGGGTTTGATTTCATGATGGGCTTAGCGATATAAAACTGTTTAAAGCTCGGTTAATGAATCGGTGAATACAGAATATGTATTGAATTATTTTGAATAATTTATTCTAAGGCTTTCACATTTAACAACGTTAAAAATGCGTCAGCAGATGTAAAAGGTATTAAACATTTTCCAATTTTTTTTATGCAACTGGGTTCGGAAACGTGATTTTAAAAAAAGTATACAAACAAGTAATATGTAAAAAAAAATCAAGTTAATTCCTACTTTGATTGGAGGAAAAGAAAGCGCCTTTTACTAACAATTGAAAATTTGAACAAGGTATGTATATAAATAAATAAATATTTCTAGGGAGAGAGTGAACTAATAGTAGGAATTGAAAAAAGAGCATTATTTGTCTGTCTTGTAACAATGCACACCCGATTTGGCTAGTTTGGCTGAAAAAAGAGTTTTCTACTCCAACTTTTGTCATTGTTTCAACAGTTACATTGTTACAACAATGGAGACGCATCTAAGTTGGCGTCAAAAACCGGTAATTAATTTAATTTATTTAATCAATTAATATTTGAAAAAAACTGTATTAACATCAAGTGCCATCCACTACAAGTTTTAAAAAATTATTTGAATTAGTTCGGATGAATGGAAAGTATGTTTTATTGAAGTTTGAAATGTTGAACATAATAAACATACATAGACAGCGAGCTAATAGTAGAAACTGAATGAATTATTTTTTTAATATTAAATGCGTCACTTTAATTCGAATATTCAGCTAAAATTATTTCAAGAATATTATTACGATAAAAATTAATTGATTGTTCAAAAATGAAAAAAGGATTACATATTTTCTAAACATTTCTATTTCCTTTCTTTTTAATGAAAATTGCTTCTATATTAATAATATTTTGCCTATGTATAGCTAAGACTTCTGCATCGAAGCCGAACTAGGATTTTTGAAATGTATAATTTAAGAGTGGGTTTGTTCATATTTTAATTTATATTTGAGTTTTTATGAAAAACCGAAGTATTTTGATAAAACCGTGAATTTTTCAGAAATCGTAGTTCAGTCTTTGTATAGATGTCCTAGGTATGTATAAGCAAAATATTATTATTAGGGAAGTACTTTTCATACAAAGAGAACATTTTGAAAATAAGCAATTCTTTGTTCATTTTTAGCCAAAAAAAAGTAGCATTTAAATAATTTTCTTAAATAATAATTATTATTTTAGAAGTCCTTCCTTTTTTTAAATAAAGAGGTGAGAGTTATAATGATGTTTTTTAATATAATCAAACGCATGATTTAGGATTTTGGAAATCAATAATTTATATACACACACACACATTATGTATACGAGGGTGGTCTGAAAAGTTTCCGTCCTCAACGTGAAGATAGCAGCACTTGTCAATAAAAGCTAGTGAATTTCGTTTTTCATCTGTTGACAGTTACTCATTAAAGTTTCAACCAATTTGGACACTCAGTTGTTATGTAATAGTCGTTTGAGTGAGTTGATGCGAGTATTTTTGTGAAAATGGACAAAAACGAATATCGAGGCATTAAATATTTTTTTTGAAAGGCAATACGCCTACGCATATCAAAGATGAGTTAAGTTCTGTGTACGGGGACTCCGCACCATCATTTAACACAGTGAAATTTTGGGCAGCTGAATTTAAACGTGGCCGTAAGAGTTTGGGAGACGTTGAACGTTCGGGACGTCCAAATACTGCAATAAGCGACGAAAACATAGCCAAAGTTCACCAAATGGTGCTAGACGACCGCCGAATTAAAGTGAGAGAGATAGCAGAGGTTATCACCATGTCAAAAGAACGTGTTTGTCACACATTAAATCAACATTTAGGCATGAGAAAGCTGTCCGCGCATTGAGTACCAAGTTTGCTCACGTTAGACCAAAGCTCTGTTGACACAGTTTAAGCGTGAAAAATCAAACTTTTGGTGCCGATTAATTACTGTAGATGAAACTTGGATACACCACTATACGCCCGAAACAAAAATACAGTCCAAACAGTGAACTGTAAAGGGGGGAAGCAGCTCCAAAAAAAGCAAAAACTGTTTCTTTTTGGCTGGGAAAGTGATGGCAACTATTTTTTGGGATAGTCATGGAGTTATTTTAATCGATGATCTTCAAAAAGGAAAATCCATTACAGGAGCATACTACGCATCTTAACTTGACAAGCTGAGGGCAGAACTTGCGGAAAAACGACCTATTTACAGAAAAGATCCTGTTTCACCCAGACAACGCCCCGTCTCACACCTCAGCGATTGCCATGGCGAAAATTCACGAATTACGATTTTAACTGCTTGACCATCCGTCGTACTCACCAGACCAAGCCTCAAACAACTTTTGTTCCCTCGTTTAAAAATTGCGCTCGGAGGACAGATATTTTCTTTAAATGAAGAGGCAATCACCTTCGTGAACAATTATTTGGCAGAGAAAAACGTCGAGTACTATTTGGATGGGTTACAGAGATGGGAGCATCGCTGGGAGAAGTGTGTAGAGTTACAAAAGGAGACTATGTTGGAAAATAAAAAAAAATTCGGAAGAAATGTCTTGTGAATCTTTGTTAGGTCGGAAACTTTTCAGACCATCCTCGTATATATATATATAGGAGGGTAATGGCTAGTTTCAGGGTATAGCTGCCACATTTGATAACTATTCGATTAACTAAAATGTTTGTAGGCTAACTCAAATGAACCTTCCTGGAAAACACTATCGTCCTGGATACAATACAAAATAAATTATCAAGTTCAGGAAAAGAGTTGTCAAGGCAACAGAAAGGGGGAATAAATGCAGGCAATCATTTTTCCTGGGTACGAACCAAGCGCATTTGAAAACGTATCAGCGTCATCGCGTTCAATTGGATTTCCTATTCATAGCATAAACTCAGTTTATCTCTCCGACTGTCTCCGAGAAAAGTGTTGCATACAAAATTAGAGGATGCGATTCGTTGCAGTTCTTAATCGTATTCCATAAATCAACTTCGAAAATGAGCATGCGTATTTCTGGTAGAATTGATTGGAGGGTTCGAGTAAAGATCACCCATTTTTCATTTGATTCAATTTTTATTGCCTATATCACTTAATAGATTTAATCAACTTAATTGAAAATGCACTTAAAAGGACGGTGGACCATTAAAACTATAATTTCTTAAATTATTAACTTAATTAGCTAAAAATGGAATCAATACAGTAAATGATTGTTATATTTCACAATTTAAATGTATTTTTTCAAAAAAACTGTTATCAACTGATTTTTTTAAAAAATTAAATTTTTTAAAACTATTTTTAAAAATGCTCCTTGGGCATTATTTTTTTGATATGTACATAATTTTTGTTTTATATCTTTATGAACTACAACAAAATATATTCGGGCATGGATTTTAAATTCAGAATAAAATTTGATGAAAAAAAAAAAAATTTTCTGTACTATATGAAATATTTCGCCAATTATCACACATTCAAGATATCAGCACAAAATATAATCCGTTAAATTTTTTAGAAACCAATGCAGAAATTTGTGAATTGTATCCTCTTTTCTAAGCTGTAAAAATTTCAAAGAGATATGACGTAATTTAAAGCGCAAGGAGCCTTTTACGTCACAATGAAAAGGGAAAATTTGAGAGCTTAGAAAAGTTCATTTTAAACATTTATTTGATTAAAATAAAAAATAATTCAGTAATTATTAATCAAAATGACAAAAGTCTTGAACATAATTATTCTATGAAATATTAGGAATAGTATAAAAAATCAAAATTGCAATTTTGACCGAAATCTGACATTGTGAAGGTCGGCCATCCCTTACATCACCAAGCTCGAGGAGCAATCAGATTTAATAAATTAATTATAACAGAAATGAGAGAACTTATCTATAATCCTGAGAGGTCTTGCTTCAACACTTGACTGAGATTCCTTCTTGAATTAACTAAACGACCATCGGTAGCTAATACTATGTTTTCTTCTATCTCAATTTTCAACCATCATCCCGCCTATTCCTTGACCAGCACTTAAATAGAAGTTCTAATTTACATATAACCAAGTCTTCTTCATGGAAAGCGATTTTCAACTTAGATCATAGTTAAAAAGATTTGTTTTACCCAAAAGTATTAGTAGAAACGCGAATGGACGCGTTAAAAATGTACATTGCACTGTAAAACAACAAGAGTACTATTAACTGCAGACTGTGATGTGCCCAGTCTCTTTCCTCTAATTGCTAAGAAGGGACGCCGACAAACGTGGGAAAATTCCGTTCGTTTCCCTAATTGCTGGGAAAAAATTTCGCAAATGCGTGGTCAGAAATTTTGACCATTTTTCCCATACCAGTCCAAAAGTTAAAAGAGACACCGGTACTGTGTGCTTTCGGTTTCTCACAAATTTATAACAACAGCACGTCTGAGAAAATTGAACTCAGACTATGAGCCCAGACAGACTTCCGCTATAAGTGGCCGATGGACAAGAGATCAAAGGGAATAAGCGGTGAGTGACCGTGAGAAACGAGAGGTTTATAAAGGGAGAACGAGGGAGTACCGGGACAGATTTTGACTAGAGAGAATCCGATAAGAGGTCTCTCGTTCGTGATAGACTTGAGAGTCAGCGATACCTGAGTCCGTGAATTAAGGTGGACTTCGAACCGAGGAGGTTTCGAATCAACATCCGCACGGTGGAGATAGAGCCAACGAGAGTGAAAGGAGAACTGCACATTCTTCCCTTCCTCCCTTTACCCATCCATCCCTTTGGCACATCATATGTATAGGACTTTTCTATAAAAGATCACTTTATTTAAGTATGATTATGCGAACGATATAAGACATTGCAGTGAAAGAGACTCTTTATCTGCGGACCCATTTTGCAATTAAGTTGCAATTGAAACGTTTTTTTTTTATGATTTTTATACTGTGAAATAAATAGTTTAACCCAGATCTGTTTGAAGTCATTACAAGACCTTGTAATTTTAAACTACAATCAAGGGACGAAAATGGCAACAGCACTGTCACTTCCTCTCCAAACTACCACTCCACGCCAACAGGAGGACTTTGAGACACGAGATATTTAAAGTGCATCCACCCTTCAACATGGTGGATCTTCAGTGGCATAAGGGCTCAAACTCGTGACACGTCAGTCACAAGTTCGTAACCGTGACGACTAGGCTACCGAGACCACTAAAATTTTACCAAATCGAGCTTATAAAATCAAATTGAATTCTTAAAATGATATAGTAAATAGAATTCTGAAAATATTTTTTTTAAATTCGAGGGCTTCCTATACACAAAAAAAAATCTTAATTCATATATATAAATAGAACGAATGAAAAATATGCTCGTAAAAAAACATTCTGAGACAGCTGTACTTAAAGATGTCTCCAAGTCCTGGAATTCTATTTAGTATTCGCCTTCGACCAGGGCTGTCCAGGAACGAAAATTGAATGTCAAAATGATGGACATATTACAAATGACTTCCCGGAAATCTATTTTAGGTTTTTCTTGGAGGGGAGAGAAAGAGAACAAAAATTAAAAGAACTGTCTGCTGTACTTCTTTTTAACTTTTGGGAGAAACGTCTTTGGGGAGAATAAGACCAATTAAAAAAAATGTCTTCACTGTTCAAATGCCAGTTCCTTTTTCTTCAATGTGTGGGGCGCGTCCACGAGCATTATTCGTCGACTGACCTATGAAAAATTACTCTGGTTCGAATTATCTTAATTTTCAATAAACATTTTTAGCACGTAATTGTACAATTACGCGACAAAGGGTGTAATAAATACCACTCATGAATTAGTCATGAGGTAAAAAAGGAGGTAGAGGAATTTTTGATAAATTATAAATGTTGTAGTACAATCCACAAACATATAATGAGTGTTGCTTCGTTTTATTTTGCTGAAATGGAATAAAAGTTTTATTCCTTTTCTTATATATATATATACGATTGTGTTTTTTAAGTGGAAAATAAAGTTTAAAGAGGGATTCTGAAATTATTCTTAATATATTATCCCAGTGGTAGGTCTATCATGTGGTGATGAAAAGAGGTTTTATTTTTGGTAATATTTTATTGCTTTCTGTAAATATTTATTATTATGATATATATTAAGGTACCGTTACGTTCGGAACCTTAATTTTGCAAAAGCGTATAAATGAATAATATTTTTGATACTTAGTGTCAGTTGAATTAGAATACGCATTTAAGGTTTCCGACTACGTTCAGAACCGTGATTTTAAAAGTGCATAAATGGATAATTTTCATGATATTTAGTGTCACTTAGATTAGAATACATGTATAAAATTGTCTTATGACACAAAAATTTATTTAAGCACAATAATTTGGCGAAAAACTAACTTAGAATAACCTTTTTTCAAAATACCCTCCTTTTATAAGAAACGCTTCTATAATAATAATATTTTGATTTTATAAAAAAAAAAAGTAAAGACTTTCTCTCTAGAGAGTCTGAACTAGGAGTATTGAAAAATTCACATTATTTTCAGAGTTACCACCAAATGAAATAATTATCCGCGTTTTTTTGTTAAAGTTTCTCCCCTCTGTTGTAGTAAAATATGGATAAATCCACTTCTAAGTTATATATTTCAAAAATTCTAGTTGAGCCTCTGTACAGAGGTCTGATCTATATACATGCACAATATTATTATAATAAAAGCATTTTTCATAAAAGGAGAATGTTTTGAAAATGGGTCATTCTATGTTCATTTTTTACTTAAACTATTTTTTATTGTAATAATATTCTTACAATAATTTTATATACGTTTTCTAATCTAAGTTTCTAATCTAATTATCCATTCATACAATTTTGCAAAATCACCGTTCTGAACGTAGTCGGATACCTTAAAATTGTTTTAAGAATATTATTACAAATAAAAAGTGATTTAAATGCAGTTTTTTGGTAAAAAATGAAGAAAGAATGACACTTTCAAAACATTTTTCTTTTATGAAAAGTGCTCCTATAATAATAAGATTTTCCCCATATACATAGCTAGGACTTCTATACTGGGGCTGAAGAAGGAATTTTAAAAAATTCTAATTATTTTTGGACTGGCGATCAATTGAAATAATAAACAGAGTCTCTTTTTTGTTAAAATTTCCTTACTACTGATATATTAAAATATGAGTAAATCCACTTCTAAATTAGACATGAGGGTAATTCTGAAATTTTTGAGATATGCGCAGACAAGAAATTACAAAATAATTAATGGTTTAATTTTAAAATACCAAGTATTTTAACACAGCAGACAGCTTTTCATTGACTTACTTCAAGTTGTTTAGCGTAGAAAAAATTTTAGACAAAAGAGAAAATGGAGTGCATGCGAGAACATTATTGTGCTATGATTTTCTATGATTTTAAAGCTGGATTAAATCAAAAGGAATGCGTTCAACGGCTGCAATTAGCATTTGGTGATAAATCTCCATGTCGTGCTACTGTTTTCAGATGGTTTAAAGAATTTTGCAATGGTCACAATTCTCTTCAGGATGAAGAACCCACAGAAAGGCAACGGTCGGCAGTAATCCGGATAATGTGTCTGCCATACGAAACATGTTAATGGATGGTAATCGTTGTACCTACCAAATGATACAGAAAGAACTTAACTTTGTATCCGCAGAAATAAACAAAATTATTTATGAAGAGTTACATATAAAAAAAGTAGTTTGCCATTAGGTTCCCCATAATTTAACTGAGTACCAAAGAGAGGAGCGTGTCAGAATCAGTAAAAAAATCCCTTAAATTGCTAAACGATGGTGGCCACGCATCATTTCTAAAATTGTAACGAGTGATGAAACGTAAAAGCCGTTTTTTGACGTTCCAACACGTCAAGAAATTAAACTATGGGTCTTTGAAGATGATCCTACGCCAGCAATGGTGAAAAGCTAGCGAGCAATGAAAAATAATGCATGCTGCTTTCTTCAGAAGTACGGGATTGATGAAATCCCTCAAGTTGGAAGGACAGAAGACAGTAACAGCAAACTGGTATGCCACTTAATATCTTCCGGAAATTCTCCAAGAAGTTAATGTTAGGGGACTAATGCTTCACCGTAGCAATTCATCTTTCCATACAGCCGGATTAACAGCAGAGTTTCTTAAACAAAAACAAATTAAAGTCATAAAGTATCCACTTATTCTCCGGATCCAGCTATGTGTGACTTTTGATTATCTTTTTTTAACCTAAAAAAGAACTTACGTGGACAAAGTTAGCTTCATTCAGAAGAAGAGATTGATGTGGCTATAAATGCATTTTTTTCATAATTCTAAGAAATGAAGGGTTTTCGGCATTTCATCTGTGGAAAATTCGCCTACAAAAGTGCATTGATGCTGGAGGAGACTACACACTTTGAACACTCCTAAAATTTTGCAAGTATAACTTTAAAAACCTAGGAGTATCTCAAAAATTTCAGACTGACCCTCGTATTTCAAAACTCCTAGTTCTGGCTCTGTATAGCAGCCCGAACAAAAATGTTATCATTATAGAAGCATTTTTCATAAAGGTAGAGGGTTTTGAAAATGCGTCATATTCTTTCTTCATTTTCTGCCAAAAAATTACATTGCAATAGTATTTTAAAAATGATTTATATTATATTCGAATTCTGGGAACTCTAAGTATTAAAAAAATATTCATTTACAACAAGCTTTTTCAATATCACAGTTTCGAACGTAGTTGGATACCTTAAATTAATAATAATGACACAGTTAAACCGCTTAGCTTTTTTTTTTTTTTGTTAAAGATTTAATTTTTTTATTTAGCTCTTAGTCTAAAAAACAACTTTTTATTTAAAAGGTTATGAAAATATTTGAAAAGGCTAAATTGAGTGGGTTAGACTGGGGGGTCGTTGCTACAAATTTATGAACTACGTAGTGGTTCTAATGTTTGTGTCATTTAAGACCCACCATGTCAAGGGGTAGACGTACGTTAAATCCATCGAGCCTTACGTTGGTGAGTTGTGGAAATTTGAAGAGTGGGTTCGTAATTGACACTTGACCGAGACTCAGAATTGCCAGGTCCGTCTCTAAGAACCTTCTTGCAGCTTTAAAATGTGAGTGTGAGTGAATATTAACGTCGCACTGTTCAGAAACACGAGGGCTTTGGGCCACGGACCACGTGATTTTGAACCATAGCCAAGTGACGTGGACGACATCTGAACTGGCACCACCTCTCCTAACTACCACACCACACCAACGGGAGGACGTTTGAGCTCTCGACAGATTTAACGTGCATTGCTTCCCTACACAGTGGGTCTTTAGTGGTACTGAGCTCGAACTCGTGACAAGGCAAGCAACGATCCGATACCTTGACTACTCGGCTACCGCATCCTTCAGCTTTAAAACGTAACGTTAATAAACGATCAATCAACAACACTCGTATAATGAAAATACATATAATAAAATATTCCTGATAGTTCAAAATTACAAATTTATATCAATTTACTATATCTAACGTTTTTTTTTAAAATTAGAATCACACATTAATATATGATGCTTTAATTCACATAGTTATGTTTTCGTTTTCCTCAGGTTGTGTTCTGTCGTGAATTCTTCAATAAGAAATTGTTTCTCTAGAAACAAGATTTATTTAGTAAAAAACTTTCCGAATTTTTAAAAAATGCTGAAACTGGAATTATGTTTTAGCAAGGAAATAAATTAACGGATCATTGTCCATTTCTAAACTACCTTAAACTTCAGTGGTTCATTGATTTTTCTCGGCTTTTTCAAGCCAATTCCCCCAATTATCTCAAAATAAGAGCAGCGATTTCAATCGATACAAAAATCAAATAATCATTGTGTAACGTACAATTATTATCAAATCAAAACTCAATATGGTTCATTGAAATGTAAAATATTTTGAATCAAATAATGTTTCTCAGATTTGATCTTAGAATTTTAAAAAAAGAAAAAGGAAAGGAACGACTCCAATAGAGCTAATGTTTTCCGCTAATTATCAGAGAGCATTGAAATGAAAAGAACTAAAACAAATAAATGAATCCGAAAATGTATTTCAAGAAATTTCAAATTTTTTCTTAAAAAATTATTTAGAATTGGTATTCGATATCTAATGGTTAATTTTCCCAAAATAATCGTAGCCTTTACAAGATTTCTTAATTTTCCTACGATATATTTATTACGGTTCTCCATCATTTTTATTTTTGTATGTAAGTTTTTACTTAATTCACATTTTTACTGCTATTTTCCATCTCTCTCCCAGTTTTTATTTAAGCTTCACTCCTTCAGTTTCTTTTCTTTTCTTTATTTATTTTCCTGTAATCATTTCTTGCGTCATTTTCTCTTTCATTTTATCGCAATTATTATTATAACGTTTTTTTATTCATTGAATTATAAAATATTTACCTTCTTTATTACAGAAACTCTACTGTAATGGATTCTTTTCTTTAATAATGTTATATGTATCTTAAATACTTCTTAAAGCCTCGTAGAATAGCTAGAAAATTATAAGGACTTCAAAATTATTTCTATTTAGAAAAACATCTCTTCATATGCAAATTAATTTCTTAAAGTTATTTCTTCAAATGTAATTTAATTATGTATCAATTTCTTAGCATTGTTAATATTCAGTATACTACTATTAAGTTAACTACTCAAATATTGTAATAATTATTACTATTAAAATTATTAATTCATTTCACTACCTATTACTGGTTAGCGAGTAACAAAATGTAACTAACAAAAAATACGTATTTAAATGCAAATTGATCAAATTACGCTTTTTGTTTTTTTGTTTTTAATGATTTTGAATTTTAAAGTAAAAACATACAAAGTTAGAAAACACCTTCAAATACTGATTTTGCCAAAAACGAGAGAAAGCTTCTTTCTCACAGACAGCATAATTTTGAAAGCTTTGACATTTTTATGGTATTTTTAGCCTCACTGAAAAGATTCCCATTTCGAGAGACACGAATATTCTATCTTGCATACATACAAAAAGTTGAGTTTTTTTTTTTTCGAGGGAAATATATGAAGAAATAAAGTTTTAGTAAAGTCTCACTTCCTGTAATCACATTTGAGCGAGTCAAAACATCATAAACCAAAATGTAAATAATATTTACCGTGAAATGTAAAAATATTCTATCACATTAAATTTTTACATCATGTCTCAAAAAGCAACCCCAAAGCATTAATAAAAATATACTCATCTCCAGTTATTCTAAACAGAATTAAGTTTGATAAGTTTTAAAATGCATTACTCCTTAAAATAAAATTATCCTGAATAATGAAAATGGAATATATCTCATAAGCATCGAATAATGAAGTTTGGGGAAAAAATCTTTTCCCTTTGCAATTTTAAAATTGTCGTTTTCCGACATTAAATTAAAGAGGATGTGCGATTCTTTCTGCTTCTGTTTCTGTAATTTCACTCCGGTATTATGTTATTAATCCTAAAACCAACTCGGCAATTCATTCTGCAAAAGAAAGTCCCTCCCAGAGCTACTTTCAACGGAGCTCTTCATTTAATTTTTTGCTCTTCTTCACCCGGTACTACAAAAAAGTAATTTCGACTTCAAAGGCGTAAGGACATCTTACTTAAATGTTTGATCACTTTTTAAATAAATAAGACCTGGAATGGCCTTCTTTGCTCATCAACAATGTCTCTCCTCTCTCCCCCTCTCTTTCCCCAAGAACTATTTTTTGTCATTGTTTCTTCTTTTTTTTTTTTTTGTTACAGACGGAGCTTACAGAATGAAAGAACATATCAATACCGTCGAGGATGAGAAAGATTCCAACGAAAAAGATTCACCACAGCTTAGGAAAGAAATAGATGAAGGTAATTTGCTCATGATATCTCATTTAAACCTTTAAAAAAATACTTTCAGACGTAGCGCTGGCGAAGCAATTTGTCCCCAAATTCGTTCTACTGTGGCCAAATGGTTAATGGAATTTCCTTCTATCTCTCTCCCTCCCCGTCTTGTTTACTCTCCACTTGTAGAAATTTTGCTTCTTCTCGTTCGTTCCATTCTTTTTGGTTCTTATTTTTAGCATTCGCGGAGTAAGGACTATTTACCTCCTCAAAAACCTAAATTGTGTACGCGTTCTTGCGTACAGACGAGCAAATCACAGTTTAAAGTGATGTTGCCATTCGGGAGAAGAGAAATTCTTTGTCGAGTTCGGTCCACTGGATTTCTTGTTGCCATTCGCCCCGAAGAATTTGAGGAATCTACCGGAGCATTAAGAATGGAAAAATTTTCGCACTTTTTTTCCTTCTCGCGTTTTAAATCATAGCTGTAACATCATAGACGAAATTCTTTTGAAAATACGAATGAACATTATGGAAATGTTCCGAAGCTAATTCAGCAAAAATCTTAAATTTAAAACAAATCCACGTTGCGTGCTTTCAGGATGTTACTTAAAAAGTTTTTTTTCTTTTTTAATCTGTTATTCTTAAAGCAGAGATAGTTTCGTCGATTATTTTTGTTTAAATCACACACACACTCGCGCAATAGTGTTGAACTTACTGGTTCTGTCTTTTCCTGAGTTCTTTAGTTTTAGTTTTGAGTTTTCGGAATTTTCGTGTCCATTGGTTCGTGATGTTTCACATTTATTTTACTCAACATATATGCATTGGTAAAATTACATTTTTTTTAATAAAATTTGATGCTTGATTTTTTTAAAAAACAAATTACCTGAAATTAAAGAAATTTTTATATATTTCGTGATTTACAAGAGAGCATTTATTTTGTGTAATTATTTGATGAAATTAAAGAATCACGTGATCATTGAATAAAAACATATTACATTCAAGTTATACATAATCCAGAGAAGACTTCGAAAAATTTTCAAATTTACTAATCTAAAAATTTATACCTATTTTACTAGTGGAACTATAGTATGTTGTAATTTTCACTTCTAGAATATCGTTATTTTTGTCAAGTTTAGTGCTTTAAATTTCAAAAGGATTATATTTATATTCATGTTATAGTTTACAGTTGCTTGTGATTTGAAATTAAAAAAATATTTTAAGCAGTAAATTATGTATTAAACATTTATTTTTCTTAATCAGAAGTCGGTACCTTGTAGCTGTGGTGGTGTACCAAACAAATCTACCAACACGGTTTAGGGCGCTACACTGTAGTAATCATTTGAAACAATTCAATTCCCACGACAATGCATATAGAGTTAGGAAATAAAGGTCAAAAATATTTTTTCAATGGGGCTGTAGATTGGTATTTACCATTGCATACCTAGAACATTCCCCTGGAGTTCGTATCACCTTTAAGTGCGACACCAAATAGGTAGAATAACAGTGGCTGCAATATAATTTTGACGCCCATATTCCTTTCCAGAGGGAGGCACCTGAGCTCTGACGATGCGAAATGGTACTAGGAATTTAATTTTACCGAGAGCACCTAAGCCAAACATGCATTCTAGAAATCTTTAACATGCCGCATAATTATACAACATGGACTCTATCGATTTTATGCATCATGAAAATCCACTGATTTGGGCCGGCGTCGAACTCGCAATCTTAGGCGTACATGGCCAGCGAGAAGCCAAATACGACACCCAGTCGGCTGGTCAAAAATATAGATTTAGAGTTTTAATTTTGCATCATTTGAACATAAAAACAAGTAATATAAAAAAATTAAGTCAATTCCTGCTTAGATCTACAAAGAAAAATTTTATTTTAGCTACTTTTTATTAAATAGTTACAATTAGAGAGTATAACTATGTATATACATGACAGAATCACAACAATAAGTGGTCATTAATTTTTATTCATTATCATTAAAGTATCGTATTGTCATGTAAAACAATCGTGTATATAAAATTTCAGTTCAACTGAATGCTTTAAAACGTGAGAAAAAAATCTTTTAAAATTTTGACCCAAGTCTCTAAAAATGAAACCAACGTGGCTGTATCTGTAATTCTTTAAATAATTAGTTTCAGTCAATTAATTTTGGTTAATTATGGTAATTTTACCCAAAGCAATAGTGTATAGAAAATTGCAGCTCAAACGAGTGCTTTAAAATGTGAGTAAAAAAACTTTTCATGTTTTGACAAAAGTCGCCAAAAGTGTCACTAAGTCGCCAAAAATGATGCCAACGTGGCTGCATTTGTAATTCTTTGAATAATTAGTTTTAATCTATTAATTTTTATTAATTATAGTTAAAAATTGCTGTATTGTCATCTAAAATAATCATGTATATAAAATTTCAGCTCAATTGAGCGCTTTAAAATGTATTTTATTAACGATTGAAAATTCCACGAAGATAAATAAATATATAGAGAGTGTGAGCTAATTGTAGGAATTGAATAAGTAACAAGGGGTACATAATAATTTCTTCAAAATTAAAAAATACTTAAAATTGTACAAATATATTACGCATTTTTTAAACATATTTATTATAAGAAATAAACAACATAAAATATAAGTATTCACATTCAATATAATTAAATATAATATATATATATATAATGCGAACCCTGTCCCTGCGTCGCATTACTTCATAAAGCAATATGAGTAGTATATAGTGATTCTCAATTTGACTCGATTCTGAGCATTCAGTTGTTAAGCAACTTCTTTGCAGACTCAAAACATTTTCTCGCGTAGATATGTAGAATCAAACGTGGAAAGCAGAGTACTTGCTTTTTCTTCAAACAATTAAGTCTCTCCGGCAATGACATCCAATAACCTATAATAGCGCTCGATTTATCGTTAGAGTTCCTTTCCGGTGTTTTTGTAATGCCGTAAATGTTATCTTTCATAATTCTGAAGATGTTAGTTTAATTATCTCCTTTTCAAAAAATTATCAACTTCCATCCTCTCAAAAACTGACAATTTGGAGAGTAGCATAGAGTGCCACTGAAAATTGTGCCATAAGTTGCCGACCCCTGATCTAAATCACGATTAGACTTTGTGATTTTATAATAATGTAAATTACATAGGCTGTTCAATAAGTAATATGACTAATTTTAGTGCCGCGAAACCACTCATTGTAATGTTAATTTCTGCGGCATAAGAAAAGTTTGTTGTCTGTATTAACAAAAGCTACCGATAGATGGCGAGTACAGACTCATGTTCTTGAGTAGCACGAGCTCGAACTGAAGCGTGTTTGCGGGCGCCTACGAGACGAGGCCAGTTGTCGAAATGGAAACAAAAATCTTGAAAAATGAGCATCGGAAACCTTTGCTATGATACAATATGATTAAAGACCGAAACAAGAAGGCGGCAATATCTTAAAACGCTTCATCACAGCAGACAAAGCTTGGTTCTATCACTGATCCAACTATAAAACAACAAAGCAGTGAACGAAAACATCCGTCTTCACCTACTCCCAAGAAAGCAAAAGCTGCGAAATTGGCTAGTAAAGTTATGAAGATAATTGTTTTTATTATAAAAGAATTGTGTAAAAACACGCTGTCGAGCCGTAACGGAATCTACCGTAAACGGATCGTACTACGCGAATGTCCTGAGAGCAATGATGCACCCCGTTAAAGGGAAACGTTCATTGCTCCGAAATGGTTTCCTAATGCACCATGACAATCCCGACCACATATTGCTCATTGCGAACTGGATGTTTCGCAGCAGAACAACGTAGATATTTTACCACGCCCTCCATACAGTCCTGATCAAACTCCATGCGATTTCTGCCTGTTTCCTCAGCTTAAGAAACCATTACGAGGCAAACGTATTGCAAGCAACAAAGCATGTGGGAAGGCTGCGTAGGTGATTTTTATAAAGCTCTCACAAAACGGACTTTTACATGTTTTTAAGAAGTGGACAGAACGTTGGGATAAATACATTACGTGCCACGGAAGTTATTTTGAAAAAGACCATGTAAATGATGACGATTAAAGGCATTCTTTTTTTTTATAATGTTAGTCCTATTAATTATTGAACAGCCCTCGTACATTGGGAGCAAAAATCTGCGAGAAAACTATTTAACAATACAATATTAATCTAAAACAGGGGTTAGAAAACTTTTTATCAAAGGCGCGCCAAACCAATCTTCTAATATGACTCAGAGTGGAACATTTTCAAAGCAATTCGATTGAAACGGTAATAATCGATACAGAGTTAGGGACTAGAGGTGAATAATAGAGAGAGAGAGAGTTTTACAATTTTATTATATATTAATTTTGCTTCCTATAAAGATATTTCTAAGCATAAAAATAAGCAACATAAAATATGTCTATTTCTTCAACAAAAATTTTAAAAAATTAAAAATTGTATATTTATTATGTATTTTTAAACATGTTTATTAAAATAAGAAAGAGACAACGTAAAAAAAATATGTATTTCTTTTCATTATAGTTAAATAAAAATTTTAACGGGAACCTAATTCTTGCACCACTCTGCACACACTTTTATTTTGCAAAATCAGGGGTAACATGTGTGACTTTCAATTTGATACGATTCTGAGCATTTAGTTGTTAAACAATTTCTTTGCGGACTCGAAATAATTTTCATACGAGGAAAGATTTTTTTCACTTAGATATGTAGAACCAAAAGCGGAAATCAAAGTGCATGCAATTTTCTCTCCTCAAACAATTAAATTTCTCCAGCAATGACATTCAATAATTTACAAAATAGCTGTAAATATATTTGAGTTATCTTTTAGTTTTTTTTTTTTTTTTTTTTTTTTTTTTTTTTGTGATTCCGTAAATGTTCATAATTCTGAAGATATTTGTCAAACAAGTTCCATTTCAAATTTATCAACTTCCATCCTCTCAAAAATTGCAAAATTTTTAGAGTAGTGTGGAGTGCCACTGAGAACTGCAGCGCGTGTCACATGTGGCACGCATACCATAGGTTGCCGATCCCTGGTCTAAAAACTTATAAGCTAAATTAGTAGTCTCTCACCTATTAAGTTATCAAATTGGAAAAGCAGATGTAACCATTAAGGTGCAACCTTATTATAGAATATATCTAACACGTTCATATATTTCCCGCTGAAATTTGCAACATTCCTAATAAAGAGTAATAGACCTTTAGAAAATGTAGTGACATTAATGAAAATAATATGTAAATGGAACGGAGGAATATGTTTCAAAGACCAGTAACAAAAGACGACAGTTATTTTGAATAACGACCAATAATAAAATAAAAAAATAAAAACTGTCGTTCCTGTCTGATCCCAGAGCATATTATTACATGAAATACCTCTCATCTCTTCCATGTACGGTCGCAGTTAATGCAATCATATAAAAGTAAAAAAAGTTTCAAATTAAGACCCACTCTTGATTGTTTCCAAGAAGTCAAATAGTCGCTAGAATTCGCTCTAACCTATGAAAGCGAATCTCTCGGCACCGAAAAATTCTACTTATATAAAACAAGCGTTATTTTGCTTATGAATAATACGAGCAGTAAGAGTAAAATAGTTTCAATTGGCTAAGAGTATTTTTACTAGGCAAATATTAAATATGAAGCATATGTACACAAAAAGATAAAGTTCTTATTAATAATTTTTGAAACAAGATTTAACTAGCAAATTTTAAAATGCATAAATTTTTTTGGCTTTGAATATCTTCTAGTGCATAATATATTGAATATGTTTTAACTTTTGTTTTTGAAATTTAAATTCAGTTTAAATGCTGAATATTTAGAATGAGGGGTTCAATTATTCCTTTTTTTATATAAACAAAAACATTCCCCTAACAATGCGCAAAATTGGCAGTAGCGTTTAACGCTTATTTTAAAAGGAATTTTTCTATGTCTTATTTTTAACTCAGTGCTTCTCAAACTTTCAATATTTGCGACCCAATATTCAAACATCATTCCCCCCATACAACAACAATGTATTACATTCAATAATACTATATTTTGACGCTAAACTTACAATTCGACTTTAATCTCTTAAATGCTGCTGGCGTATATGAACGTCTCACTCAGCTAGGGCCAAGGTCTATTGTACCTATCTCAGTTTACGTGACCTTAGGCGCTGGGATGCATGAGCAGATGTGTTTCGGTCAAGTGGGGAGTCTGAAGCGAAACCCCCAGTGTTCTGTTCCCAAGCAAGCTTGGTACTCATTTATCGACCCACTGAAGGGATGAAAGGCTGAGTCGCTACCTTGCCCAGCCCGAGATTTGAACCCCGGACCTGTGGCGTGGAAGCGCGATGCACTACCATTCAGCCACTGGGCTTCAAATAATAAGCATTATCAATGTGAAATAGACGCATAAATGTGAATGAAACCATCCTTCGTGTATTTAAAAGTAGCTTTTAACATTATCTATTTTGCATTATTCGGGTTTATTTGGCAGAATATTTATTTTTGAGTAAAAATAGTTAAACGCAAAGAATACGACAAGGCGTAAAAGGTAAGGAACACTTACATATTTGAAGACCAAAAGGTGTCCATTATTTGTAAGTATTCTATTTAAATAATGCTTGTTGTGTATCTTTAAATAATGGTGTTGCTTAAGAACACGTTGTCTTTAAAGAAAAAAAGAAATGCTTAGAATTTGAATCACGAGGCCGCTTTCTTGTAATTTCGAGAGTTGTTGGTATCGAATGCGGAAAAGACGAGAAATCCGGAAATGAAACATCCTGCTATTTTCTCTCAGGACCCGGAGAGGGGTGAGTAAACAAGTTCACCATTGTCAGAAACTAGGAACAGAATCTTTAACTGCTACTAAGGACGAAAAGTAATTTTATCTGGTAGCTACATTTATAAAATTCAGAATAGAAAAAAACTTAAAATGAATTGTTTTGTTTTTTAAGTATGTATAACTATTTTAATTTCGAAATGAAAGACAAATAATGTTTATAGCAGTGCTTCTCAAACTTTTAATATTTGCGACCAATTTTCAGCCATAATTTTCATCAAGTCCTCTTATTTGCAAAATAGTGTATTGAATTTAATAATAATGTACTTTGGAGACGCTAAAGTTACAATACCATTTTAATTATAAACCATACAAATTAATACTATAAGTATTACATTTTCTATATGACAAGTGCATGGGAGTCACTAGTGATTATTAATTTTGTTCTTAGTAATGATAAATTAATAATCAAATACATTGTGCAGGTGCAGTACTGGTGCATTTATAAGTATATTATATCAGCGTAAATGTGTATTTTATTTTTATTATGTCATAATGTGTGTGTTTTTCTTTTGCTTCCTTTCAGTAAATCTGTAATTTCTTAAATCTTTTATTTTCGACATGCTCGTGAACTCCCCCGAGTAGGGTTATCACGCCACCCTAAGGGGCATGCCCCACAGTGTGAGAAATGCTTATTTTACAGTGATGCAATTTTTCTTGGGAGGAAAACAGCCGGCGTTTCCAACTCTTTGATCAATGGACAAAAAGCGACAAATGACTACACGAACACAAATCGACGTCTATACACAAAAAATCTTGTAACCCAGCGTTTCTCAAACTGTGGGGCACGCCTCTCTAGGGGGCGCGATAACTCTGCGAGTGAGGCGCGAGCATATTGAAAAGTCGAAAACAAAAGATTATTTATAAACAAAAAGAAACGAGTCTTACAGTATTCGCATAGGATGTGTAACATCTGACATGTTATCGTGGTAAATACGCAAAAGTAACTTTTTTCCTGAAAAAAATATGAATCCGGTATGATTGGAAATAATTCTCAATCGAATAATTATATCTTTAATGAAAATTGTATTTAATTATAACAAAAGGAGTAAAAAAATGCAATATTTTATCAAAACTAATTATTCTTGTTCAATTTGGAGAAGAGCGGAGACAATAGACTTATGATAACTAAAATATGACACATATACTTGTGATTTCAAAGTATTTAAAAACCGTTGAAAAACAGCGTCAATGACAGTACCACTGTTAGCAGTCGAAACATTCTAATTTGTGCTCATAAAAGCTATGAGCGGCTCAGCTTTTGTCAAACTGAAGTTAAAGTTAAAATCACCACTCAAGATCAGGGGAAGCGAGTGATAATTTTTTTAAAAGAGCAGAACCACCTTCGTTATATGGTAAAAGTACAAAATGCAGAAAATCTTTATTTTTTTTAACCGTTTGATTCGAAGAAATGTATACGACCACCGAAATCACTGTTTGTCCATTTTCAAATAAGCATTCTGCAGCACTTATGTCCCCCAATATCATGACTAACGGATTTAGAGTCAAGCGTTTGAGTGCTTGGTGGCTACTAGAGTTGGACCCCCATGCGAGCATAGCGAAAAGACACAGTCGCGCACTCTCATTGGTCAAATCAAGTGGCGCGCATATGTCATATCCTGTTACACACATCCGTCCCTTTTCACGAAATCACTGCCAACAAATATCCAGCAACCGAGAGGAAAGATGTTACACGTCAAAAATTATTTTACTCGAAGTAAACAAACAATATATTGGGTGTTTCTAAATGAATATATATGTATACTAGCTGGTATACCCGTTCTTCGCACGGGTGAACTGAAAAATTAAACAACACAGATTGAAGGATAAAGAAGTTTTTAATGAGTTAATTTTACGGGAATTGCAAATTAAACAAAAAAAGCTTTTTGCGTAGCTCAGCTAAACAAGAAAAAAAGAGAGAGAGAGAGAAATAAAACACCTTTGTTAAATTTTAAATATGTAGATCTAATAGCTGACAAAAAGGATTTTTTTATTTATAACTCCCCGTAACACTCTTGAGGGTCGATTTTTGAAAATACCTTCCTAAGCTGATCTCTGCTCAGCAAAAGTAACACATTGTTAAAAGTTTTGTGTAATGAACGCTTAAAATAGTGTAAATAATTTTTATCTGAAAGTATAATACATTAATATTACTTTCTGTAGTATTTATTTTATGTTAAAATTGTAATATTCGCAAGCAACGCCGTTTCTTAAATTATAATGACGATTCAATGAAAAACAGCGAAATGTTAACGATAGAGTCAAGTTGGCAAATGCCTAGCTACTTTCATAACTCGAGCTTTATTAGAGCTTTGTAAGACCCGCCGTGTAGGGAAGCGATGCACGTTAATGCTTTATCCAACCGCATTATGATTTACTGCATTTTCATTAATATTTTTTTTGGATCACTACATTTAAAATTAAGGGATATACATAAACAAAATACTCCACTTTGGAAAATTTAATCCGTTAGAGCTAATAAATTAATTAAAGATATTCCACTGTAAAATTAATTATATATACCGTTCACTTAAAATAAGTAGTCAAATCATTTTCTAAGGTCTTCATTAACATACAAAAACATAAGACACTTAAATTTTGAGAAACTATTTTTTCCGCTAAAATACTCATCATGGAACCCGTGCTGCCATATATCTTGGAAGAGTGGATTTCAAAGAATATTCCTTCTAAGTATGGGTAGAATATTCCTTCTAAGTTGGTGTAGTGTGGTAGTTAGGAGAAGGGGGTGCCAGCTCAGGTGTCATCCACGTCACTTGACCATGGTTCAAAATTACGTGATCCGTTGCCAAAAGCCCTCGTGTAGCTGAACAGTGCGACATTGATATTCACTCACTCTCACACTCCAAAAAATACAGTACAGTAGTTATTGCGTTTTTAAGTGTAAAAATAATTATATCTGCCTATTCAATTAAAATTATAGCGTTATAATTAAGTACTAACCACAAATAAATTTTGAAAATTTGTCCAAATGATGCAGTGTGAAAGAGAAAGTTTATTTACTTTAAGTATCAGAACTGATAAAAGCATTTATTTGGAAAAAAGATCAATTTCTAACTACCAAATGTGCATAATAAAATCATAAAAAAAAATATTAAAATAAAGAGAGATTTATAACAACCTCTCCCTTCAAAACTTAGATTTATTCTGAAATAAAAAAAAATAGGCATTATGCTGATCAGAGGAATTAATTAGAAGCGAGTACCTTGCGTAGCCAAAACAAAAAGAGTTCTTTCACAAACAAAAGATAGATATATGCTGACGTGGACTTTTTTGCAGCGCAAACCAGAATTGCTCGCAGATGGCAGAATTTTTTCCTACTTCACAAATATCGTTATATTTTGGACACTTCATACAATATCTTTATAAATTATAGTCCATGCTATAAATTATATCCTATGTGCTATTCTGATGTACAGAGTGTTTTTTTCCAGGTATAGAAGTTTAAGTTGGGATTACTTTCCAAGATGGCGACCGATTTAACAGCTGTCAAGTGATTTATTCTCAGTTTGGTTTGGCAACTCATCATGAATAGACTCACGCATAAACAACGCTTTCAAATTGTGCAATTTTATTTCAAAAATAATGGTCGATTTTCATAAGCGAATTTTGTTTAGCGATGAAGCGCACTTCTGGTTGAATGGCTACGTCAACAAACAAAACTGCCGCATTTGGAGTGAAGCTAATCCACAAGTGTATGTCGAAACACCGTTACATCCAGAAAAACTGACTGTTTGGTGCGCTTTATGGGCTGGTGGAATCCTTCTTCAAAAACGTTGAAGGCCACAACGTTACAGTCAATGGTGATCGGTATAGAGCCATGATTACTAACTTTTTCATTCCTGAATTGAACAATCATGATGCCCAGGAGCCGGGGTTCCAACAAGACGGCGCAACCTGTCGCACAGCTCGTGCCACAATCTATTTATTGAAATACACATTTGGTGACCGCCTAATTTCACGTTTTGGACCTGTGAATTGGCTTCCAAGATCTTGTGATTTAACACCGCTAGACTATTTTCTGTGGGGCTATGCAAAGTCATTGGTCTATGCGGATAAGCCACAATCGCTTGACCATTTGGAAGACAACATTCGCCGTGTTATTGCCGATATACGGCCACAAATGTTGGAAAAAGTCATCGAAAATTGGACGTCCAGATTGGACTACATCCGAGCCAGCCGTGGCAGTCCTATGCCAGAAATCATATTTAACATGTAATGCCACAAGATTATCTTTCGAATAAAAAAAATTCATGTCAATCGAATAATACATCGTTGTTTTATTGCAATTTAAAGTTCTATACCTCTGAAAAAAACACCCTTTAATTGGTTCTCCGAAAACGAAAGATCCCTACACTTTCCGCCGAGATATGGCACAAAAACATTTAATTTAGGTGAGTCTCGTTGCAATTCCAGCACCTCGTGAGGATTTTCTAAGCTCCAGATGCGCGCATTGTCAGTGTCCACTGAGGCGAAAGGTTGATTCATCACTGAATACGACATTATCCAGAAAATTTCCATTAGCATGCATCAACATGTCGTTCGCGAATTTGGCGCGTAAACGGCAGTCTGTCGGTTTTAGAGCTTGTTGGAACTGCAGACGATCAGGACGTTGTTCTAAGCGTTTGCGTAAAACTTTACAAACTGTCGTCACTGGCTAATTCACGACTTGCGCGCCGAACTAATTTCTTTGGGCTACGCAAGAAAGAGTCTTTCTCTCGAGCAACTCTCTCTTCGCTAAGCCTTAGTCGACCCGTTGTCTTCCCTTTATAAAGACAGGCAGTTTTTTAAAACTGATGATACCATCTATGAATGTTATTATCGTTTGGAGGCTAACAACCGAACCTAATACGGAACGCTCGTTGCACAGTAATAGTAGATTCTGTTCTTGCAAAACCCTTTCTGTTAACCAGTCGCCATTTTTTTTATACTTGTGCGCTGTTTGGCGAAAAAGGGAAGGGGGAGGGTGTTTGCATACGTTTCGCGCGCACACACACATGCCGGCAAACAAACTGTTTCAGTTGCTCTTTCACTCGAAGTGCGAGTCGTACTGATATGCTATATGTGGTAAATGCTACAAAGCGTTAAAACTCCGATACATATTCTTTTAGAAACACCCGGTGCATTCTGACATAATACAAAATTAAGTTAACATTTACACAGATATAATACACTTATAAATGTACTGCACAGTGCGTTTTATAATTAATTTAACAATGCTAAGTTAAGAAAGAGTTCAGTGGACCCCATAGGCTTGTCACCTAAAAAATTATATACAAAAATTAGCACTTATCATGATTATTTCTACGGTTTATAAATAATCCCTTAAATGACAGTTAAAAGTTACGGGGTTTGCTCCCTAATGCTATGAGCGTATCTGATGTCTTGTGGGGGTGAAAAAAAGGAATAAATAAGCTATCCATAAAATTCCAAAGCCTTCGGAATTATTTTAGGCCGCGGTAGCAGAGTGGTCTCGGTATCGGATCATGGCAGGCTTTGTCACGAGTTCGAGCCCAGTACCACTAAAGACCCGTTGTGTAGGGCAGCGATGCACGTCAAACCTGTTGAAAGCTCAAACGTCCTCCCGTTGGTGTGGTGTGGTAGTTAGGAGAAGGGGTGCCAGCTCAAATGTCGTCCACGTCACTTGACCATGGCTCAAAATTACGTGGTCCGTCGCCAAAAGCCCTCGTGTAGCTGAACAGTGCGACGTTAATATTTACTCACTCACTCGGAATTATTTTATAGATATCAATGGGCAGAAACATTCGTACTTCGGAAAGACGTATATGTAAACGTATAAGACGTATATAAAGACATTCAAGGTATTTGATGCACTGATTGAGCGAGGCGTTTAAATGCGCCGGTGGCACTTAAGAGGTTAAAGTCGTGTTGTAGTTTTAGCGTCAAAGTATAGTAGTATTGAATCCAAGGTATCTTCATTTGAATAGAAGGGGGAAGAGGTGCGATGAGAATTATGATTGAATATTGGGTCGCAAATAATGAAAGTTCAGAAGCACTGTTGCAACAGGTGTAAAATGCACTTATTACAAGCAAGCTTTAGAGCGTTGCAGAAATGGTTCTCTAGTACGGTACCAAATGCAAAAACTCTCAGGCAGATAAAATCTATCTCTCTTCGCAGTCAAAGTACAGATTCTGAACTCGACTGAGCTCTCTTCTGCATTAAATTGTCCTTTATTTCCAAAATCTTTTATGTAGCCTCAATGGAAATTTCTAGAAATGTTCGATTTTAGAGCCTTTTCGATGATTCCTTG
This sequence comes from Trichonephila clavipes, assembly GCA_019973935.1. Lineage (NCBI taxonomy): Eukaryota > Metazoa > Arthropoda > Arachnida > Araneae > Nephilidae > Trichonephila > Trichonephila clavipes. Next base: position 665,649 of record BMAU01002389.1, on the reverse strand, counting down.
GCGAAATCGTATTGTTTGCCAAATGTGTCGCCAATATCCCAACCCTGATCCCATTTCTTAGGGTTGCCAAAATCTTATTTTTCACGCTAGGAAGCGAACACTTTACCTGTAAAACTCAATATTCCCACAAGGAGAGCATTGCTCAAGGGAAAAAATAATGTACGGGGTGTGTTTCAATAGGCAGAGTTAGCCAATGTGTTCATTTATTTCATGATTTAAAAGAATACTAGATATTTGTTGGCCACTTAACTTATTTTAAAATTATTACATGAGTAAAAATATTTAAAATCATGACATTTTAATCATTCCTTCCCTTTGAGAGTGCTTGAAGATTATTATAAAATGAAAAGATACTGATACGAATTTCTAAGTTTTTGAAGAATAAAATATTTCTTTGTAAAATATAAAACATCAAAATTTATGACATCAAAAAGAAAAATATTTCTTTTTAAAATATTTTTCTTTTTGATGCCATGAATAAAGCATAAATAATAATTGGGATCTCTAAGATATATTAAATTAACATGGAGAGCCATGTAAAAACTGTTAAATACCCGTTAAAATTTTATGCAATCATTTATTAATATATATATTTTCAAATTGTCTTCCATATTATGTATTCAAAATGTATTCCAAAATGAATTAGGAAAAAAATTATTACAACTTCAATTACTTTTATACATCTTTCCTAATACTATGCTTCAAATATATAAAATTTTTATAAATTATATTGATATTATAAGTGAAGAATTACTTTTGTATTTAGCATGTTTACAAAACTTATATAAATATGCTTGTAATATTTGAAATTACGTAGCAAAACATATTGACTTAAATATATTGAGCATCAGCTCCTAATATTTAAGCATATATATAGTATGCTAGATTTATTTTCTAACTCTGAATAAACACGTAAAAAAGGCATGCCTTTGTTAATATAATGTCATAAATAAGAAAATAGAAGAAATTTATGTAATATATATTTATGACTTGCATCAGTTAAGGAATTAATCCCCATATTGTATAGAATATTTCAACTTGCTCTAATGTAAATCATGTTTACTTTAGTAAAACAATAACACTTTTTTTTCCATCGAGGGAAAAAATTACAAGCAGTAATTTTCTGCAATGCGAGCAAAGGCTAAATATGATACCGGTTCACATTTAAAATGCAATTATCCTTTTTTTTATGGAAAAAAAAACAAAAACATGTTTGTTTTAACTCGCTGCTTGCATGTATGTCTCAGGAAATAATATCTTCATTTGACTAAGAAAATGTAATTTAGAAAGAAAAAAAACCTTGCATTTCGTGAGACTTTATTTCTGGAAATTAATGCTCTCAAAAACGTAGTTCCACGCGGATTTGTAAATACTCTTCCAACAAACTAAAACCTTTAAAAGGATCTCCTAAAATCATTTATCTCTTTTTCTGTTACGGTAGACAGTTTGGATGAAACAGCATGCTCTAAGTTTCGCTAAAGAAATTAATTGTGTGGAAATAGAATTTGTACTTTTTCGGCTGTATAATCCTAATGATTTTATTTCGATATCCTTGCGCTGTTACTTCTATCTTAAAGAGAACTTTTTGTAGTTAAATTATGCATAAATATAATTTTCGTTTTAATGCAGGAAATGTTATATAAGGTACAGTTTTCAAGAAATTAAATAAAAGATGTTTAGTTCCTAAAAAAAGTATTTAACTAGTTCATGACTTAAGTTTTTTATTTATAAAGAATACTATTTAATTTGATATATTTATCAAAAAAGATGTATCAAACTAAAAAAAAATGAGGTTTTTTATTGAAATCTTAATTAAAGTAAATTGAAATTTCACTGCAAATTAAAAAATGCATATTAAATAAAAAAAAATTTTAATTAAAATTTTTTTTTCATTTTGCTCTTTGAAATAAACTGCTTACCAATACGAGTAATTTCCCCACGTTTTAGAACCCCCTCCCCACCCCTAACTCATTAAAAATATCTCTAACACGTAATTACAAATTAGTGAGCCACCCATTCGGTATAATGGCTGACTGCTGTGCCGTAGAGCCTAATTTAGAAGAAGGCATGGATTTTGGTATATATAAAGAACTTTTACGGCAAGAAGGCACTCCAAATATTCGTTGAGCCACATGAGGTTGATGGAAGTCGAAGAAAGAGGTGAAAGGCCCCACCACACCCACAGTCTGTTCTTCCCCAAAATTGGGGTGGAACCAAGTCAAATTGTACTGTCACCTGCATGGTGCTTAAAGCTGCAACTAACAACAGACGTACTGACCCTTCGCCGCATCAAACTTCGTGGGCCTCTATCTGACTATAACGTCAATCAAGAGGCATCAGAAACAACAACAGCAAATAAAGTGGGAAAATGATATTCAGTTAAATAAAAAAATGCTTCATTTAAAACAATATTCAATGCAAAATACATGCCCGGGTAAAAAACCATCATGTTCATATCTAGGTTTATGGAGAATCAGTGAATGAATGAGAGTTTAATTAAGATGACACTATGAAGCAACACAAGGGCTATTGGCGATGAACCTCGGTCAAGTGACGAGGGCGAGACCTTAACTGGCACTCCCCTCTCCTAACTACGACACCACACCAATGGGAGAACTCGAGCCTCGCCAGATTTAACGTACATCGGCTTCCTCTACACGGCGGATCTTTAAAGGCACCTTTTAAGTTATTGAATATGCATTGAATACGAATCTGGCACTAATTTCCGATTTGATATAATATAAAAGCTCAGTGAGAGAAATACCTAACACAACGTCTCCGTCACTTTTTTTAGAATAACTTTAAAATTGAACTATCACCCTTAATATTCAATTGTTGGAACTAACGCTTTATAAATTATAGTGAAAATACTGTGCTATATTCTTTATAATTTATTTAAATGTACCAATTTTTGTCGGGGAATATTTTATGTCTTTTAGCTTTCATTCCTATGAAGCATACTTAAAAGTTAAGTACCATATCTTTAAATAGTGGTCATTAGTAACTAGTACATCAGTACTAGACACAGGGAGCAGACAACAGATGATTCTAACCTAGACAGCACATATAGAAGTTTGTTGGTAATATTTGCTTAAGCGAAGGTATGTTTCTAAGTTGTAATTTGATCTTTTGAGTGGACGACCAGACTTCGCTGTGAAAACATATCTTTAAGTAGAGTTAGGCCTTCAATTTCCCAAGTAGTGTAATATGCCTACCCCTTTAGAACTATTTCCAAGTATAATTGATTGAAAGAGGTTGTGTTACCGACCTGACGAGAAAATGTTATATATTCAAATAGAGTGTGAAAAGAATATCATCCAATATTTCAAAAAAAAAAAATTCCAAGCCATTTATACGAAAACCTCGCAAGCATTTGAGGAAAAATCTAGATTTAGTTTACACCAAAATTATAACTGAAATAAGATCAAAAGATGTATAAACATTTGAGAACTGCTCGTTATTTTCAAAACAAACTGAGCCATGGGAAAGGAAAGAATCAAATGTTAACCATCAGCAGTCGTTTGTCAACTATGGGCACGTGTTGTTGGTTCGCGAGGAGAAAGAAACTACACACACGACGCACATTCTGAGTTTGAAAACTCCCTTTGTGATCATCAAAGAACTGACAAGAGATAGGCTCCTCGGCGCTTAAAAGCCACCTATAAATTCTTGACCGAACTCTTTTGTCTTTAGAGCAAAGGAGGAATATAAAATTTCCTCTCTCCCATACTTTCCGAGTTGCAAAGATCCTCACCGCTCGGCTAATGATCATCGCATTACCTCGCTGTCACTATCCCACAACACATGATAGGCTGATGGTCAGAATAAAAGGTGTGTTCAAAAAGTATCCAACCTTTGGACAGAAAAATATACTAGTTACATTGCGGGATGGAGATTCTAATCTAATTGAAAGGAGGCCCCTTGCACTTTCACACAATTAGCCCATTATTCCTTCAACTGCCGAAAAAATTTATAAAATGCTTCTTTTGGTGTGATGTTCAACTCCGCCGTCGCGTTCTGCTTTACCTCATCTATACTCTGAAAACATGATCCTTTTAATGGTAGTTTCATCTTCGGGAACAGCCAAAATTCACTAGATCAAATTTCAACGTTGATAGTGTCCAGAAGGTTCTGTGCAACTACAAGATGAAACTATTTCTGTTCCACCTACAGAAGAGCCACTCTGAGCATGATCACATAAAATTGCATGTGCAAAATCTGTACTAATCTCAAAGTGTTCAGCTCTCTCTCGTACGATCAAACAATGATCTTTCATTGTCAGATTTTCCAGTCACCCAACCGGTAGTGTTTAGTGACGCTGACTGCGGTGCCGTAGGGCCTGGGTTCGAATCCCGGAGAAGACATGGATGTTTGGAAATGTGTAGCGCCTTTGCGGCAGGGGGTACTCTAAATAGCCGTCGAGCCGCAAGTCCTCTGGTGTGGTTGGTGGAAGGGGAAGAGAGGTGGTAGACCTCTGTTCACCCCCAGGGTCTTCTTCTAAATCGAGGTGAAACCGAGCAAAACTCGTACTGTCACCTGCAGGGTGCTCAAAGCTAAGGCTAACGACAGGCGTAAAAATTCTAGCCCTTAGTCACGATGAATTTCGCAGGCCTCGATCTGACTTCGTCAGACAGATGGCGTTAGTCACAACACAACAACAACAAATTTTCCACCCTTTCAACAACAGCTGCATTTCGAGCGGTTTGTGACCTCCCAAAACGCTGATCGCTCTCTACCAGCTTGCGGCCACTTTTGAATCGGTGGAACCACTCCTTAATTTGTGTGAGCATTGTCTCCAGACACTTGCTAAATCTAACGAATTGTTAATGTTGACAAAATTTGATGCAGTATCTCTGCTCAAGTCGTTCAGTCATCATAAGAGAAGTAAAAATCCGACGAACACGTATAACAGCACCTCCATCAACTGCTTGCTGGAAACGACTGGCACATTGGAACGAAGGGAAAAAATTCAAGCATGCGCATTCAGCTGTCACCTCCCTCTGTGAATAGTACTTTAGAATCTATACTATGCGTGGTAAAATTCAAAGTTGGATTGTTTTTTAACAGACCTTGTATGTAGCGGAAAAAATCCAAAAATCACCGCACAGAGTGAATGTATTTTGAGGTACTTCAAAATACTTAGTCCTGATCAAATAATGTGCGGGAAAAAGTTATCATGAATTGGTCCATTGAAAGTGAAAATTATTGTGTTCTACGTAATAAAATCTGGCTTTCTGAATACATAATCTGGAAGTTATCATTAGCAAACCTTTTCTTCGATTTAAAAACAGACTGTACTTACGTTCACAAAAAATAAGGGATAACTACTCCATTGATTGATTGTTTATTACCTTCGCACTCTGAACACGCGGGCTATTGGCGATGGACTTAATAATTTTGAACCACATTCAAGTGATGAGGACGAGTCTTGAACTCTGGCACTCCACTCTTCAAATCATGCCAACGTGAGTTATTTGTGCCTCGACAATTTTAAAATGCATCAACCGCTCCATCTGGCAAGCCTTTAGCAACCATAAGATTCAAGCCCAGAACTCGACAAGGATGTCCACGAGTTCGGGACGACAACACGGCTATCAAGCACAAACCGAGGAGATCTTGTACTTAGTTTTCTCAGCAAAATAATACTACTACAAGCTATTTCAAAAATTTGAAAATAAAAAACCTTATTTGTATTTTTATGTGTTATGCCATTTCAAGTCTTATTTCTTAAAATTTGTTGTTCTTATGTTTTCATTATACAAATTCAATTCCCCAATAAAACTTCGGTCAAAGTTAAGGGAATTTAAAATTAGTATATATACATTAGTAAAATTATCACAAAATTAATGAATTTTTTTTCTTAGCACCAAATAAATCTGATTAACATTTTTGGTTTATGTTAACGCTATCATTAATTTATACTCCATTTAATGTGATTCACTGATGGCCTTCAGGAACTTTGGTAGCGAAATGGACATGCTCTCGAACTCATGGTCTGCGCTGTTTGCTGCTTCAAGTTCTGTTGTAACTGAAGACCCACCATGTAGAAGATTTAATGTACGTTAAATCTATCAAAGCTCAAAGTCCCCACGTTGGCGTGGTGTTTTAGTTTGGGAAATGGAGTGATAGCTGAGATCTTGCCACTTAACTGTGGTTCCAAGTTACGGGAGCCTTCGCCAATAGCCCCAGAAACCCTTTGGGAGGAGACTTTGATGAAAAAAAATAATAATAAATCAATGTGGAGAATTCTCACCTAAAAACAAATCGCTCCACTCAAGATCCAAGGTAGTATAATCAGCAGCAAGAGTACATTTGGAAAAATAAATGTGAACAAATATTTTTCTTGAATAGTATAAAAAGAGAGCTGACCATTTCCTTTATCGCAAATAAATGAATTGGTCAGCCTTTTTTTTTCTCCATATCATCCAAGTACTGCTCTTAAGGTACCTGCAGAAAGTGAAACCCTCCGTGACCTGTATATCGGTTTCTTCATCTATTTGCTGCGTTGTTATTTTCTACTTAAATGAGTTCTTTATTCCTGATCGAAGATCTAAAAGAATCCAATCAACAGAAATGTTATGCTTAGAGAAAAATAAGTATTATGAAAATACTCTCTTTTTGACAGTACTCAAGACAAATATATCGATTTTTCTCTGGTACTCGGGGATACTAAAACTTTAGTATCGTTCATTACTCTTACGTTATTTTCGAGGTGAAATTTATGGGTTGTATTAGTTATTTTTTTAATTTTTATATGCGTTTTTAAATCGTTGTTTACGAAATGACAATATGAAATTTCTGTAAAGTTAATGATTTAAAATAAACTTATACCGAGTGGCCAAATTATATTATAACCACCCCTTCAATACACTATTTGATCACATTTTGTCCTTAATTCTGCATGGATACTTGTTAGTATGAACTCTATGAATTCTTGATAGGTGGTATATGAGGAATTTGAGAGACCATATCTGATGAATTGCACTTTCGAGTGAATGGTACTCGATCCAGCTGCGATAACTCTTAAATTCCCTTAGGCACTCAGACGTTCTTCGATACAAATCAACGGACCCATGCAATGCCAAAAAGAAGAAAAAAAACATCCCTAAAACCGTAATGTTTCCTTCGTCAGTTTAAAGAATTGTGGGGTAATTCAGATCGGGTTCGTATTTTCATTCTGCTCTCTTTTTATTCGTATACCCTGCCATCTACATGGTGTAATTGAAAACAAGGTTCATCGGACTACACGACTCTTTTATAGTCGTGTACAGTCCAATTCTTTGCGAACTGGAGACGTTTGTTCTTGTCGATGCGGCTTTCTACCAGGTCATCGGCTACCAAACCCTATAGCAGCGATTCTCGACCTGCGGCCCTTTTTAAGTGGCCCGGGCATGACTCATTTCTCTGAAAAATTCACTTATTCAAGAACAATGTATTAAAAATTGGGTGGAAAATTCTTTGATAAGAAATCATATATATCGATCTTGCTTTTTGTTATCGATGTCGTACGACTGCGAATTCATATCCTTTTTCTATTTGCAACAATTACGGTTAACGATAACAGACAACAGTGGAGTAGCGACAATTTTATGGGTGGAACTTATTTTTAAATATCTTTTACATCTTACAAGCGAAAAATATTCGAATGATTTGGGGGTAGACTGTTTTGTAGCGAAAAATAAACATGGATCAGTACTCATCTTTGATTTGTCACGAACGTGCTGCATTTAAAAAAATACCAATAAACAGAAATGAATCAATGATACTTTCTCTCCAAGATCACTTTCAAGATGTGATAAATAGGTTTTTATTGAATATTCTTTGAAACAGCAACAAAGTGTTTTGTCAGAGGTAATGTCACAGCCGTAACAAAGACATTCTATGAAATTTGCCATATTATTGGTTATCATATGAAACTGTTTACTGGTTCAAAAATGGTGAAGGAGCGTTTCTTAAATTCTTTTCATTTAGTGTTAGTGACAAAAATAATATATATCAAATAATAATTAAAAAAAGCAAAATAGGAGTTATAATATTTTGATCAATTTTTCTCATTTTAAATTTCCAATGTTATCTTGGCTCTAAACAGTAGCGTACACAGGAATTTTTCAAGTGGGGCGGAGGGAACCAAGGGTCGAAAGCCCACCATTCTCGTTTCATGCTCCATTTGATTTTGTAGATTTCGGAACAAAAAATAGTTAAAAATTAATTATTCAATAAATGATTAAAATTAATCAATAAAATTAATTATTAATAACAAATACTTAATTAAATTTTATGTACTATATACATAGGATCATAATCCGTCGGAAAAAATTGAGGGCTTTGGGGCGGGGTCCGAGCCCGTACTGTGAATTGATTAATTGTTTAATTAAACTTAAGAATTGATTGTTTCATTAACGTCGTTATTTAAAGCAACTCAAGGGCTATTGGGAATGAATTTCATAATCTTGAACCACAGTCAAGATGTCCTTAATAGGCATCCCATTCCCTAAACTTTTCACACCATACCAAAATGAGCCTCAACACAGATTTAACGGTCAGCAGTTATTGACGACATACCTCAAAATTTTGAACTATAGTCAAGTGACAAGTATAAAACATGAGCTGGCATCTTTAACAGGGCAGGAGTCCCCCCGCCTACATGACAGGCCTTTACCAGCATTAGACACCATTTGGCAGAAATAATGAAAACCTAGAACTCGTGATCATTGCGATTCAGGTATCACATCTGCTTAGAAATATGGCCTATATTTCTGCTCTATGCATATATTCAAAGAAAAAATATGGACATAATACTTTTTCGATTTCTTTGAATGAATTATTTTAGTACGATATGCAGTCACGGTAAACGATAATTCATAGTCCGAGGTCTGTAATGTTCTTTCAAGTTCACAGTTCTGAGTTGAATGAGCATCACATCATATTAAGAGTCTTGATTTCGTTAAATACCATTTGTACAGAATAATAGATGTTTATTCTGTCCTAGGCATTAAAATCTTCCGTGGGATGTGAAAATTAGGAAAGAAAAGCATAAGAATGTCGTCTTCGTCTGTTAACTGTGACTCAAAATTGCAAGATTCGTAGTCAACAGGCCTATGTGACATAGAATCAAAATTTTGCAAATTTATATTCAATAGATATGTTACCAAAATGCAATTTAATATAATGCTTTGACTATAACTTTTTGGTATATTTTTTCAGTTTGTTTTTCATAGATATATTACAGAGATACCTGTTATATATATATAATATAAAAACAGCGATTTGTGTTAGATTTGATTGTTATCAAAACCATGAATCAAATAGAAAGCATGAAAAAGGATCTTTTGTTCCCATCTTTGAAGCACAAGCTGTTGTTTCTTAAATGAATCGCTTTTTCCTGAATAAAAGAGATTTTAATTGTCCAATTTCAAAAGCAAAGCACAAGGCGAAATAAATCTCTTCCAAGCTCCAACTTTTGTTTTTGTCATAATAGCTTGAGTTTCTGCTTGGAAGACAATTTTGTTGTATTTTTTACTTTCCCCCCTTATAATGAATGCGTTTCTTGCCATAAATATGGCTCAGACGGATCATGCAAGTCATTTATCATGGTAGCTTACCGATAATCCAATGCAACAGAATTTAATTTTTCAAATTTTTGTAATTATATAGTATATGTAAGCTAACAAAATCATGCAATAAGTCTGAATAATTTTTCATATATATTTCGCCTCTTTGAACCCCTTTATTAAATTGAAATAAATATAACTAGTTTAGATTGAAAGAGGAAAGTAAAAATTTCACTGGATAACACATTTATTAATTCAAAATATCTAGTAGAAGCTTTAATCCGCCGCATCCGAAAACGTGTACGGCTCGCTTTAAGCAGTAATAATGGAATAAAGACAATGTCTGAGCTGGTGTTTCATTCACCTAACTTCCCCACAAGTTCCGGTTTGATTTAACTAATCTCCTTTCTTCACATACTGGTGGTATTTTAGAGAAAAAAAAACAGAAATGAGCTTTGTTCGCCACAGAGCCTAGGTTGAAGTTTTTAAGCTATTTTATGCAAATAACGATGTAAAAATACTGTACGTAAAGTTTTCAAAAATATTTTTACGCTCTATACCAGTGTTCCCCCAACCTTTTTATCGCCGCGGACCAGTTAACGTTGGATAATTTTACCGCAGCCCGTTGAGGGGGAGGACGTTGATTGTAGATTGTTTTGATTTAATAATTTTATTTTAATTGCATTTAAACGTACCTTCAAAATAAAATATAGCTACACCAAAAATGAATATCTAAAGTGATTTAACAAGGAATATAAAGTGATTTTCATAAAAAGTAGCCCAAACCCAAGGAAAATATACCGCAGTAACTAAAAGAGAGATAATTTAATGTTTCTTTTGCGGACCAGTAGTATTTGATCCACGGACCGGGGACCACTGCTCTATACGATACAATAAATTTACAAGAAACACATTTTTTTTTATATTACCTTGTTTGGCTTCGTGACTCTTATAAGCAATAATAAAACTAAATTGGCATCAAATTCAAGAAGGCACCACTCACAGATTCATGACACTGGAAAATAAAGCCAACGACCGGCATAAACTGCATTTAAAAACAGCTGTGCTACACAGTTCGAAATTAAGTTTACAAACAGAAACAATAAGATATTTCAACAAAACTTCGGTTCAGTGCACGGAAATCAAGATACTTATGCTGTAAGGGTTAACGGCCTTCAAAGGCTCTTCCTAGAGCATCTCGTAAGTACTCTATAGGATTAAGGTCTGGAAACCTCGCTGGCCACACCATATTGCGGACACCCTCTTCTTCCAGAGGATCGTTGCAGCTTTATGAATTGGAACGAAATGGTCCCCCCCAGTTTCTCAAAAAAATAGCCTGTAGTATTGTGACGGGGCTTTATCGTGTCTTCTAACTAATCCTCTTGGGGAATCTTTGGGGACAGAAGGGCATTTCAATACAACATCCTCAAGTAGAAAACGCGATATGCAAATTAGTGTATCAATATATATTGGAGCTTTTTCATTCGCGAGTTAGTCGATTGTAGGCCGAAGAGTCAGATAATAATCGTATAGGAGATATATTGGAGTCATATAGACTAGAAGCCGTAAAGTAGAATCGAAACTGTATCGTCAGATAATAATATATAGAGAAGATTAATATTAAAAGAATAGAATACACAAGAGGAAGACATAAAGCTTGATTGCTGATCGTCGTGTGATATCGGTAAGAGATTGATTATTAAAGTTTAATTATAGAACGGACTCTAGCTTGTTAAGGAATCTACTATAAATAAAGATTCGGAGATTAATTTATCATAAAGATAGTGAGTAGGACTATCAGGCACTGATAATTACGTCGTATCATTCCTGATCTGATTTTCCTAGTAAGACTTGTTGTAAGATTGATTAATATATATTGAGACGATAATAAATTAGATTTATTATGGAGAGTTTGAGGGGTCCATCATTTATTCCTACAAATCTAAGTCGCATGGATGAAGAGATGGGGAATTCACAGGGCTCTATAATCTCATCTTTATAGCGGTTTTTTTTTTGCCACTGTGACAGCAGAGGTCATATGGAGAGATGTGCGCATGTCATACATTCTTTCCTCATTCAAGGTTTCTAGTGCCACCAAAGCTATCTATTTCTTTGATGTTTGTGGGATGATGACATTTTCCAGATTCTCTTCAAGTGAAGACTCATCGAGAATCGCTTTGTGTTCCGAATTGCAATTCGTCTTTGAAGAGGACATGGCCCCAATTTGATCTATTCAAGAGTGGTATTCCCGGTTCCAAGAGAGACAAACTCTCTTCTGAAACTAAGCAAGGGAAACACACCCCTGGTTTGTCTCGATACCATTGTTCTAGACGCAGTAGCGAGATCTTAATACAGCTGCCTAGCAGTCATACCTCCATCGCGCTGTACATTTAAAGCCACATAGCGGTCCTCTTCAGGTGTTGTGACTCCTGTGTTACCTTTCTAAGTACTCCCGGCGATCGTATCCAATGTCTGAAATTGTTGTCATGATCTAGAGAGTACCATACGGCATACTCTTAGCCAACGGGTGACTTCCACCTGTGACTCTTAAGCTTCTAACTTACCAATGGTTCTCCATCGCAATTCAGGCTGCAAAGAACTCCGTGTAGTCATTTTAATTACAATCAATATGCGCAGGTGCAGTTGTTTTCTTTGTAAAATCCAACACAAATTTAATAGCTTCAGAAAACTTTCACTTTTCAACTTCAAGTTCCACCTCCGTTTTTATTTAGAAAAATGACCCTCTTTACTATTAAACATACACCAGGCGCATAAATTTTAATCCCTTATACCAATGGTCTCCAACCCCAGGTCCGCGGACCGGTACCGGTCCGTGGAGTAAATAGCACTGGGCCGCACAAGGAGCGTTAAATTATTTCCATTTTATTTACTCTGTGGTGCATTTCTTTCGGTTTTGTGTGAATTTTTATGGAAATCTCTTTATATTCCATGTCAAATTGCTTAACATTCATTTTTTAGTTTAACTGCTTCATTCTGGAGGTATGTTTAAATACAATTAGACTAAAATCATTAAATCTAAATAATCTAAATATAAACACAATCAACGTCCCCCTCCCTCAGTGGGCCGCGGTATAATTATCAAACGTTGACCGATCCGTGGTCATCAAAAGGTTGGGTAACACTGCCTTATACTATTAACAGCACGGCCTTATACTATTGGGTCTATTATACTGCCTTATACATATACGCTGTTATTTGTTAAAATAACAGCGGTTGATATTTCTATTGATTGCAAAAAAATATGTTTGTAAGTTTAATTTTGGACTCCAGTGTATAAACAAACGGTATAAGCCAGAATGTTTTCTGTGTTGCCATATTTGGCTTCATGGTCATTATAACCCTTTAAAGCACCATGGGGGATTTGTATTAATTACTCTTCTAGAAAAGCAGCACTACCAAAATTGCAACAATTCAACAATAAATGAGAAATTCTTTTTTTAAAAAAACGGGAAAATATCAATGCATTTGAGAAAATTATTTACAAGAGTATAGTAAAATTCTTCCACGCTCATGCCTGCAGTCGTCGAGGGCCGATTTCCCAACTAACTTTGTGACAGAAAACATTTTCATCAAAAAATGAAATTGAGAAAAACCTTTTAAACTTCGTATTTCACAGCCACCAACTAGGAAGGATTCTCTCCTTTAGGCAAATTAATAGTGCACTTCTGTGTGAAAAACTGAAAACAAAACTGAGTAGGTAACTGAAAAATTACAACATTTAATTTCGACTTCCTGTTTACAGTTTTGTTTGACCGTAAAATAAGACAAGATAGCCTCGCACAAAGACGTGAAAACATGAAGTTTAAATTTCTTTTCTGTTCCTTTCAATGAGGTAACACAACTACAACCAACTATTTCTTTTTACACGATTTTGAAATAACGAGGTACACGAATTAGACGACTTTTTTTGCACAAATGTTTTGTTCTAACATGAATTTTTAAAAAAAATTGGGGCATTCCTGCCCTTCGGATGACGACGATCGGATCGAATTTTTGACAGTTTATGACAGGGATGGCAAACCATTAGCACGCGTGCCATGAATGGCACGCGACACAATATTTTGGGCATGCCAGCGATCTAAATGGTTTGCATTTTATTTCAAAATAACAAAGTTCACTTGTGACGAATCTATACGGAACTTTATCACTAACCTTCTGAACCGACCTTTTAGGGAAATTTAATTCCCTACCTATTTCCAATCAACTCCAAAGAGCGGACAGGATTACTTGTTATGTAGATTAGATTCAGTATTTAAGTCAAACGAAATAGTAAAGTTAGAGCAGTAGGAGATAGATATTGAAGCATAGAGTTATAGTGATTTTGAATTGAAATATTGTAGTGGAATATAAATTAATCTTATGAAGAATTGAGATTCCGAGTGGTAAATATAAAATTGTATTTAAAGTCTCATTAAAGTTTTAAGAGTGAGATTAAAGTTAAATGTTCATTAAGAACATTATTGAATATAATTCTGGGATCTCTATCGTGGTAATTTCTGCGTGATCGTTATTTAATGAATTGATTAATTAGATTATTAATTAATTGAGTTAATTTAAAGAATAATAAAAAACCTCATAATATTATAATTCGAATTTGTTAATAAGTCTTCGATTTTAATTGAGAAAGTTATTCAAATAAAGAAAGTTATTTATAAAAATGGCTACTGGTTCTTTTACGTCTCCTAATTATTATAGTTCTCAAAGTGAGGTCCCCAGGGACCATTACAATGGCGCCCAACGTATAAATCCCGAGAATAGAGTCGGATCCAGTTTTAGAATCATTCCGGAACAATATTTTTCGGGGATTGAGAACATAGATGATTTTTGGAGAATATTGATCATAATCTCGCGTATTATGAGATACCTGCACAACTGGCATGTGCTTACTTGAAAGGTCATCTCAAAGGACGGGCACTCGACTGGTTCGAAGTTCTAGGTTATAGAGTCATTGAAGATAAGACAACAGACTACGCGCACTTAAAACAGGCATTGTCAGAACAATTTCCCGTGGTCAGAAACAGGTCAGAACTAGAAACGCGATTTTATTCCTCATCACAAAGACGAGATCAACAACCTTCGGACTTTATTTATGAATTGTTGAAAATTCATAAAATACTTAAACTAGAAATGTCGGAGGAAAAATTAATAGATCACGTCGTCAGTCGATTAGAACCTCAAATTTTGGATTATGTCGAAGTTAGACATCCACGAAATACTGCCAATCTCCTACAAATCGTTGATAAATACGAAGAACGTTTTATGCATAGACAAATCAGAGGTTCGAGTGAGGGATTTAGAAGTTCAGGCCCTCATGAAAACAATCGTTTTAATACCCGGCATAGACAGGAAAATTGGAGGGAAAACAGAAATAATGAGAGATACGCCAATAATAGCCGACCACAAAGGGAATTTAATCGATTCGAAAACCAAGGTTTCGCAAATCGCAGATTCGAAGGTAGACGCCAAGGTGGACAATCGGATCAACCATTCCACAGTCAAGGCGGTCGACAAAGCGGGTCGAGAAATAGTTCATTTCGAGGTCAAAATGAACGAAGTAGAAATTTAAACTTTTAAGCGATCGATGTGAATATGGAGGTAATCGATCGCGAGGTACGGAAAATCCTCCAGTTTGGGATCATCGGCCTATCAAAGTATCCTCTATAAGAATGACCCCAGTCGAATTACCGTATGTCCCTATTCTATTAAATGAAACCTTTATTACCGCACTATGGGACACGGGAGCAGAGAAATCTTTTATTTCGGAGGAGGTATACCGCAATTATTTTTCATACCGACCTCGTCAAAAGACGAAAGACAGAGTCGTGACAGCACAAGGAGCCCCGTGCAATCATTTAGGTAGAGTCGAATTACAAATTAGAATCAGGGAATTTCAGAAACCCTGGGAATTCCATATACTTGATAACATGCAGTATCAGTGCATTCTGGGGATTGATTTTATGAAGGCGTCGCGATTAACATTAGATTTTGATCAGAAATCCTTAATCATTCCCGATCATCTGATCAAACAAACGCCTAAAGAGGAGAAACTCGTTGATATTGATCTCACAGAATCGAAACTTAATGACGAGCAACAGAGGCAATTAAAAGCCTTATTTAATAATTTTAAAGGGTTATTTTCCGATCAACCGGGATTAACGCATGTTGTATATCATGAGATAGATACTGGAGATAAAGGACCGGTAGTGTCGAGACCATACAAGTACGACAGGGTCAAACAAGGCATTATTGATTATCACATAGATAAGATGTTACGGGATGGTACAATTTGTCCTATTAATTCGCCCTATGCATCTCCAGTCGTATTAACTCGAAAGAACAATGACCTTCCTCCAGATTCTCCCGAGGCGTATCGTTTCGCGATCGATTATCGGAAACTAAATGCAATTACCAAATATCCTCGATATCCATTACCGGTTATTGATGACTTACTCACCAATATCCCTCACACCAACGTTATGTCCACTCTAGATCTCAGAAGTGGCTATTTTCAGTTGGCGATTAGTCCAATGGACATAGAAAAAACAGCGTTTATCACTCGCAATGGCACTTTTGCATTCCTACGCATGCCTTTTGGTCTTTCTGGGGCGGCACCTAATTTCCAAAGGGCTATCGATATAATCCTCCAACCTGTTATTGGGCGTTTCGTGTCCGTTTATATGGATGATGTTATTATTACATCTCCATCGTTCAAAGACCATCTAGATCATTTAACTCAGGTTTTTACCTTATTACGAGACGCAGGGCTAACGTTAAATAAAGAAAAATGTCACTTCGCTCGTGACAAACTCAAATATTTAGGCCTGATTATTAGTAAAGAAGGAATCGAAACTGACAATAAGAAAATTCGGGCAATTACGGAAATGAAACCTCCCAAAAATAATAAAGAAGTGTCAAAATTTTTAGAGATGACGGGTTGGTACCAAAATTTATTCCGCGATACGCAGATATATGCGAACCATTGTACCAATTAAAGAAAAAGGGGGCGAAGTTTAACTGGTCGGGAGAAGCACAGGATTCTTTTGATCAGATCAAACGCACACT
This sequence comes from Trichonephila clavipes, assembly GCA_019973935.1. Taxonomy (NCBI): domain Eukaryota; kingdom Metazoa; phylum Arthropoda; class Arachnida; order Araneae; family Nephilidae; genus Trichonephila; species Trichonephila clavipes. The sequence goes on along the minus strand of BMAU01002389.1, from coordinate 649,015 downwards.
AACGGAGGCACCGATTTTGCAATTACCAAATTTTTCTGAACAGTTCAATTTATTCACTGATGCAAGTGGGGTCGGAATTGGTGCTGTGCTTCAGCAAAATCAAAAACCTATTGCTTTCGCGTCTCGAACCCTTAATAAAGCAGAACGTAATTATACGGTTACCGAAAGAGAATGTTTGGCGGTAATTTGGGCTCTAAATAAGTTTAAAACTTATTTTGGACCCCCTACCTGTGAAAGTGATTACAGATCACGCAGCGTTAACGAAGTTAACCAATGGTAAGAATTTATCAAGTAGGATGATCCGATGGGCATTGAAATTGTCAGAGTTTAACATAGAATGGGAGCACAGACCTGGTGTTCAAAACGTGGTCGCAGACCTTTTATCAAGAAATCCAGTAGACAGTGTCGAGGGATCGCAAATTTCGTGCGCAGCTCTTAGAGCCCTCGCAATAAATTCCCGTGAACAATTCATTAAGGAACAGAGGGAAGATCCTGAATTAGGACATATTTATCGATACTTAGAAAACCCTGATGACGGTTCTGTTAATGCGACGGTATGCGAGAGTTGGTCCCAGGACTTCAAGTTAATAAATGGTCTCCTCTTTTACGCGAAGTATTTTTCTAATCTGGGAGAACTAAGAGTTTATATTCCTGGTTCTCTTCGAAAAGATATAATGAAAGAATTTCATGATCTGCCATTGGCAGGACATCTCGGAAAGAGGAAGACATATCTTAAACTTCGTGACACGTGCTATTTTCCATTTATGAGAAAATATATATTTGAATATGTTTCAACCTGTGACCGGTGTCAAAAGTTTAATTATAAAAACGCGCTACCAGCTGGTCGTTTAATGCCTATAGTTTCGAAATATCCAAATGAAATTGTAACGCTAGACTTAGTAGGCCCCTACCCCGCATCCCGACCCGAGAGATATAAATTCATATTAGTTATAACTGACCACTTCACTAAGTGGTGTGAGCTGATTCCTCTTCGTAAAGCTTCAGCCCAGACAATAGCTAATGCCTTTTTTAATAACTATATAGCGCGTTACGGAGCTCCGATTTCTTTGATAAGTGATAACGGCCCCCAATTTATTTCTGACGTGTTTGAACATCTCAGTCACAGGTTGGACATCAAACATATGAAAACGGTAACGTACAGACCACAGTCTAATCTCACGGAGAGAGTGAATAGAAATTTAGTTCAAATGATAGCTTCTTTTGTTGAAGAAAATCATGAAAACTGGGACCAATTTCTACACGAGTTCGCTTTCGCATTGCGCACGGCAGTAAATGAGACGACAAATAAAACTCCGGCTGAGTTGTTTTTAGGAAGGAAAATCATAACTCCGTTTAGCAAGCTCATAAATGTTAAGGAGGATGCGAAATATGTTGGTAATAACATCGAAAGATTATTCGATGAGGCAAGACGAAATATGCAAAAACAGCATAAATCTTGGGAAAACATTACAATCTCAGAAGGAGGGATGTTCACATCAAAGTGAACGATTTGGTTTTACTTCAAACACATTTCTTAAGTGCTGCGGGTAAGAAACAGGTGGGAAAATTTATGCCTAAGTTTGAAGGTCCCTATAAGGTTTTAGAAATAAAAGGAAATAATTTAGTTATTTGGAAAACGGAAGAAATATAACTGTTAATATTGATCAGGTTCGAGTGTACCGACCTCGTCAGTCAGACACAATTAGTTCGGATAGTCCGATAGAAACTCTATATGACGAACAAGAAGTTAGTCATGGGTCAAATAGATCACATCAAGGACAGTTTAAAGAGCATAGGAAAACCTCTAGTCAGGAAAGTGAGGGGTGTAGATCACGGCAGAGTAACACCACACGGGAGATCCCCAGAAATAAACGTAAAATTAATAGTACTGCGTCGAAGGACCCAGCTATAAAAAGATCCAAGATATGTAAGAAAAGATCCCGACAAGGATCTGATCATCAGGACCGGAAAAGACATGCTCCTGAACAAAGACAGGGAGTCAAGAGGTCGATCCCTTCCTCGTTCTCGTCCAAGAACAATAAGTTTCAAAGACATAATACCTCTTCACCAGGAGTAAAGTCCATTGCAGGTCCATCAAAGTTGCCTGATCGCAGAACTGCTACGACTACAAGTGGATCCCGAATGGAAGTTAGTGGACGTGATAACCAGACCCGTCAGACCAGAGCGACAACGAGAAGACACAACGAACAAGCGGAGAAAACAGTCCGGTCGAATCAAACCAATACAAGAAGACCCTGCCCATACTATCTACGGAGCCGTATACAAGAAAAAGACAGAATCCATAAGGACCTCAACAACATCGAAATCAACGGCATACCTGGCAGCATATTCCGCAGAAGAAGCCTCAGTATGGAAGCGATGAATGGAGATCCAGTGCATAGGATTTAACAGACAAAATCCAGGTTGTATTGTTTCATTATCTTCGCGGTACGAACAAATGAAGAATTTTTGCAATTAAAGCAAGTCACGGGCGGACTCTAAAATTAAGAAGACTGACAAAAGTGGACACTACATTGTGTGTGTTTTTTTTCTATAACAGAAAAAAACGACTTTTGTGTTACTTTTTGTATTTTGGAGAAAACATCTGTAAATTTTGCATTTGTTTACTTCGATGTATGACTTCGCTAAGATGCGACAATTCATTTGGTTGTTTGTGTTATTTGTTTATTACAAAATGATTATTATTATATGCTATGTATGTTTCTATGTATGTTTTGTTTCACATCTGGTGCCTTATAGCGCGGCGAAGTTAGATAGATTAACCATTAACACTAACTAGCGCATCAAGTTTTTCGAATGAGAAGGCAAAGGAACCAGATATTTATTGTATGACATTCATGTAACAAATGTATAAATTCATGTATACTTTTACCTACTTCTCAAATGGATGTCAATCTTTCAGGGTAGCTGACCCTGAAGTCTTCGATGTTCCAGTGCCACAGAAGATTGTATTGTATTTTTTTGTATAATATATAAGTCAAACTCTATGGGGCTGGTTTTTTGCCACCACTAGGGTGGTTTTTCCCACGCCCCTTGCCGAATGGATAGAGTGCAGGGATTAATTTAAACTTGTAAAATATTATGAGGTTTGTCAATTAATTCTAAATCGTAATTTTATCCTTTTTCATTACGGAAGATGTTTCAATAATATACAGTTAGAAATTAATATCGTCAGTACTGTAAGACAAAGATAGGATTTACGTAATTTATCTTCAGGACATTTGAGTCCTTCGAATAAATCCCGTTTTCTTTTTGGAGGGGGTTGTGACGAATCTATACGGAACTTTATCACTAACCTTCTGAACCGACCTTTTAGGGAAATTTAATTCCCTACCTATTTCCAATCAACTCCAAAGAGCGGACAGGATTACTTGTTATGTAGATTAGATTCAGTATTTAAGTCAAACGAAATAGTAAAGTTAGAGCAGTAGGAGATAGATATTGAAGCATAGAGTTATAGTGATTTTGAATTGAAATATTGTAGTGGAATATAAATTAATCTTATGAAGAATTGAGATTCCGAGTGGTAAATATAAAATTGTATTTAAAGTCTCATTAAAGTTTTAAGAGTGAGATTAAAGTTAAATGTTCATTAAGAACATTATTGAATATAATTCTGGGATCTCTAATCGTGGTAATTTCTGCGTGATCGTTATTTAATGAATTAATTAATTGGATTATTAATTAATTGAGTTAATTTAAAGAATAATAATTAAAACCTCATAATATTATAATTCGAATTTGTTAATAAGTCTTCGATTTTAATTGAGAAAGTTATTCAAATAAAGAAAGTTATTTATAAAAATGGCTACTGGTTCTTTTACGTCTCCTAATTATTATAGTTCCATCAAAGTGATTGTCTTGTCCCTACAACTGATTATGATGCAAAGTTTGTCCATTACCATTTCACACTATGACTGCATTTTAAAGTTTATTTGTGCTATAATTACAATTTTTAAGTGTTTTCTGACATGGCTAGTTCAGCAAAAGAATAAAAAGGGCAAGATAGTAAAACAGAGAATTTCAAATTTGGAGAATCTAGAAATGTGGCATTATAAGTAAAGGCGACAAAAAAAAGCGGTGTGTGTTTTATGTTCTGAAACAATAATAGGCAGAACATCGTCTGTAAAACGGGCATTTCGAAAACAAATTGCAAATCCTCTTGACAAAAAAGTGAACCACAGCAAAAATAATTAACTGCTTAAAAACCGATTGGCAGATGACCCCAATTGATCCACATTTCTACTAAATGTAATATCTTAAAATCGCGTAATATAAATTATTTATCATCCAGTCAGCAACAACAGAACTCACACTAATGTTACTTTAATTTGAATTACATGTATAACTAAAACATTTACAACTATACAGTGCAAAAATTATTTTTTCGTAATAAATCGAGTTTTGTGTCCTTAGTATTTAGATTTATTATTTTCTTAATAATCACAAGTCAAAATTATTTGACGGCACGTCTATATCTCATTAAACAGTTCTTCAGAAAAAATGGCACGTTGATCCATAAAGGTTGATTCCCCCTGGTTTATGATAATGACGAATTCGAAGGTGAAGTTCAGCTATTAGCATCTGATTTAATTAGCGAGAGAGAGCTGGAAATTTTATGAAACCACCCTTTCTTATGATCCTGACATAGAGCGTGCTTTATAATTTCAACCATTTCACAGAAGAAATTCACACAGATTTTACAAATTATAATTCCACAGGTTGCGTGCAGCGGGATATCGAGAACTACAGAAGCAACTTGAGGAACCCAATAACGGATTTTGTAACAAAAAACTGGTCTCTAACAACGAATGAATTTTTTTCCCTTTGAATCAAAACCGACAGTTGTGCTAGATATATATCTGTCTAGATGTACTGATGATAAAAGATTGATAGATTTTGATCCAGTTCATAATCAACGTACACGCTTGTTATCAAGTAGCGATGAGTAGTTGTTAGTTAGCACAGAGTTTTATTCCTAATTTCAGTTTGCATTTTTATATGTTGTATGTACTTCAGCGTTTCGCAAACTGTGGGGCGTGCCCTCTAGGGGGCCTAATAACTCTAAAAGGGGCGCGAGCATATTGAAAAGTCGAAAACAAGAGATTTTTTTAAAAAATTTATTAATTTACTGAAAGTGTTAGCAAACGAAATGCATTTCTGCCGTAATAAAAAATGAAAAATACAAATTTATACTGATATAAAACACTTATAAAATACATTGTGCAGTACTGATACATTTAAAACTAATCTAACGATACTAAGTTAAGAACAAGTTTAATAATCACCAGTGACCCCCCATGGGCTTGCCATACATAAAATTATGTACAAAAATTAACACTTATCTGATAATTTGTACGGTTTAGAATTTATCTCTTAACTGCCGATTAAAAGTTATGCTCCCCCATGCCACCGTTGTTTAACAAGTAGGCGAGTGCATGGGGTGTATTGGAGGAGAAAAAAGTAATAAATAATCAAATCCTTTGAAATAAGTAAGTCCTTCGCAAACATTGTCAAGGTCTTATTATTGCATTCCAAAGTCTTCGGAATAATTTTATGAGTAGCAATACAGAGAAAAGGTCGTACTTCGGAAAGACGTATATACACGTCCGGGACAATTAACGTTTTGGCTGAGAGAGATGTTTATATACGCTGGTGGCACTTAAGAGGTTAAAGTCGTATTGCAGCTTGAGTGTCAAAGTATAGCATTTTTGAATTCAATACATTATATTTATGTGCAAAGGAGCGCGATGAAAATTATGATTGGATATTGGGTCGCAAGTATTGAAACTTTGAAAAGCACTGATGTACTTACAAACAGAATTTTCACTGTACGCCAATTTCATTTTTTTTTGTTATAAAAATGAATTGTTTTTGTTTTATAAATATGTAAACTAGTTTTATTATTACTTTTTGCATGGTTTTATGGGAAAATATTTAGAGATTTTTCATCCTACACCGTTTTTTAAAGATGTGGAATGTATCCCGAAATTTACAACACGTCGCATGTATTTTTAAACGAGTTTTTTTGCAAGGTTTTCTAAGGAACGTATCTGCACCATGTAAAAAAAGAGTTGGGTGTATTATTTGGAACTTCAACATCAGTCCTTTTAAGGAAAATTTTGTAAATGTTTAAATGACAAAAGAAAATTGCACGTCTGGAGTAGTATTCTGGAAAGGCCATCAAAAGGAGTACGTAACACTGAATGAAAAGTAAATCTTTATACCAGACAATGGCACAGTAAAGCACAATACAAAATTTTATCGAATCTAGTTGCTTGTAACCTAAATGTACGTACTCGAAGCGGATTCAATTAGGATAAAAGTAAAATTTAGAAAATTGTATTAACGCAATAGATTTTTTTGAAGTTTTTATCAGCGCATAAGTTTATAGGAAAAAGTTACCTATTACAACAATATTAATAACTTTACTTTTTAAAAAAAATATTAACCTATATAAACGTGTTTCTTTTATTTAAAACTGCCGCCTCTCTCTCTACCAGCCATTTTGAATTCGTAAACTCGACGTTAAAGTTAAGAAAATTTTATTTTCCTCATCAAACCTAGACCAGAGAAAAGAAGATATCAAAATATAATAAAGATCCGAATTATATTTCTTCTGTTTTTGAAAATATATGTCTAAATGTTTCTTAAGGACCTAAGAATTTACAAACTACCGTACTTATTGAAACTAACTCGCCATCGAATGTCCTAATGTCCTTTATATTTACGAAATTATTTTTAAAAAGTTAAGCAACTAAAAAGTGAATAATTAATTTATTTTACCAGTATTAAAAACTTTCAAATATATACATGAACCTGTAATTGCTTTAACCGTCAGAGTATCATGCTCAATTTCCTTTGTCCAGCAATCTTTTTCGCTACTATTCTAATCCACACTCTATTTTCAGAAGCATTGATATTGGAAAAAAATGGACATTCGAATAAATACTGTATTAAAATAGACATCAAAATACTTCTCGAAATCGGAGAGCAAATGCTATTCCACAGCTATTCATTCAGAAAAACCTTCCTTATTTTTTACTCTTTTGAATACGCATTATTTCATTCAAATTGAATCACTAGTCTAGATGACAAGGGAAATAGAATTTTCACTGGATGAACACCACGTTCAGTTCATAATGGCTTCCAGATGGTAACCTTAAATACTCAGTCTAGCAATCTTACAGAGAAAACAGCCTCTAGATGTTTAAAACGAAACCAATTTACAAAAAATCCTTAATCTAGATATTTTGAGCTATGACACCTAAATGCAATATCTATTATCTGAACAACCCAATCTCTTCAACGACGGTGTATAGATGCCGAACTACATCCCCAAAATCAAGTGGATGTCCCTTCCATTCCTCTCCTCATCTTAATTACGGCCTCTCCTTTTTCAAACCAGCTCCTGAAATCAGTAATTACTCCATCGTTCTTTTTCTTCGAACATTTTTTCCCTTCTTTCTCTTCTTTCTTTCCATCGATTAAGTTATGATAAGAGAGTGAAAACTTCTCAGTCGTGACCTTTAACCAACTCATTAGAGTGTCTTCAGACTCACCTGTTCCATCAAAAAGCGGCCCTGACTTGTTGATGGGAACTCGTTTGCACGCAAATGAAGTGGACTCTTCGCCAATGCACCACGAATTTTAATTCGCCAAGGTATTAAAACAGCACTTTACAACAAGCTATCTTCTCAGCCTCACTGAACGCCAAAATAAAAAAAAATGTATATCGCCAACATGCGACGTATATTTAAAACTTTTACTCAAAGCCGTTATTTGTTCCGTCTAAAATATAAAGATTAGTTTGTTGGGACAAATAAAGTTGAAACAACGTTTCAGTGTTGCCATCTAGTTGATCCGATTTGTTATTTACTGTGAGGTTGTTTCAGGAAAAGCTTGGTTTGAGTTTAATCTCTTGTTGTTGAGTCACGTGTTTTCGATGCTCGACTCGCACATTTTATCGAAAAGGATTTTAATTTGATGCGATCTGCTCTGTTGGCGATGCGGCGACGAATAAAGTTGCTGAGAATTGATAGATATCGTAAAATTCATTTTAATCTTTATCGATCTGGAAGAGGTGTCAACAGTGAAATTCTCTCCTTGTCAGAAAATGCCGAGTTATTTAAAGATAATACAAAATTTTAAATATTTAGAAATGTGTTTAATGTATTGAATAAATGTGTCTATTTTTTAATATTGTAGTTTGTACACGATAATGAACATTTTCTAAAGATAATGTTACAATAAACAAGTTTAAAGTTTTTATGTGTAGAAAGTTATTCTAAAAAGATTTCTAACGGCGTTATCAAGACTTAAAAAGGACGATAAATTTCGTTAATACAGTTCTAATTCTGAGCAGAACTATTATTTTCTCTGTTCTGTGTTGAAGAAAATTGACAGATATATGTCACAGAAACTATGCTATTTTTTATATTCTTTTCTTCTTATAAGAAAAACATTTGGGTTAACAAACAAAAAATAATAAAATATTACATAGCAATAGATTGGACGTTAAAATTTAAATTTTAGTAGAAACAACTCCTAAATTTTAGGCTACAAATTTGCAGAATACGTAGAAGTTTCTATCTCACCCACAGTAATAAACATTTTAGTGCCATTCTGAACAATGCAGAAATGTTTAATGAGGTATAGACGTTCCATGAAATAATTTTGACTTGTGATTATGGGAAAAATAATAAAACTGAATACTAAAAACTAAACACTCTTTATTCACTACGAAAAAATACATTTTGCACTGCATGGCAGTAATATTTTAGTTATACGTGTAATTCAAATTATAAGGTAACATTAGTGTGATTTTTGATGTTCCAGATTAGATGGCAAATTACTTATAATAGGAATGTAAGATGTTACCTTTAGTATAACGCAAGATGAATTGGAGCCATCGATACAACGGTTTCTAAGTGAGGTTTTAATGGCATCCATCTCTAAAAATAAAGACTTGCTGGCATAAGTAGAAGAAAATTTCGTTAAAATAGCATGAGTCAGCTTCTTCAAACAGTTAAATGTATCTAGAATTGAATTCCATGTTTCCAAACTTTTTATTAATGGCATTTTTACACTATATCAATTCCAACTTTTTCCTGGTTTCAATAAATTTTTGAATCTATATCGAATTATACTGAAAATCAATCAGTTGCATATCAAATTGTTCAATTTCCAACCAGTAGAACTGAGACAAATTTAGACCATCAAATAAAGTCACATCACACACAAGGTACATAATAAACTCGAGCGTTTCCGATAATTATTTGAACTGAAAACATCTCGCTGAAAATCCCTTGATTAAAAAATTAATTACGGAAATAAATTCTTCTATAACTTTTTCTTCATTTGGTTTCTCATGTATATCTAAATCTTTGATATTTTTTTCAAGTTTGGGGAGTTCTTGTATTTTCTTAAAACAATATCGTTTATGAAAACATGCAGTTTAGCTTTAAAAGCGTGAATGAGATCGCTCATGAGAATTACTTCAGAGTGAACTTTGTTATTTTGGACTAAAATGCAAACTATTTTGATCGGTGGCGTGCCCAAAATATTGTGTCACGTGCCATTGATAACACGCGTGCCACTGGTTTGCCAATCCCTGTTCTAAGGGTACTGTTAGTCGATGAAGTTGAAAGATCACTACTACAAGTAGTAACTGTAAACGGTTTTTAAAGTTTTTGATGTTAACTATGTCAGATACTCCAAAAATGTAAACTTTCTCATACTAATTTCTTTAATAGTATAGACTCATTCTTACATAATGTATTTTAATGTAGAAAATAGCCCATTGCAGGAAAAGGGTATTATATATTTTCTCTATATATTTTTTACATCTATTCTCCAAACAAAAAACAACCTTTTTATACATTTTTATACAGTATGTCATTATTATTTTATACGTATACAGCGTAGTATTGTTTTATTGTGATTCAAACTTCAATCATTACACTACGATTTGCATTGACTATCAAACTTAATTTTTACAGTATAAATCTGAAAATGACATGCTATTTTACTATTCTACCTATTTTTATATATATATAATGCTTTCTGCTTATCCTAACACAATCCCACTTCGCCCCTCTAGCGTGAAACCAAACAAAAATCTATCAAATAATGGACTAGAAATAAATGTGTTTTCTTGTTGTTTCAGAAACCTCCAGTGGACATCCCGGCAATCGTTTCATGTGGATTCTCTTGTTCCTATCCTTCGTCGTGTTTGGAGTCACCACGTAACTGCCATTTGAACCTCGAAAGACAATCATGTGTACTTCATATATTCCTCCTTGTTCAACGAGTGTTCTATATTCTTCATGTGTGGAAAAATAGATGAAGCGATGAACACTGTGCATTCATTCTACGCGCCACCAGTCTATTGTGTTGTACATAAGAGATATATTTGAACTGATCATTCAACTGAGGTTGCCAGTTACCGAGATGTTGTTATTCTCTTGTTTTTTTTTCTTTCCAATATACTGTGGCACCTGATCTATACTAGTCGTTGTAATTTTCCTGTAAATAAGTGCTTGCCTTTCACAGACGTATTTCGCTTACTTCAATAACTGATTTGTTTTTTTTTCCAGAATTTTGTATTCTTAAATCATTTTTTTAAGTGACAGGAAATGTTATAGAACTTCAATTTAAAATACATTTCTGGTTTATTTGAACAGCTGAGGTTTGCAGCAAAACATGACATGTAATTACATTAATTTCTCATCTTCTAAAAGGAATAAAGCTGGATTTTATAATGTCGATTTCGTGTATTTCTAAACTATTTATTATATATTCTCAATCCAATACATAACTTTTTTAAAAGAGAGAAATTCAATTTTTGTGTTTGCAAATCAATTTTACGTTACCTCTATCATTTTCTCAAGTTCTACATGAAAATATAAAAATGATAATTTTAACTATCAAAATCAGAGAAATACGTCTTTGAAAGAAGAGGATCATATTAATGTTAATAGCGTTTATGGAGCTGCCCTGCGTATAGATGTACGACCCTTACCAAAATTGTAGATAAAATAACAGCAGCATGAAAAGGTGGTTCTCTATTGTTTTTTCTATATTTTATATAATTAGATTATTCTATAACATTGTTATTCTTATTATTTTTTATGTTGAATTAACTGTCATGTCATAGGAAATATGAATTCTGTTTCATTTTGAAATTATTCTATAAGTGTTACTTTATTTTATGCTTATAATATTACTCAAACTGAAAAAAATAAAAGTGTGATTTACCAAAACAAACTAGCAAATTACAGTATTATTAGACTTATAGGAATTTCAGTACATAAAATAAATTCTTTCAATATAATAATTTTTTATGTATTTTTTTAATTTCCTCTAAGATTGCTATATTTTAGTTTCAATATCTTCTCACTTTAAATACTTGTAGCACTTTTTTTAAAAAAACTATTATGTTTGAATCTTTTTTGAAAAACCGCTCTTACCACGCGGGCATCATGTAGTGTTTCCCTCTGTGTAAAAGTTTTTCATTTATTTTGACCTCTTTAATGTATTATTTCTTCTGTAAAATATGTCTAAATAAAACAATACTTGTTCAAGATGTCCGATTTGCTTTTAGTTCTCTCATGCCTGGCATTCATGTAACAATCATCCTAAAATTATAAGGCCCAGTGACCGAGTGGTAGAGTATCGCGCTTCCACACTACAGGTTTGGGGTTCTATCCTCGGGCTGGGCAAGGTCGACTCAGCCTTTCATCCCTTCAGTAGGTCGATAGATGAGAAAAAATCGTACTTCCGGATTCGTTTCAGGCTGACCACCTGATCGGGTGAGTGAGAGAATATTAACGTCACGCTGTTCAAATACACAAGGGCTTTGAAACTCATCATTTTGAACCAACGTGAGGGCGTTTGAGCTCTCAACAGATTTAACATGCCTCGCTCCCCTACACGGTGTATCTGCAGTGGTACTGGGCTCGAACTCATGACACGCCAGTCACGAGTCCGTTACCTTGACCACTAGGCTACCGCGGGCACTTTTCATTTCGTAAATATATCATATGTCGATTACATATTTTACACTATTTTTATTTTTTTTCACAAAAACGGGCTGAGAATTTGGGGTGCGGCTTATAATCTGATCATAATTAATTGAAAAGATAAGTCTACTAATTAAATTACAAAACAAGATTTGGTTAATAATTGTTCCAATGGTTTATGGTAAAATTTTACGATCGGAACCACCTGATTGGGACATCTTCTCATGCACCTGAGTGCCCAATGGTCACGTATACAGAGATGGGCACAGTAGGCCTTGGCCCTAATGGGATGTTGTGCCACTGAGTTTAGTTTAGTTTTTCATCCTAAAATTAAAACAGCTTAAAATATTTAAAATAGTACGTTTTTCACTTGTCAATCATTAGGCATGAATTATTTGAACTAAAAATACGAAACGAATTTCGCGAACCAAACCAGACTTAAAACACGAAATCATTAAATAACAGCAAAAATACAACCTTTCCTCTAGCATATTACTTTCGCAGTAAAAAGGATTAACTTGTCTTTTCCCTCTTTTCTGGAACTACAATTGCATGCTCTTCGGAATGAAGCAATAGGACTATACATATATGTGGAGAAACTACAAGAATTATATATTAAGAAATAATGTACAGAAATGTTTATTTGTTGACCAATTCTGTGAAGTAATCATGAAATTAGAATGGGAAAACTATTTATAGAAGAGAATTTAAATCCAATTATTATAGTCTGATCCAAATTGAAATGAACTGTTATCATCATAAAGGTCTTAAATAAAACAGCATTTCAATATAATATTTATTTTACAGACGCATGTCCATATATTTCTTCTCGGTGGGTTTTTATGAAATAAATAATAAATTAGGTTTGATACTATTCTGCTGGCCTATGTAAATAAAACTATTTTATATATTGATAGGGTAGCGAAAAAGAATCGACTATAATCCTAAAACAGTATGGGGGGGGGATTTCTACTGTCATTCTCTCATTGTCATATATTAAAGCTTCTATATAAGACCATTAACCGTTATCCATCAGCTTTACCGGGTATTTCATGATGGTATACTCGTAAAGAAGGTCGTTCACACTTTATACAAACGATTTTGATAGTTAATTTTTATCAATAAATACCGTATTTTTGAGGAAATTTCTTCTATCTGATGGACATGTGATTCTTGACAATATCTCAAGCTCGAATTTTTCATGAAAATAAGCTTTTTCATAGTACTGTCACGCAAATTTTACTCCATTCCTCTTGAATCGTTTTCCAAAGTCCGTTCAGTGTTCTTGGATTTCGTTTTCCAAAGGCTGGTTTTAATAAACCGAAAGCACAAAAGTTAATTGTAGAAGCGTAGAATGATTTTACACGTATTTTATCAAATGGGGCACACTTTATTCCTGTTTCTGGTCCTTTCTTTGCTAAATAAGCGGCAGTTGACATAGACGTGTGACTAGAGGCTTTGTCCATATGAAGCTCAACTTTATCAATGTTATTTCCATATAAAGTAGGGAATTTCTTCTTCAAAAATTGGTTCTAAAATATTCTTCTGATAATAGAGTGAATAAAATTTGCTTTACTTGACTTTTTTGATTTTTAATTTGCCTTTGTTAGAAAATCGTGCAACTATGACTGACGAAGCCATTCCGTACGGCCAATCCCGTCAGTTGTGTAATGCAAAATTGATCCGTTTTTATTACAGTCACTTAAATATACCCATTCCTCGTCTAGTGTTACCACACATTTCTATTTTTCAGCAGCTAGGTGTTTTTCATAAAGCTTTCTACAATTTGTTTTTCTTTCAACAATATGTTTTGGAAAAAGCAGACAAATTTTAGGCTTAAACATCTGTTTTAGCTTTAAGTCGATATGCATAATTTTAAGTACACTTCCGGAAGACATGCCTAGATTCGATGCATGAATATATTTGAGTCGGCGGATTTTCATTTAGATCAGAGACTTTACTTTCTTGACAGTTGCCTGCGTTTGAACAGTTTTAGGATGAAGTTTTTTTGGACATGTTTTCATATTTACTTTCTGTGAGACGCTTTTTCCCTTTCAATTTTGATATATTATAAATACTTTTGATTGCAATGCATTTTTTACACCGCTTTTTAATTTGTTGATACGAATATTTCTCCTTGGAAAGCGGACCTTCGAGCCATATATCATTTTTAAGAGCCCTTTTAAAAATAAATCTTTTGTTTTACATTTCAATCAAAAGTAAACCCTAGCAGATGATTATTCTGAAGTTGCCAAAGTTTTATCTGAAAATGCAAGCGAGAAAATGAGTTACAAAATCGTTTCCATAAAGCGTGAACTATATACTATTCATAAGTTATTAATCCGTAAGTCCTTGCATTAAGCTTTCGTATAAGTATTATACGAGTTTAAGTAAGTATTGAAAAACATTCTTGCAGCCCTCGTCTCTTGATTTAAAAAGAATAGGATTTGAATCTCTCTAAAATGGAAATATAATTAATTATCTTTTATTCCCCCATACCTCCCCTCAGAGGGGATTTTTGTAAAAACCCCTTTTAGCGAATATTTACTCAACAAAAGAAATATGCCTACTAAACTTCCAGTCTGTCGGCTTAATAGATCAAAAACAGAACTTTTTTTTATCTATACGCCACTGTAAATCCCCCCCTTGGAAATCGATTCCCATAAGAGTCATTCTTAGCGGATCTCTCTGTTCAACAAATGAAACATGCTTGCCATATTTCATGTTTATATGTCTAATAGTTCCCCGAAACGGGAATTTATATCTATAATTCCTCCTTAATCCCTCTTAAACTCATTTGGTAGTCAATTTTCACAAAACCCGTTCTTAACAGATCTCTACTCAACAAAAGAAACATGTTTATCAAATTTCAAGTTTAGATCTGATAGTTCCAGAGCATGTGATGAGTGAGTGATTTAATCACCTTTCCACTGTATATAAATTGCCAAGATCAAAGGAATTTTGAAATTAATAGCAAATTACATAGCTTAAAGCTCAACATTTCTCATTGGGAAAACTCTGTTGCTTTGATACAATTTTGAAGTGGTCACACGAGACTTACACATGGTCATTTTTATCCGAGAGAAGTTCCCCCTGAGAGTAATCCCTTGTGTTTATCTACCGGCTGGGGGAAATATTTTGATTGAATGGTCACTTTTAACTCTGTTCGCTTCAGGCATCTTAAACCTTTACTTTAACACTGATTGACTTGGGGAAAATCCCGAGAACTACGAACTTTTCATTTTTTTATACAAACACGTTAAGGATTTTTTTCCATATATCTATTTTTAAGAAAAACCGTAGAGTTTAATCATTGTATATAGTTAAGTTATAGTTTTTTAATTAATTAATTCAAAATATTTTTTCAACCACATAATTTGCTTAATATGTAGCTAGAAAACTAAGTGCCAGAAATTAAAACCCGTCATCTGTATAGAGCGAATGTTAAGTTACTCATCAACTATTTATTTGTTTTTAGAAATTCTAAGTATATTTCATTTTAATATATAATCTACTCGGATGCAAATGTTACCCTGATGGAATAGGGGTTAATGACATTGATGTTCCGAGGACCCGGGCTCGAATCCCGTAGAAGGCATGGATGGTGGCACTCTAATTATTCTTTGAACCGAAAGTCCCCTTTCGAGAGGTTGGCGGAAGGGGAAGAAGGATTGACGACAAGGATGACACGTGAGCCGGCACCCCTCTCCAAATTACCACACAGTGACAACGGGAGGATTTTGGCTCCGTACATCAGGCCTTCTACACGGCAGGTCTTTAGTATCACAAAGCTGAAACGCCGGTCACCAGTTCGTGACCATGACCACTATGCTACTGCAGCCATATTAACAATAGCGAGAGATATTTACAGAAATAATGGTATGAAATATCATTTTCTCATATATATGAGTGGTCTACATCAATCTATTTCATGAAGATTTGTTTCTGCCAGTAGCATTCACAGCTTGCCAACATCCTATAAATCAAAACAGTAATTCAAATTCCAAGCGTTTTCATTATTTTGACTATTGCCTGTATATTTTATTCAAATGAAATAGAAAGAATTTTGAATAGTTCCATCACATGAATGCTTGAATTGCAAAACATGTTTTTCGGGAACTTAGAAAACAAATATTTTGGGGTTCGGGGGTATTGGAAATTACAAAATATGAATTTCAATAAAAACGATAGGAGGCTTCTTTTTTTCCAAAAAAAATAATAGAACTCCTCATCAGAAAACAATAGTAAACAAATTATAAAAAATATTGTCGATTATTTTAGGGAAAAAATCTATTTAAAATTTTCACAAAAGTGCCCATTTCTGTTTCTTTAGATATGAAGCAAATGTATTCAATCGGGTGTTTTCAACTATGTAACACTAAGATAAGTTTAAAAAAACCTAAAGTAGTTATGCATTCACTATAAAATTATTGATGAATATGCAATAAATAGATTTTCTGATATGCAAACTTCTTTATGTATATATATATATATATATATATATATATATATATATATATATATATATATATATATAATGGCAACAATTTTTTAAATAAAAACACTGCTTTTAAATTTTATAAAATATAACCCATTATTATATTTCTAAATAATATATCATAAATTTAAACATGTCAAATCGACTTGTTTATTATATAATAGGCAAAATAGTACATCATAGCTACAGAATTGGGGAACCTATCAGTTATAGGGGCGACTGATATCGCGAATTGCTGCCAATAAGAAAATGGAAATATTGTCTGACACAATAAATTCACAACGATAAGAAGATGAATTATTCATCAACTTTACCTGCTTAGAATATTACCCAAAATGTGATGATTTCCCAACAAGTTGCTCTGTTAGCCATCATAGTCCTTATAAATACCAAAACTTTAATTTTAGTTGTCGTCACCAAAATTTCTCACCCGTTTAGCAAAACTGTCACTTCTTTAAAAATCTTAGTAAAAAAAGGGTCTCTTAAAATAAAATGTTAAGAAAACACTAAGTTTTACCAAAACCTTATTTCTAAAATAAAAAACCTTGAAAAAATTATAAATTCTCATGCCATTTTTTTCCTGAATTTGTTGTTTTTAGATATATTAATGTAATTTATTTTGAAATATTGTATTACCATCAGTATATTTACGGAAAGACAACATAGTTTTAAAACATGTGTTGTTGAAACATTTGCAGGACACTGGTAGTTTTAGTTTTATTATGTTAATTTTTTTTCTAAGGTAATAGTAAAACATAACGAATAATATTCAAAAAAAGGAGGACACCCTTAATAACTTCAGTAATTCCAGTTACAAAAAGATAAAATTACTACTGTTAATGCTTCTGCGAACTAAGTTCTGATTAACATATTTTATTGATTCTAAAAAGTTCTCTCTTCATATGAATTCCGTTGTTTTTAAACTAGCTTCTCGACATAAAGAAGCTTAATCGAATTTCGTAAGAATCCGCTTGAAAATTTCCTAAATATAGGGCGTAAATAATGGTTACCTTATTCTTAAATGAGTATCTATAATGAAAGCCAAAAAATATATAGTATGAACTTGTTTCCTTTTAGAGAAGTATATCCTTTAAAAATCCTATAAATATCTATTCAAAAATGCTTTCAATATTAAAAACAAGTAAGATAAAAAAAAATTAAGTCAATTCCTATTTAGGTCAACAAAGAAAATTTTATTTTAGTTACTTTAAATAAACAATAAATATAAATATGCATATACATAAGAGAGAATCACAATATAAATGGCAAAATAGAAAGCATATTTTTCTTACAATTTTCGTACCTGGTAGTTGGATAATCAGTGTATACTGTCGCCATCTATTGCCTCCATTCGGAACAAATTTAATTTTTTCTTCCATATAAAAATATAATTAATTAATTTAATTCAATCAATGAATTAATATTTAAAAAAATTGTATTAACATCCAGTGTCATCTACTACAAGTTTTAAAAAGTTTATTTGAGCTTGAGTGGAGGAATAAAAAGTATTTTATTAACGATTGAAAATTTGAACAAGATATATACATACATATATATATGGGGAGAGTGTGAATTAATAGTAAGAAATGAATAAAAAGAGTAAAATTTTTTGAAAGTTAAAAAGTAACTTAAAAAAACAAGGTTTTTTTTAATTTTGTATATTTATCGTTTTTTTTAATGAATCTAATATATTATTCCTTAATAATTTTTCAGAACCTCTTTGGAACTATCGATTGAATTCAAAGGAGTTCAATTTTAATAAATTAAGTGCATCTCAGATTCAAGCAATCATTATTTCTAGAGTTTTAAGATATTTTTGCTATGAATGATTTGCTCACAGAAGAGTACATTTTTGCTTGTTTGAAGAGATGATGTTTAAACAATCCCCTTTCCACTGGCACCACAATTATTCTACTCGCCAGAAGAATTCAAAGCACCTCAACACTGTACAGTATTCCAGGAGTAAAGTTCTTACAGCTTTTTGCAATAGAATTTGGGTTTTGTAAGGTCTGAAAATGACAATCAGACAATGACTTCAATCAGCAGGTACAAGTGAATGCGAGTTATATAAAATTTTGTTCTTTTAAGCAACACGAGGGCTATTGGTGACTTATCTCATGATTTGGAACCCTGGTCAAGTAACGAGGACGACACCTGAGATGGCACCTCTCTCCATACTACCAGATCACATGAACGAGAGCCTCAAGAGATTTAACGTGCAGCGACCCCCTCTACAATGCGGGTCTCTAGCGGCACCAGGAGACCCGACCCGCATGAGTGAGTGAATATTAACGTCGCATTGTTCAGCTACACCAGGGCTTTTGGCGACGGACTACGTAATTTTGAACTAGGGTCAAGTGACGTGGACAACACTTGAGCTGGCACCCTTCCCCCTCTCCTAACTACCACATCACACCAATGGGAGGACGTTTGAGCTCTCGACAGATTTAACCTTCATCGCTCCCCAACATGGTGGGTATTTAGTGGTACTGGGCTCGAACTCATGACAAGGCCAGCCACGATCCGATACCTTGACCACTCGGCTACCACGGCCACACAGGAGACCCGCAGGAGTGACAAACCGTGACACTCGTCATAACCATTAGACTACCGCGGACTCATGGAACTCCTTAAGAAAGGTTCTTATAGATTTCTGGGGTGGGAAATTGAATCTTTGAAAATTCGAAAATGTCAATCAGTGTACGATAACCTCAATCAACAGACTGAGCAGTAAAACTCTAAGAAGCGAGAGTTTGCATTAGGTTTCAGAACCCATTATTTCTGAGTTAGAAGACATATTGGACGATTAGTACGCTCAAAAAAGCAAAGTGTTTGTTTGTTTGTTTGTAGGAGTGATCCAATCGTTCTACAGTTAGTCTATTTACCTGGAGAATTCAAACCGAAGGAATGGCTTCCTTTAGCGAAGAGAATTCCGATAAATTTTTTTATGACGATATTTCATAAGATATAGTTGTTTTTGAACAAATCTAATGAGATATGTCAATGGATGTGATTTTAAGACAGGAATAAAATATAAATTGTTAAGTTTGAAAAATAATACATCTTCATAAGTCTTGGTGCTTCTTTTAGTAGAAAAAGTGAATACAAGAATGGTTC
Source organism: Trichonephila clavipes (assembly GCA_019973935.1). Taxonomy (NCBI): domain Eukaryota; kingdom Metazoa; phylum Arthropoda; class Arachnida; order Araneae; family Nephilidae; genus Trichonephila; species Trichonephila clavipes. Next base: position 629,356 of record BMAU01002389.1, on the reverse strand, counting down.
TTATTTTGAAAAAATTCGTTAGATGTAGACAAATGCACTTATTAATAAATTTATATCCATTTTACTTTCACACCTTGCATAGGGCTGTGGTAGCTCAGTGGTCAAGGTATCGGATTATGGCAGGCATGTTCAAGAGTTCAAGCCCAGTACCACTAAAGACCCGCCGTGTAAGGCAGCGATGCCCGTTAAATCTGTCGAGAGCTGAAACGTCCTCCCGTTGGCGTGCTGTGGTAGTTAGGAGAGGGGAATGCCAGTTCAGGTGTTGTCCACGTCACTTGACCATGGTTCAAAATTACCTGGTCCGTCGCCAAAAGCCCTCGTGTAGCTGAACAGTGCGACGTTAATATTCACTCACTTGACACCATGCATATGCAGATTATATTATAAAAAGACCTTTATAAAATCAAGTATAGATATAACCAAAAGCCTTAATCATTAATTTTTTCATTAGATTTTATATAAAAAAAGAGGAAATATAACAGACTTAAGAAAAGTTGTTTTAATTGAAAAGGATGGTGGAAATTAATAGGACTAGTTAAAGGGCTTTAATTATTATAATTCTCCCCGAAGTTATTAATTTTACTTCAAAAACTGAATTAAAGCTTGATTTAAAAAAAAAACTGTTCTTTAATATTTTCAAACAATTATTCACAATTATGATTATTAAGTGTACTATTTATGTACTTCTATTAGCTACATAAGGAAATTGTGGCTATAGATTTTTGTGTGTGCATTGGGGTACAAGCTTTTTTTCTTCAAAAACATATATTTATGAATATTTAATAATTCGCACTTATAGTTCACTTGGAAGAAAATACTAATATTTAGATTTAAAAAAATCTATTTGCAAGAATATATATTCTACAAACAAAGTTCATTTTGAAGAAATTAGGGGGAAAATCAATGTACCGCAAAATCCGACGTACAACGCACACTTTTAACGCACAAAATAAGATCGAATTGTAAAGGTTTTTGTTATACGCCGGGTATAAAAATGATAGCTTTAAAAATAGTGAAAGAGATGAGCACGCAAAAACTTTTTACTTATACACATGTTTGTTTAAAAGAAATGACATGCCTTATGAACTGAAAGAGTTATAGTTCTAAAAATATACGATTTTTTCAAAAATTTGGGATGATATGTAAAAAAGAGGGTGCGCGCTATACAGCGAATGCACCTAAAAATTAAAAAAATGCAGCTCTGAAGCACAGGTGTGTGTTATACGCCGAATTTTATGGTATGTATTTTTGAATTTAATATACAGCTAAATTCAAAATCAATATTTAAAAAAAGATGTGTTTATTTCCTCGGTGCTACAATTGTAAGAATTATATTTTCTTTAATTTGGATTATAAATTTGAAGAAAAATGATAAGCTTTCTATACGGCGAGTAAAATACAAATATTTGTATGAAAACTATATCAAGTATGCTAAAGCAATGGTAATATAATTTTTGTGTCCAAATATGGAACAGCTATGTTTCCTCAAAAATAAGGCCAAGTCTTATTCTAATTTTTGCTCCAAAAGACGCATTAAAGCTTATTTTCAGTTCATGTTTCAATCGTAACACGTGTGTCTTATTGTTCATACTCAATAATTCACGTTTATTTAAACTCATCTGAAATATCGTTACAAGACTCATTGTTCACTCCCCGTCCCCAGTGCTTTGAATTCTTCGGGCAGTTAAACTAACAGTGGGGCCATTTCTAGGACGAAATCTAGAACATCATCCCCGCGAACAACCAAATATTTCGCTCTTTAGTCAATAATCTTTTCTCAGAATATGTCATCCACCAGAGAAAATAATAGCAGGTGAAGCCTGATCACACTTATGTTTTGGTATCCGAACACATTCGGAGTACTTTTTGATAAAATAACATATTTATAGATTATAAATGCTTTTTAGGACTCAGTACCAATAAATACTAACATTTAATCAACAATATTTAGAATAAATTGCCTAAATTTCACAAAAATTACAACTATAAGTGAAATTTTAGCAATATTTTTGTAAAACTTCAAAGCAATTAGAGAAAAAAGTAATAAACTTATATTAGTAAAAGTATTACCAAAACAAATTAGATGCATTTATCTAGAAAATGTACTAAAATTTTAATGTCTTATTAAAATTTGAAAATTTTAGAGCTGATTGAGTAAACATTATAAGAAACGTGGAGAAAGGTCTTCTTTTTGCCACTGTAACCCCGACTTTTCCCCCGTCTTTAAAAGTGAACATATTGCAATAGAACACGGCCTTGAGGAAGTTCTTAATGAACAAGACTTCGGAGACCTCTGGATCCTCTCTGATAGTCGCAGTTCTCTCCAACATCTTTATAATTGGATCACAGTCGGAGACAAACTGGCGTCTCCATACTTCAAAGACTTACGCAAATATCAGAGTCCCATGATGTTCATTTCCAGTGGATTCCATCCCATGTTAACATCTTTTTGGAAAATAACAAACGGATATTTTGGTTAAAGAGAGTTGTAATGCTTCTCCGCCTATCTTTTCAACCCTCACCGACTCTGAACATCAATCTAGGGTTAAATCTGAAATTTTAAAGGAGTGGTGGACCCCGCCCAACCATCACTGGTATGAAAGCAAGCATCCAGGATTCTCATTCCTACTTAAATGTGACAGAACCTCTCAGACTGCAATCTCTAGATTGAAAAGTGGCCACAAAGAATCTTTCCTTTTGTGGAGACAGGAGGACTTTTGCTCTTTGCGCCAAGTGCAAGTCTCAGCAAGCCTCCCCAGTTCACATCTTGGACTGCTTGGGATTTCCGAGGGAGGACCTTTTTCTTCTCCTCTCCTGGTATTGGACTTCTTAAGGGTCAATGGTCTTATGGGTCTTGCCTGACTCCATCAGACAGACCGAGGATTAGCCACAACAACAACATTATAAGAAAAATCACATTCTTTACGAGACCATTATTTAAATAACAAGCGCTAACTCAAAAAATATTCATACAATAAGAAATATTTTAGTACATTCTCTAGAAAATAGCATAAATATCAGGTTCAAAAAGTTTTATAGAAATACATTTGCAATATTTTGAGTAATCAGACTCGCCATGATAGATTTCGAACAATTTAAATGTCCACTTCTGGTAGATCAAAGACCCACTTTCCGTTTATTCTAACTTAATAAAATTGATTGTAGCTTGGCCTTTAGATAGAGTAAAAACAAAACAAAGTATGTTTTATAAAGCCAAAAGATAGCTCTATTCAATAAAATAGGAAAAAAATATTTGTCTTGACCGAATGTGGTCAATTTTAACGTGTTCGGACACCTTACATCTTAGTCCAAAAAGATTACCGTACTCTGATTCCCGTATTTTGGGACCCCCCCTTTCAAATAGTAAACTTCTCTTTGCAGACATCTTTAATAGTATTATTCCTGGAGCTCTACAAAGTCCTTTATTAGTACTTTTCAGGATAGTTCTTTTCTTTACATTGTTTTTATTTCAGAATAAATTTATTATTCTCTTTAAATGTATTTTCCAATCCAATACTAATTGTCCAATGCAATTCATAAGGAATTGAATATCGTTGATTCTAAAGAGTCGCACCAGTCCTCGTTTGTTTATTAAATATTCCAGTGTGTTGCCTCTAAACTTCGATTGGTCATTTTGTAATGTGCTCAGCTTATTTTCTTAACTAAGCCGATTTTTGAGGTAGAGTTTATACTGTGGCAAAGGCTTGGTTTTTGGTTGGATCTTATTTTCGGGAGGCGCGGGGCTATTGTTCCTTTCTTCCCATTAAAATCAACGCCTTTTACTTTTAAAAAAAATATTTCCTTGTCACATTCATTTTGTATGCGAGGAGGAAATAATTTTCCTCTTTCTTGCAAAATAAATTTTACTTTATTTGTGTGCGTAAAAACTTATTTCTTTTCCTCATCTTCATATATAGGGGGGGAAGCGACTCATTCATTCACTCATCACGAGATCTTCGGAACTATTAGACCAGTGATTCCCAAAGCGGTCTATATGGACCCCTAGAGGTCTATGATGACCTACAAGGGGTCCACGTCAGTGAAAAAATAATTTGGGGGGGTCCATGGGGTAAATGGGGGTCTACGATAGCCTTAAACCAGATCGTGACTTTAATTTTAGAAGAAAATTTAATCAAGTGTTGACCATATATATATATATATATATATATAATTCTCTCTACAAACAAGAGATAAACATTCATCAATCCCATTCGAAAAAAAACAAAAACAGAGACAGTAAAGAGATCATACAATGAAGGACACTATATTAAAAATTATAAAATGGATGCTGCAGTATTATAAACATTGCTGACTTAGGACAGCTAATATATAAAATAATTTATATAAAAGTGGGGTTGAACATTTTTTTGGCCAATCAACCTTCCCCCTTTATGTAAATAATACTGAGCAAAAACCTATTGAAAGTAATGGATAGGAATACCTAAATCCATTACAAAATAGAGGTAACTTACCTAAAAATTGCACTTGAAAATGCAGAGCCAGCGCTAAATCTGAGTGCAATAAATAAGTTATTGCCAGATTCTAGACCCTAATGCAGATTCAAAGCATGTGTGTGAATGGCTGAAATGTAGTACTTAACAAAAGTATAAAAATAATAGAAACAAAAATTAATAAAAGAGCTACAAATTACCATAACTTTAGTGACACTAGAATATATATTAATTAAATAATAGTAATAAGTAATTTTAACTAATAGAATATGGAGGTAACTATAACTATGAAATGTATATATATTTAACAGCTTTATTTAATAAATTTACTGGGGTTAATTTGCAATTACAAGGCGGCAGCATAAATTTTATTAAAAAAGGACCATCATTTCAGTGTTACTTGTGTGCGCGCCAGAAACAAACCAAAGGAACATAAAACTGGACTTCGCAAATTTTAACAGTTTTTCAATTTGTCACAGGCAATATGCCAGAAAAATAACATTTTAACCACTGGCGTAGCTAGTTCTGAAAGCCTCTGAATCAAAACTCCTTCGGGGCCCTTTTTAAAGGAATGAAAACATTGTTAGTGGGACTGTAGTTCCACACTAGCTGGGGACCCTCACACATTGATACGGCGGTAGCTACGCCCCTGGTTTTAACCTATGTTAAACAGTTAAATGCCCTTTTTTCAGGTTTTGAAATTAAATTTGAGAATGCTTTGACTATGGTAATATCACAGTAGGTAAAGAACTCATGCTGTCACATAAAAAAAATGTCTGATTACAAAAGCAACTGATTTTAATAACCCAAATGAAAATCTTAAAATAAAGTTTAGAAACGAATGTCAGCAATTTCGGCTTTAAAAAGATATGCCTGTTATTTATCTCGAATTATGGAACATTTCAAAAAAGTTTTTAATTGCTTTTCCCAGAGAGGAGGAGTTTCAGCGCGCTTGCTAATCTCCAAAATAAAAGCAGAAAGAAAAAGAAAGATTGTGGATATACTACAAACCGAGGAGATTTAGGATTAAACCTTAAAAGATTAAAGCCAAATGCGTTGAAATGTTAAAGTAAGTAGTGCCAAATGTCGAACTAATTAGTGCTATAACAGCTGCCAAAAAAATATTTAAGTTGATAAATTTGCAAAAATGTAATATTAGTTAAGTAAGAGTCTACACAAAACCAAAAAACATGGCAAGGGGTCTATGAGACAAAAAAGTTTGGGAACCTCTGTATTAGACCGATAGACTTGAAATTTGGCAGACATGTTTGTTTTATTGAGATGAGATCTTTTAAGAAAGGGTTTTATTGATATCAACTACCAAGGGAGCTGTAGAGAGTGCCATATGTTAAAACTTCTGTTTTTGAACAATTATACCTACAAACTTGAAATTCGGCAAGCATATTTTTGTTGAGTAGTTTTGCTAAAAACGGGTATTACGAAATCGATCCCAAGGGGGATTACGATAGATAAAGGGGCGTTATAGATACCAATTCCCATTAATAAAATATTCTCTTACAAATTTAAAATTCGGTAAGCGTATTTCTTTTGTTGAGTAGACATCTACTAAGAATGGATTTTGTGGAAATCAACTCCATAGGGGAGGGCGCAAAAGATAAATAGACTTTTTGCTTAAGATATTAAAATCGTGTTCTTATTAAATCATATGACGTGAGGGTTACAAGAATACTGAAAAGTACAATTCACAACTTAATGCTAGAGAACTTGGATATCAATAACATAAAAACAACATTTTATCGTACAACATCATGGAATACCCAGAAAAGACGGTAACTACGATTAGTACGATAAATTTTTTAAAAAATTCTTTCAACGTATTAATAAGGTCAAAGATTTATAAGAAATATATCATGTGTGTGTGTGTGAGGGTAAATGCTATAATTTGTTTTAAAATTACAAAAACCAAGAAGAGAAATGTATGTGTTTTAGGCAGTGGCGTAACGTACACCCCGCATTGTGGGAGGGGCAGGGATCGAGGAGGCCCAAATTCTAACTGACACCAAGTTACAATCATTTCCGAAATTTGACTTGGGGCCCAAAAACCTGACTTTGCAAGGGGGCCCTAATAATCTCCGTTACACCACTGGTTTTAGGAATTATGTATGTATGTATTTAGAAATGTATATAAGAAGAGAAATTTATATTATTTATTCTTAAAATGTGAAAAGGTAATAATTTCATGGAACAAATTCGAACGAAGAATTAGAACAATTCATTATTGATGTTTTTTCGAATACGAACAAAGAGAAATAAATAATAAAGAGACACTTTTTTTAGGCATCTGAGCACTCTTGTTTAAAAATTAATCTTGATTTTTCGAATAGCTTCTCTTTTTTTCGGATTTAATCCCTTTCTTTTAATTTTTAGAGTTAATGTGTTTCTTTTTAATTCTTAGATTACGAAGAACTTTAGGCGCAGCAGATAATGGAAGAAGTGCTCTGTTTTGCCCATTTTTATTCTATTCTTGAGAAAATCTGTAGATATTCGAAAGAATACGACGTTTTTTGCATAAAACTTCGATAAATGGTTTTTTTCTCCATTATTTTCATTTCAGTTAGACGTCTTAATTTAATCTTTAAAATGTGGAATTAATTAACATAGAACGTGTGGAAATCGTTAAGTAAAAAAATATGAGAATAATACGAAACTATAACTATTAATATTTTTTTCTTTGCTTTGTTATCTTCATCTACTAATTAATTGAATTAAATAGTAAGATTTTCGAGAAAATTAAAATATTTATTATTAATCATTTTTCTGTTAATTTTTTCTCCATCTCAAATTTTTAAGAGAAAACAAATTATTAAATTTTTAATGGAAATAATACAAATGGATATTTTTACTGTGCAACAAAATAATCCTTTTTGGCATTGAGGCTTTCGCCATAACTTAGATTGAATTGACTGCTGTTGTTGTTTTTAAAAAAATGCAAATGTCTTTTACAGATAAAGTTTAGAAAATCATTTCAGCGGTTTTTCAATCGCCATTTTAAAATTAATTTAAGATTCATAACAATTTACTGTTTATAAAAGAAATATTCGCTTTGGGTTTTTTTTATATATAATCTGAAAGCTATGACAATAAAAAAAAATAGTTTTTCAAAAATATGCTATTACGCTCCTTCAATTTTTATTTTGATCACAGTCTAATAATTAAAATATTTTGTATACTTATTTGATGATTTAAATAAGTAATATAAAAAAGTTTTAAGTCAATTCTTCTAGTTAGGTCAACAAAGAAAAATTTTATTTTAGTTATTTTTTATTAAATAATTACAATTGATATAAATATGTGTTATACATATGACGGAATCACAATATTAAGTGGCAAAATAGAAAGCGATTTTTCTTGCAAAATAGGGTGTAGGGCTATTTCTTTTTGTTGCATAAATTTATTTTATCTTCGTGTAGAGTTCAGTTAATGAGTTTTTTTTTTCACTGTCGCATTCTATAGTCACATAAGGGTTATTGGTGACGGACCAGAGAATTTTGAATCAGTGTTAAGGGACGAGAGCAACATTTGAGCTGTTACCCCTTCTCCTAACTTTCACACTACGTTAACGTGAGGACTTTGAGTCACGACAAATTGAACGAGAATCAGCCCATCTGCACAGAGAGGTTTCAGGGGCATTTGGACTTGAGCCCGAGTCTCGACAAGTCCGATGATTATCACTAGGCCACACATAGAGTAGTAAACTCTAATATTAAAATTATTAAACAGTATTGCTTTGAAAACAATATTTCGGCTTCTTTTCAGTCATATGACTTTAATTATCAGGATAAGTCGTAGAATTTATTTATAACATCAAAACATAATATAACTTAGAATCTGCGAAAAGTTTCATAAAAGTCAAAAACCCTTAAGCAAACAAGATAATGCATTGATTCTCTGCAATAAAGCCTCATTGATGTGGACTGATTGAAGCTTCAGATAGCTTCAATTCAACAAAACCTATAAAGTGAACCAAGCTACGAAATAAAACATCCGTGTATGATAAAAAGAGCATGTACCTTGAAATTAGATAACGCAATGTAGTAAATAATTACATACAAAAGACACAGAGTTCATATCAATACTTTACTTAACCCTTTATCTACCGACGGTACTTATAAGTACCACTCGCTTTAAAATAACATAGAATGACCAATTTTACGAATATTCTGACAATACTTAGCAGGAATATTCTTTGAAATCCACTCTTCCAAGATATATGGCGACACGAGTTCTATGAGGAGTATTTTAGCGGGTAAGGCGAATAGTTTTATAGAGAAATTGCGTTTTCAGTGGATTGCGAAGATTATCATTATTGTCGCGAAAAAATAGTTAATGTCAAAATGTCTTATTTTTTGTATGTAAATGAAAACCTTAGAAAACTATTTGATTATTTATTTTAAATGAACTGTGTACATAATTAATTAATTAGCTCTAACGGATTAAATTTCCCAAAGTTGTGTGTTTTGTTTGTGTATTTCTTAATTTTCAATGTAGTGATACAAAAAAACAATATTGCATGAAAAACTGCAGTAAATCACAATGCGGTAGATAAACGATATAAAAGGTTATATTAATGAAATTTCCATTTTCAAAATGTTGCAAAAAAACCATTGCTCAGAATGACTTCAACTTCGAATTGAATATATTTGAAAAGAGGGAAAATGGTATGGCATAACGAAAAAGTTCCAAAGTGTATGAATAGATAGCGCCGTAAGCGGCCTTACGAATTACGACGCCTTTGGCACGAGTTCACATTAAACCAACTGAGCTGTTCAAAGTGCATTATTGTTTAAAAAAAAAACAATATTAAAAAAAATTTAAGTCAATTCCTACTTAGATCAACAAAGAACCTTTCCCCCTTCTCATTAATCCTAGTAAAAATCATTTGTAATACGACTTTTATTTATATTTTATTATGAATAACTTTATTTCTCTCTTCTTATTATTTCGTGCATGTCACAAAAAAATAAAAAAAATTAATATATTTTGTGATTGTTATTAAAATAAATCGATTTTTTACGAGAGATATTCAATGTTACGAAAATTACAGAAAGAGTACAAATGCTTGGAAAACGCTGCCCTAAGTGATTGTGCACGATGATGCGTTATTGTAAACCACCTTCGCTCAATGTTTAAGACATAAACTCCGAATATCAGCACAGACTGAAAAATGTTTCAATGCCAATATTACATTCTAATTTCATCATCCTAGAAACAACATTATATTTCATACATAATCCTATTCATGCCCAATTTGAATCGATTTATTTTTCTCCCTGATATAAGCTATGTGTTCCGAATTGTATCTCTAACATTGTAATGTTAAAAAGATATTTAATTTTACTCGTTAAACGTGATGAAAGGCCGCGTGCATAAAAAATATTTCAAAATTTTACGATACTCACTACGATAAGCGGATACAGTTGTGACGAACTTTTAATATTTTAACTTTTTTGTTACCTGAAAATGTGTTCAAGGTTCGGAGCTTACTTTGCGACATAAAGCGAGACAGAGTCAAACAAAAACTCTTACAATGTGCATTGGCAGAGAATAATATATTTACCAAAAAATATTCTAAAAACAGCATTCTATTTTAACGTTTGTAAGCCAAACAAACCTATAGATCCCTAGTTATCCATTAGGCTCGTAAAAAGTCTATTAGAAAGAAATCAACTTCTAGTAGAATTTTTGCTAGTGCAATGAGCGCCTTGACCGGCTTTCTTGTAAGTATAGAGGGTAGTCTTAATTCTATTCAGCTGAATTAAAACTTCGCAGAAGAAAGGAGGTTTCCCAACACCATGAAAAATTTATTGTAGTATTATGAAATTTCTCTCAATAATACATTTTTCTAGGTAAAATTTTTGATTTTGATTAAAGTTTCAAGATCACAGGTTAATGTAAACGTGAAAAAAACCATTTGAAAACGAAAATGATGGTACATCAACAACCAGTTTAACCACCGGAATTTTGAATGCAAAAATGCAAACGTACTTGCATTGTACCATACAGGTGCTGAATGTTAGTTTGTAGAATTGAGTTCCTTGACTGTTTGTTGATCTTGATCAGTCAAAAACAGGGAGATATAAACTTACGCTTAAATGATAATGGAGTTGTAGTCCTATGATGTCTCCTTCAAGCTCGATTGGAGAAGGAAGGATCCGATGACCTGGTAGGCTAAAACAACGCATAGACATTCTATAAAGCATGTTAGATTACAACAGCAGTATGAGGGCTTTTGTTTTCCTGTTGGAAAATATCCCCTTGAATGTAGTTTAGAACTGACAACACGACAGGTTGAAGCACCAGACTAACGCTCAAATTTATACTCTAGGTGCGTGAGATAACCTTCAGAATCCTGCTGTCGTAGTTAGTTATTCCCCAGACCATAACTCCAGGTGTAGGTCCAATGTGTTAAAACCGCAAGCAGGTTGATTTCAGATGCTCGTCCGAACTTCCTCAAACCAACACACTGCCATCTATGGCACCAAGGCAGAAATGACTCTCATCAGAAGGCACAACGTATCACCCCTCCATTCCCCAATGAGATTTAGCTATATGCCACTAACGTCACATACCACACATATTTGGAGTCAGTGGAATGCACTCTACATTGTGTCTGGGTCGGAGCTGTCATGTAATAGTTCGTTGTGTCACGGTGCTGCCAACTACAGCTCGAGTTTCTACTGCAGACGTAGTACGATGCACCCCATACGTACGCCAATCAATGAGATCTTCCTTCTAAATAGTGAGCCAGTATCTTACCATGACCACTGCAGCCAACTTGGGGTTCTTTGGGGCCATAATAAATGGCAACTCTTTACCAACAAAAAGTTTATCTAGTACAACTCTTTCCTGGTGCTGTAATTTTTTCCTATCAGTATAATATTGTCAGCTGTAAAATGAGTGAAAAATAAAAACTCATTTTAATTATTACAGAGCAATAAAAACCTTTTAGGGTATTCTTTTAATTAGTATAATTAGCAAGATTAAAAATATTTAGTAATAAGGCTATTAAAAGCAGAATACACACAGGTTTGTTTATATTTTATCACTTTTGTGAATCGGTACTAATTGTCTATCAATCATTTTTTCGCGAAGTGAAGTGAAGGGTGGAGTCAAAGGGTGAACGCTTAAGAACGAATTTTTTAGTACCAAATTAAGAATTTTTTTCATGAAAACATTCTAAAAAATCAATCTTATTAAGTAATCTTCTCAATTTAAAGTGATCAAGAGCTCTGTAATGTTTTTCTGTTGGTTAAATAAAATTAAATTTTATTAATAGTCTGTAGTGTGTGTGTTAATTTCGCAATAAATTTCGATATTTGATATGCTGTTTTTCGAATAATGGCTAATATCTGGATAAAACGGTTATCCGGTACCCAAATAAAAATATCTCTTATTCTATCCTTTTAAATTAGTTTAAACAAGCAAAAAAAAAAACTTCCAACTTTAAATATCATTTCAGTAATGATTTCATGAAGTATAATAATCAATAAACATATATATTTCAGGTGTAAAGTGAGCGAATTGGGGAAGAACTCTAGACGGATTTTAAAACTACCAGACTGTTAAAATACTAAATCGTTAAACAGCAGCCCTTAAAACTTCTGGACAAGTTTATTATTTTCTAAAGTAAAAATAATTTCCCAATAGGATCGTAATCAAGGGTTAACCGATTTTAAAGAATCCTTCGTACGAGGCCATAAAATAAATTGAACCGAGAAATTTTGGGAAGATTATTAGTAAATTCCATACAACAAAAAAGGGTTGTTGAATAGTGATGCGACGCTAGTTTAAACTTAATTGATTTACCAATTCCATAAACCCAATTTCAATTACCCAGGTTCTACTAACACATCGCATCATAGCTTAAGTTAAAAATTAAACACTAAATCTCTAAAGACAATAAACAGTACACTAAATTAAAAGGCCGTTCTTTAAATAACAATTAATTTATTTTTCTTGAATAACATGATTAAGTTTGAGTTAATGTACAATTTAATCATAACAAAATTCTACTTAGCTTTGAGTGAAGTCTGGAAAAAGGAGTGAATCATGGTCACCACCCGGAGTCCCGCGGAGTCCAGTTCAAGGCCTGGATTGAGATTGTAGCTCAGAGTCTCAAGTGTGAATGTGTGAGAGAGTCTCGAAAATCCGGGTGCATCCGTTTTTATTTGGCGCCTGTTTTCTCCTAAATCCTAGAGCGGATTCTTTATCTCGTCCGCTTAATTTCTTTTGATTGGTCCGAGTCAGCGCAAATTACCGCGCAACGGTCAATGACATTTTTAAGCGCGGGGAAAGTCCTCCGACGCACCCCAATTTTTATGGGTCTAATGAACCTTGCGGGCGTGAAACGTATTAAAAGTTCGTTTACAGAGGTGGGGCACACACACACAAAACAACACATTCCTTCCACAAAATTCCGTTTCCTGTAAACAGGGCAAATGTAAAAACTGCAGTTGTAACTTTGAGGACCGGCGACCTCCCATCAATTTATTCCCAAACTAGTGGATTTTAAGTAAAAGAGTTGGAGTATCCCCAATATGCAAATTTAATTGCATTGTTGTAATCTGCTCTAATTAATAATGTATGATTTACATTAGAAATAGTGCAAACTAGAGTTTTCCTATAAATAGTTCTTTTTAGCTTTTTCTCATTCAATTTGCGTATTTAATTAATTTTTTACACATAGTTGCTAGAACTCTTGAAATGTCTGACTTCAGAAAACATTTCCACTCATCTATGCATGTACATATAGAAGGGTTGTTTAAACTTTATTGAAATGATTTTGATAGTCAATTTTTATCAATAAAACCCGCATTTTTTGTAGAAGATTACTTCTATCTGATAGCTCTAATACTTAAAAACAGCACTAGGTCGAATTTTTCATGAAAGCAAAATTTTCTTAGTACTGCCATGCAAATTTTACTCCATTCCTCTTGAACAGTTTTCCAAAGTCAGTTCAGTGTTCTCGAATGCCGTTTCCCTGAGGCTCGTTTAAAAAAAAACGAAAGCACTAAAGTCCATTGCAGAAGCGTAGGGGGGTTTTACATCTATTTCTTCAAATGGGATACATTTTATTCCTGTTTCTGATTCTTCCTTTGCTAAATAAGTGGCAGTTGATATACATGTGTGACTAGAGGTTTTGTCCATATGAAGCTCAACTTTATCAATGTCATTTTCATGTAAAGTTGGAATTTTTTTCTTCAAAAATTGGTTCGAAAATCTTCTGCTAATTGTAGGTTGTGTGAATTATATAATTTTGGCCTTACTTGAGACTTTTTTTTATTTTTATTTTGCTATAGAAAATCCTGCAACTATCATGAATCTCTTGGGGAACTTGACTGCCCACTGGCGATGCCATTTCGTACAGTCATTCCCGTCAATTGAGCAATAGAAAATTGATCTTCTTTTACTACAGTCACTTAAATATACGAATACCTCATCGAGTGTTACCACAAATTTCCATGTTTCAGCACCTAGGTGTATTTTACATAGTTTTCTACAATTTGCTTTTCTTTTAGCAATATGTTTTAAAAAACGAGACGAACTTTATGTTAAAACATCTGTTTTAATGATCTTTATGAACGATTTTAATTACCGCTCCGGAAGACGTTCCTAGTTTCAATGCAATGAATCTTTAAGTCGGTGGATTATTTTAGGAACAGAGACTTCACTTTCTTGATACTTGCCTGCGTTTGAACAGTTTTAGGATAAAGTTTCGTGGTCATGTTTTCATTTTTACTTTTTGCTAGACGCTTTTTCCCTTTGAAATTTAATGTATTATAAATGCCTTTGATTGAAATGCAATAATCGAGATTTTTACGCTATTTTTTAATTTGTTGATACGAATATTTCTCCTTGGAAAGCGTAATTACATAACCTTCGAGCCATGTATCATTTTAGGAGCCATTTGTGAAATAAATCCTTTATTTTGCATTACAATCTAAAAGAAACATAAGCAGAGGATTATTCTGAAGTTTTCAAGGTTTTATTTCAAAATTTAAACGAGAAAATGAATGAAAAATCGTTCCCATAAAGTGCGAACGACCTTCTGCATATATACATGCACTGTTGGCCATTAAAATTGGAAAACTAGGAAAGAAACTAAATAAAATAAAGTTTGATTCCTCTTACCTATGTAGAATAGTAATGAGAAAACATAGTTAAATATCAATGTGATTGGGAGGTATACAGGGTCCGAAAATGATTCCCACAACTGCTACATCTGGCAACAAAAACCATTCTAAAGCCCGACTAGGGATTGGAAGCTTAGGAACTGAGCTTAGATGGCTGATACGAGCAAGTTATTCTATGTTGCTTCAAGTCTATGCCATACTTCATCAATTATAGTGCATAGAGAATGGTGACGGACAAGATTTTTTTCAATGGGTGAAATATCTAGAGAAAGTCTGGCTAGGGTAACAGTCGAACACCCTTTGTGTTGAAGTAGGTCAGGACAAGAATGACAACATGCGATTTCAATGCATCTTGTTGAAAGATGACATCTCCGAGGTCTCGAAAATAGGGCACAGCCACCAACCTTAAGATCTGAGAAGTATAACACTGGATATTCAGATTACCGACGAAACTAACAAGACGTGTTCGTGTCGAGTATCCAATGGCTGCCCATACTATCTCACTCGGTGCAGTACCCGGGCAGCGATATGGAATACAAGCAGGCAACATACGTTCTCCTTAGTACCTCCAGACATGGTTACTTTGAACATGATGCTGCACGCAGACCTGATGTTCGTCTGAAAAAATGCTGTAGTACCATTTCTGTACCCAGTTTTATCGCTGGATGAACCTCTGTCACCGCGTCTTTAAGTTGCATTGTCAAGAAAAGCCACAATAATGCTTGACATGCCGACAGTCTGTGCTGCTTCACACATCGCCGTACTGTCTACGTGGGTACTTTGCCGTATTGTAAGCAAAACCACTTTTTGACTCAATATTCATGATGTGGCTGTACGATCTTGTAAGGACTTGATAACATATCTGTTATCTCTGGCATAAAAAAAAGTGACGGGATAACATCGAAATCCTACATGGCGTTCAACATGACTTTTCTTATCCTACTTATTCCTTATTACCATGGCAGTCATTGGATTCCAACTAAACCTAGAAGCAATAACGCAGAATGATAAACAAAAATCTCGACAGAGCGTGATCTTTCTGTTATTGAATTTCTACAAATGCTGGTTGCTGTTTTTCTTTCTTACACGAGACATAACACCATCTTTTTTCATAAACAATCAACATTCAAATACGATTTACAAATGAGAAACATGTTCAGTTAATTTCTTATTATATAGAACTTGAGATGCCGTTTCTGCCTCTTGCGTCATCGATGACGTCTAAATGTTAATCATTTTCATATACCAGCATCTTGTTTTTATTCTAATTAAAGGTTTATATCAACCCACCTTCATGGTGTTGCAATTTTAAGGGTCAGCAGTGTATATAAACACGTGTCCTGCGATTGACGATAAATGTGCAGAAGTAATTGTGTCATGACAGTTTTTGTCAAACATACTGTATATATTAATGGTAGATATGCCATGACTATTGGTGACTGTTAATGTCACACATATCATGCCTATTACCGATACGCTTGCCATGGCTTCTAGGGAAAATGTTCCATAACATTTGAGACCAATTCTACCATAGCTTTTGGCAAAAGACGCATTATGGCTGTGCGTTTAATAATTCAATAAAAATTACAGAATTCCGAATGACTATTTAAACGCTGCGTCAGATATTTTTCTTAAAATATTAATAATATGAGAAAGATAAATAAGATTGTTCTGTTTCTTTTTCCAAGTAATATACGAGTCCACATTCAACAGATTTCTATATATCCTTTAAAACTTGATAAATGCATTAAGAAACACTCAAGGTAGTTCATGGATTTTTAAATATTTAAATTGCTAATCACTAACAAATTTTTCATAGGTTCTTAAGCAAAACTAAGTTATATTCACTACTCTAATTTTGAATACCGAATTAGATCCAATGTTATATTGCATATATTTCATCCGAATAACTTAAATATTTCATATTGTCAATTACTCCCTTTTTAGTCGCCCATCCTATATAGAGGTTAGCGACGCTGACTGCTGAGCCGTAGGGCCTGGGTTCGAATCCCAGTGAAGGAATGGATATTTATAAATGTTTAGTGCCTTTGAGGCACGGGGTTACTCTAAATAGCCGTCGAGCCGCCAGTCCTCTGGTGTGGTTCGTAGAAGGAAAAGAGAGGTGGGAGGCCACTGACCCCCCAGAATATTCTCCCTAAAAACTGGGGTGGGACCGAGCTAAATCATACTGTCACCTGTTTTGTGCTCAAGTTGCTAGTTGAGGTTAATATTAACGTCGATAACGAGGGCTTTTGGCGAGGACGCACATCTGGACGCACCTGAGCTGGCACCCCCTCTCTAACTACCACACCACACCAACGATAACAGATTTAACGTGCATCGCTGCCCTACACGGCGGGTCTTTATGACTTCCTCAGATCCTGCCAGGTGGTATAACCACTGGGCTAAAGCCCCCTGAACAACGAATTTTCCTTTATTATTAAGAGGGAAATATTTTCTATCTTTCATGTACAGTGGGCCACAAAAGTGTTCGTACACTTGCAATTTCTTATAAAATTTAATGTTTTTGACTAATAAAAATTAATATATTGTAATTTTTTTTATGATATCTTCAACTTGTTCTTAATAGAATGACATAATTAATTTTTCAAAAATAGCATAACTATTTTTTTCAAAATTAATTATCAAAAAGCTACTAAAAAATTACGCCCCAAAAGTCTTCGTACACAAAAATCTAACAAAAATATTGTATTTCTTTCTTAATTTAGGTACTTTAAATATTGTATAGATTTAATCAGTTTTTTGTAATTTCTGCGTCGATTTTCCTCCATTCTTCTGTGATTATTGTTTTTATATTATGCTTTTATGTTGTGTTTTTCCACGACAACAAATATGTTCTAAGCGTCTTGGTTATAGATGGCGTAATCAGTGCTCTTGGCATCATTATCCCTGTTAAAGTCGTTTCAATATCCAAATTTTGGGCGGATAATTTAAAATTTCTCTTTAAAATATTTAAATAGAGCTCATGATTCACAATATCAACAAAAAATTACCAAATTACCAAATCTGGGGCCGATTTACACCCCACACAAGAACACTTCCACCTCCATGTTTTATTGATTTAACTAGATTCTTGAAATTAAGTTTTAGTAAATTCAAAATTGATAACAAATTGATTCGAAGGAAGATAATTCAACATTTTTGATTCTATGGGCCTATAATAGCTTGTAAATGAAAAATAAAGAGTTTAATCCCAGGAATTTATGTGGAACAAGAACTCCTCCACATCCATGGAAGTGAAGGTGTTCTGGCGTGGGAGTGTCAATTGGCCTCAGAGAATTAGGTAATTTGGTATTTTTTCATGGTATTATGAATCATGAGCTCTATTTAATTATTTTAAAAAGAAATTTTAAATTATCCGCCTTAAATTTGGATATTGGAAACGACTTCATTTTTTAACTGGATAATGACGCCAAGCACACTGCTCTCAATGTACGCCACTGGTGACTCTATAACTGCACCCAGATTATGAAAACACCTCTTCGATCACTTTATTTAACCCAGTATAACATATTTGATGAGATTTTGATGTAAAAAAGGAAAACGTGACAAATAAACACAAAATGTGAAGTAAAAATAATAATCACAGAAGAATGGAGGAAAATCGATGCAGAAATTACAAAAAAATGATTAAATCTATACTAAGATGCTTAAAAGTTATTGTGGACACTAAAAGATATCCTACTAAGTACTAAATTAAGAAAGAAATACAATATTTAAAGCTAAGTTGAGATTTTTGTTAAGTGTACTTAGACTTTTGTGGCGTAATTTATAGTAGCTGTTTGATAATTAATTTTTTTAAAAAAATAGTTATACTATTTTTAAAAAATTAATTATGTCATTCCATTAAGAATAAGTTGCAGACAACATAAAAAAATTGCAATTACAATACATTAATTTTTATTAGCCGAAAAAATTAAATTTTATAAGATGCAAGTGTATGAACACTTTTGTGGCCCACTGTATTCTAGGTCAAACGAGCTTGTTTTTTTTCCCCAAATATTTTGGTTGTGTTTTTTCTTAAGTTTTATTCTTAAATTTCAGCTCTTTTACAGTCTATAGCTTACTGTGTAATAAAAAAAACATAAAGTTAAAGAATCACACTTATACACTGAAGTGCCATTGAATTAGGGATACCTACCTAGTAACAAATAGGGCCATATGGGTGCTATATGACGAAGCATAGATTCAACAAGTTCCTAGAAACGTAACACGGAATGACTTGCCAAATATTGGTTAAATCTGTCCATAACTCAGTAAGTTTTGTTGGTGCTGTGCGACGGCCGTTATCGCCTTGTTCCAAAATATCTCAAAGATGCTCAATAGTATTTAAGTCTGTGCTTCTAGGGGGGCCAATTTATGACAGAAAAGTCAGTGGAATGCTTATCCAACCATCCAGTAGCCAACCGAGATGTGAGAAGTACAGTTCTCTTGCTGGAAAACTCCAATACCGTGCGGATAACAGAACAGCATAAACAAATGGAGTTGATAACCCAGAATTTCTTTAAGAGAGATTGGTACACGCAACAAAGATCCAAAACAATTCAACGAAAAAACACTTCATACCATGACCTTGTACAGTTCCAACCTGGCATGCAAGATCCATGGCTTCATGAGCCTGACGCCCTTTTCTCTGCCTTACGAAGGCGTTCAGTAGTCGGAATCGAGACTCCACTCCATGCTACCCGTTTTCTGTCCTCTAAACTCCAGTCTCTGTGCTCTCTTACACAGGCAAGACGTGCAGCCCGATGGTGAGCATTGAGCAATGGTACTCTTGTAGGTTGATGGCTCCCGAAACCCCTGCGGTGAAGCGAGCGTTACACAGTCCGTTTACTGGCTGTTCGACTGGCACCGTCATTCAACTGGGTGGTAATTTGAGCTAATGTTTGACTTCCTGGCTACATAAAATACGCCAGAGCCGTCTCTCACCACGTACTGTCAAGGTTGATTGTCCATTGAATTTTGCCCGATCGTTAGTTTTTCGTCCACCATCCATGTATTCGTGGCATACTATTGACACTGTCAATTTTGAGAATCCTAGCTGTCTGACGATTTCGGAAATTAAATGGCTCTGCGTTACGCACCTACGATTTGTCCGCGATCGAAGATGTCTAAATCAGGCAGTTTACCCATACCGGCAATTCCAACAACTAATTCAGAATGGTTACAGTACTCGCTATACATGCAGTTACCACAGCGCTCTCACTTGACCTTAAATGATGCGCAGTGCTACACAATTTGCATAGTCCTTGCTAGCCTTAATTCAGTGGCACTTCAGTGTATTAAGACTCGTTTTTGTTCTTAATTCATTCCTCATTGTAGTTCATTCAATAACAGTCTTTAAGCAAATTAAAGTAATATATTCTTAATCTCCAATATAATTCTACAGCATTATTAAAAGTTCGTGTTATGTGTAAGTGCTTTTGCCCTCATCTCTGTATAGAACTTTGTAAGTGCTTTATTAACGTTGTACTATATAAAGCAATAAGATGGCTATTGGCAACGGACTTCGTAATTCAAGTAACGAGGATGACACCTGAGATGGTACCTCACTCAAATATCACACCAAGTCAAAGGAGCGATTTTACGGGATGACTCTACAGATTTAAAGTACATAAATCTCTCTACACGGTAAATCTTCGATGGCATCGAGTTCGTGATTTTAACTATTTGGCTACCGCTGCCACTTAATGTGTGAGATCTTGCGATTCTTCCAAATAAATTTTCTACATTAAAAGAAAATTTTAAAATTTTTTAGAACATGTTCTTAAGTTATATTTGCGTCTAAATTTTAATAGATAAAAGTCGAGAATAATTACAACACGCACAACTTATACACAAAATGAAAAGCAATTTCTTAATATATATTTTATTTTTTCCAGAGTCACAGATTTGGAAAAACTACATGTTAAACAAATATAATAGTCTAAGTCAAGTATATACAGAAAAATTTTCAACCGGTTTTTGGTAGGATTCTAGCATTTTTAGAGAAAAGATGTTTCATTAAATTGAGTACAGAAATTTGAAAAAAATTATGAAATGCACACCATACTATAGTTTGAAAAAAGTGCAGAAAATAAATTTCATCGTAAAATAAATTAGAATATTTTCCTTTCTTAGTAATATATTAGAGACTATACACACAGCCCCGGAAATGCATCGCTTTTTTTTAATTAAGGTAATAAAATACAGTTAACTGCAATTTATAAGAAAATGTACCGATAAATTATAAGTTTTTCTCTAAGTAGCTCGCTTAACGAGGACAGAAGTAAAAAAAGATACTGATATTAAAAAAAGTATTTCACTCAATGCATTTTAATTATTTGAAATTCAAAATAAGCCTCAGTTCAAAATGGAACACATAATTACACCTCGATATAAAATTCTTTTAAGAATACGCTATTATGTATTAGAAAATATTCGAATTGTGTAAATTTCGCGTGTATTACGTATTTAGAATATTGAAGGGAATGCTTATTAACGTGTTGCACTGTTCAGCGACACGAGGGCTTTTGGCGACGGACCACGTAATTTTGAACCATGATCAAGTTAAGAGCTGGTACTCATCTCCAAACTATTACACTACGTCAACGGGAAAACTTTGAGCCATCAGACTCTCTACACGGCAGGTCTTCAGTGGCACTGAGTATCGAACTCATACCACTCCACCCACGAGCCCATGACCCTACACTACTGTGGCTACATGGAATCTTTAACGTTACCAAAACAATCATCAGGGTTACAGTTACAACTGTTTGGGAGACAAATTATCACATTAAAATATAAAACAGATACATAAGCGCAAGCTTACTTTTAATAGTCCTAAATGTGTTTTCTAAACAAAAGTCTGTGAATAGGGCATAAATAAAACTAGGCTTAATTGTCTTTTTTGCCTTATTCAATTCCTACTATTAGCTCACACTCTCTATATATTTATTTATCTTGGTGGAATTTTCAATTGCTCATAAAATGCATTTTAAAGCGCTCAATTGACCTGGAATTTATATACATGATTATTTTGGATGACAATAATAATTTAATTGAATTATAATTAATAAAAATTAATTGATTAAAACTAATTATTTAAAGGATTATAGTTAAACGTTAGTTTCATTTTTAGCGACTTGGGTTAAAACTTGAAAAGGTTTTTTTCTCACGTTTAAAGCATTCAGTTGAACTGAAATTTCATGTACACGATTGTTTTGGATAAAAAATGAATTACCAGTTAATGTTGTTATTCTGTCATATTTATATACATATTTATATTAATTGTAACTATTTAAGAAAAAGTAGCTAAAATAAAAATTTTCCTTTGTTGATCCAAGTAGGAATTCACTTTAAAAAAATTTATATTACTTGTTATACTAAGACAGTACATAATTCAAATCTATAACTTAACCATCTATTTCATTATATTAGAACAGTGCTTCTCAAACTTTCAATACTGGCGCCCCCTTTTCAATCACAATTTTATCGCCCCCCCCTTATACATTAATAATGCACTAAATGCAATAATAATGCACTTTGACGCTAAAGCTACAATACGAGATCTTAATTATAAACCATACAAATTAATAACATAAGTATTAAATTTTGAATACTACCTTTAAGCAAAAAATAAATTAAGTAATAGGTTAATTATGTTATTTTTCCTTTCTCTAATTTTTAAACTGAACATATTGCAAAATGCGGTGACTGCTTAGAAGACAAAATATGGATATCTGCTAAATACAGAAAAGTAACTGAGAGGGTCAATTTCTAATCATAATAAGCATTTTCCTTATAAAACTTTGCTTTGCAAGACAAGCCCATGGAAAAGTCGTTAATACTTATTAAACTTGTTCTTAATTTGGTATTAATTAATTAGTTATAAAATACTCTGTGCAGCACTGATACATTAAAATATACCGGCTGAAGTACTCGCTCTTTGCAGGAGTTCATTTATAAGAAAAACATTCTTGATATAATAGCTGTATTGTAAGAAGAGTAAGTGCGCGACAATGTTTACAAAATGTAAAAATGTTTTTAAATGATTGCTCAAATTATAATTAGTTTTAAGCGAATTGTAATTTTAAGCTTCACAGAATTAGCATTTATAATTGATGTTAAATAATGAACAATAATATAAAATTCCGATGAAGAATAATTGCATTATTTTTAATATTTAAAGCAAAAAAGACTTCAACATGTTTTAACCTGGGAGCATTCGTGCACTCGATACGGTCGAGCGGGATTATTGAGTCACCCCAATCCTTTTTTTTATAATTATTTTATTGTACACGATACAAATCGTTATTTCAGTGAATAATTTAACTAAGAGAAAGTTTACTTACCTACTTTCAAGGACTTTTCAATTTTTCTTTGGTAACAAACAATTTTGCCAGAATTAACAATTTCTTGATCTGTGTGTCCCGCGCGACCACTTCCGGGTAAAAAGTGTATTCATTATGATAATATGTATGTTGCTGCTAAAAACAATTGTTATGCTTTATATGTTTGAAAATACTCATCTTGGTATAAGTTTTGGCCAAGTAATCCCTCAAAGTGCTCTCCGTGTTTCAAATATCATAAAACTGTTTTTGCATGGGAAAAGCGCAACAGAGAAATACATTACTTACAACTTCCTTAAATGAGAAATAAACCCATAAGAGAGGGGTCATAACTAACTGTACCAATAACTTAGAAGGTCAAACAAATTACAGCTATAATATGCAGTATTTCAAAAATAATGACTGATGAATTTTTTTATGTTCCTAAATTTTTCGATTCTGGATCTGGGATCTGTTTTATCTCTGAAAGAATAGAATGTTAGTTTTAAAAAAGAAAACGTAATAAAAAAACTCTCATCAAGGGATTACAGCAAATTAAATAAAATATTTTTTATTTGGTTATAGGATCAAAGATAGCTAATTAGGTATTTAAGAATTTTTTTTTGATGATGATTTAATATCGCCTATAACTTATATATCAAAGTAAAGTGCATTTTTTATTATGTCTGAAAGTATTTTGTGTTTAAATTCATTCCAGTAAATTAATTATTTTTTAAATCTTTTATATTCGATATGCTCGCGCCCCCCAAGGGGAGCGCCCCACAGTTTGAGAAACACCACTGTATTAGAAACACCAGAAGAACAAATCTAAATTTTTTTTTACAGTTCATTTATGATGCTTTCTGAAATAGAGACAAACAGGGGAAAAAACA
This sequence comes from Trichonephila clavipes, assembly GCA_019973935.1. Lineage (NCBI taxonomy): Eukaryota > Metazoa > Arthropoda > Arachnida > Araneae > Nephilidae > Trichonephila > Trichonephila clavipes. The sequence continues at coordinate 605,528 of BMAU01002389.1, read as the reverse complement.
CAGAAAAGGCTTTTTGCGCATTCAGGCATTCTTGTTTAAAAATTAATCTCGATTTGCCAAATGACTTATATTTCAGATTTATAATCCTTTTCTTCTAATTTTTAACATTCTGATCATTTTTTTTCTTTAAGGATTATATAGAATTTTAGACGAGCCAATAATGGAATTATTTTTTTTTTATTTTTTCTCCCTGTATTTAGTTTTCTAGTTTATTTCGTTTACAAGAATGACAACGGACATTCCTGCGATATCTGTGTATTCTGTTAAAAATTTCAAAAATATTTTTCTTTAATTTTTTTTTTTATTTTCGTTTAAATTAGCGAGAGATTTTTAAAAATGTAAAATTAATCAAACTCAGAGCATATGATTATAGTAAAAGATAATAAAGGCAAAAATACTATAATCACTTTTTTGACATCTAATAATTCAATAGAACAAAATGATAAATTGTGCATTAAAATTAAATCAATTAATGCTTTAATGCGTTTTGACTAATAGTTTTTTTCTTTCAAAATTTTAAAGTTAAAAAAATTAGACTTATTTTAGGTGAAAATTAACTTTTATAAATTCTTAAGAAAACTTAACCCATTCTGCGAAACTGGTATATTTCTTTTTTGAAAATATATTTAACTCAATTTTTTATTATAAATAAAGACCAAATGACTTCCAATAGAATGGGCTCAATTCACGTGACGCCATAGTCGCATGTTAATGATAACTACGTGTTTTTAGCCAATCAGTTCAAAATCTCATGTGACGTCATAGTCACACGATAAAAGTAATCAAGGAGTGGTTCAAGACAGCGCTCTGCACCCAGTAAGATTTTTTTAATGCAGTGCTAGAGCCATCTGTTACTAAATATGGAAACTAAAATAATTGATTGCCTTGCTATTTTTGTATCCCTGTATTAGTCGAACGATTTTTGCGGAAATGCTTTTGCATTTTATTTACATTTTTAATAATTTTTACTTTTGGTTTCTTGTTTTTTTTCTTTTTTGCTTCATTTTGTTAATTGTTTGTTATCTTTCTTGTTATTTTAATTAGTCAATCTGTTTTTTTCATTTTCTGTAATCAATTTTGCATACTTATTGTTTTCTGAAATGAATGTGCAAAAGCAGACTTAATCTGCTCATTTTGTAATCAAGTCTTCACTCGCCCTTTCTGTTTGAAAAATATTCATGATCACCAACAATGTGATGTAAATGAAGAGAGATTTTTTGAAGGAATTCAATACTTTCAGTGGTATGAATAGTTGCATTTAAAAAAAACATTTAGTTTATAAATTTTCACTGTAGTTGACTGAATTTTATACATTTACGTATAAATGTTTTCTACTGAAGCTTACATAATTTTATATTAGTAGATGCAAACCTTTTAATCAACATTATAGAATTTGTTACATGGAAAGAGGAAGGAGAAAACAAGACTATGTTAAAATATGTTAGACAGCGAGGTTGTAAAACACTTCAAAATGGAGAAATAGTGATGAATTATCACTGTTGGGACATACAAACCAAAAGGGAAAGGTCTCAAGAATTAAAAGGTTATCTATAAAACAGAAATTTAAGCCCTAATTTTGATAAAATTACCATAAACAGTTCTGAACAAACAAAACACTAAATATGAAAAATTGAAACAGATTCTTTATGCAAAGCAAAAGTGTAGATATTTTAATGAAATTTACAAAATTTAAAAAAAAAAACTTGGCTTTTCAATCATATTTATTTTATAATACAATAAATTATTTTCATTAACTAAATAAATTGCAAATTAAACTGAGTTTTGATAAATAATCATGAGATATATTCACAAAAATAAATAATATTTTGGACAACAGATGGCGATAGCACTGCATTACAAAAATTTATCTGGGTGCCGAGCGCTGTCTTGATCCACTCCTAAAGTAATCATGTGTTTCCAGCTAATCAGACCATACTTCGTTGTTGCCAACTTTTGATCTTTCTAGAAACTTTCTCTAAAAAAATACAAATTTGTCAACAATAAAGCACATATAGTTAGACAAAATGTATTTTATTTAAAAGTACATGCATAAAATATAAGATTCTTTTTTATTTAAAAATTGTTTCAAGAAATTTATTTTTTATAATATTTGAATATTTTTACCCAATTATAAAATGTGAAATTTTACCCGAGTATTTTTACAAATAAAACAACAAGTACAATGAACTAAATTCATGTGACGTCATAGTCACATGATAACTGACCCACGTGTTTTCGACCAATAAGTTCATAAATTAATGCAACCTCATAATTATATCATAAATATAATCACGCGTTTCCAACCAATTAGTTCATGTGCTTCACTGTTGCCAACTTTTGCTTTTTGCAGAAACTTTCTTTTAGAAAGTGCATATTTGTCAACGATATAATAACTATATAATGTAAGTATTTTTTTTTTTAAATTTTGAAAACTGTTTGAAGAATTTTAACACACGTGAACTCTTTACCCAATCATCAAATTTTAAATGTTATCTAAACTTTACAATTTGAACAACTAGTATGTCAATTTTTAATCAATGGGAAACCCATGATTGCCGTTATCATGTGACCATCATGGATTTAGTCGATTAGTTTGATGTCTGTTTTGAATTCAATGGAGAACACGTGTTTGTCTTAATCATGTCATCGTCCTGAATTGAGGCCATTAAGATATGCAAAAATCTTTTTTCCCCTTTCAATTTCGTATTGTTTTGTACATTAATCAAAGATGCATAAAAATTTATAAAAACAAAAAATAGTTTCTTTTGTTTTACTGTTATTTATATTCTTTGCATATGAAATTGATGTGCCTTTTCTTTTATCCTAATGTCTAACTTAAGGATTTAACAAAAAAACTACCGGCATCCATAAATCCAAGCTGCAATTTTTCATTTTTAGGTACATTCGCCGTATAACGCCCCCCCTCCCTTTTACGAAGAAAGCCGAAATGTACGTGCGCAATGCTCTTATGTTTTGATTGATTGAATATTAACGTCGCATTGCTCAGCTACACGAGGGTTTTTGGCGACGGACCACGTAATTTTGGTCAAGTGACGTGGATGACACCTGAGCTGGCACCCCCTCTCCTAACTACCACACCACACCAATGGGTGGGCGTTTCAGTTCTCGACAAATTTAACGTGCATCGCTGCCCTACACGGCGGGTCTTTAGTGGTACTGATCTCGAACTCGTGACAAGGCAAACCACGATCCGATACCTATACCACTCGGCTACCGCGGCCACCTCATATGTTTTGAAGTCATTTATTCAAGGTATTATTCAAAGCTTTACAAAAAAAAAATGTATATTTCTAGAATTATAACCCTTTAAGTTCATAAAAAAAGTCATTTCTTTTAAACAAACAGTATTTTGATTTATGTATATAGAGGTCTAATTTTTTTTCCTATACTCATTTCTTTTTTTAAAGCTCTCGTTTTTACACCCGTAGTATAACGAGCACCCATACATTTCGATCTTATTTTTTGTGTTAAATGTGCGCGTTATACGCCGGATTTTATACGGCATGTGAATAAAAAGATATACTACATGAGAAAACAAATCCATGACCGCTAGGCTACTGTGGTCACAAGAAAAATATCAAATAAAATTTGCTAATTTACCAACATTTCCGTTTTAATTGAAATATTTGAATCATTGACCAAAGCCGAGAAAGGGATATATCAGGATTGATCGTGATGTATCGCAGTACCCAATTCATATTCAAATCTTTCAGTTTTAAAAATTCCGCTGCATAATATCTACAGAAAGGAACGATTCAGAAAATCTGCAAAACATACTGTTCTATATCAGCATACATTTAACATATAATTCAACAATTTAACGCCTAAGAAAAATTTAGAGAAAAACTATAATTCAAAATTTAACGAATTTTTGCAAATATTTCTAAAAGATTTTCTTTGCTATTTTTTCTAATTAATTTTTTAAAGAATACTTTCCGTTTATGGAATTCATATTTTTTTATATTTTCATAAGCGAAGATAATATATTAGCTACCAATGCATGGTATTACAATCATCTAATTAAATAACCTTTGACAATAAAGTTCAGTGAATAGTCCTGTAACATTAACGATGAAATATTAACGGAGAAGTTACCTTACTGTCCTTTGAAATAGGCACCCTCCCATAACTATGCACCCCTGAGATCTGCTATACAACTTTGCAAGAAGTCTTCTTTTAGGATGGAGTTCAAAAGCCTCGTCACGTTTCGTTGGATGTTAGGAATATCGCCAATATCGATAACACGTTTTTCTCATCCCTAAATTCTGGGTAACGATTTATCCCACGGATTCACGGTTAATCTACATTTCATCAGCTATCATGCGCGCAGTTAATTGACGATCTTAAATGATTCATCGCCTCACTTTCATAATGTTTTTGTCACTGACAGAGATCGCCGGTCTTCCGCTAAGGGGGTTGTCAGAAACAGTGTTCTCGAAAACGGGTGAACCCCTCGTGCACTTCATGGACAGTGCTTGATCTTCATAAACACGTACCAGCACCGCATAAGTTTCTTTTGGTGTCTTGCCAAGCTTAAAACAAAAGTTTTAATTGATCTTTTGTTCATTCATTTCCCTGTTCTCGGTAAGAACCAACGTAATAAACAAGCACTTAGTAAAACAAGTCTTACCCAGAATACAAATGAGTCTCAACTGAACAAGGGAGGAGGCAAATGGTCAACACCTGCCACTATGCATATGCAGCGTTCTGTTTCGCCAGTGTTGCCAAGTCAGCCGTTCTGACTTCATTCAGCGAACTTTATTTTCAGAGGTTGTATATAAGGAATTTTTTTGAGAATTAAAAAAAATAAAAATGACAAATTATGTGCATTGGATTTTATTAGAATAAAAGAAGCCACACACAGAGAATCATTAAAAGGTTGGTATGTGAAAATTTGAGTTGCCAAAAAGATTATTAATTTTTTCCTGGAAATCTAATAAATTGAAATCTATTTTCATTCAACTATGTCAGCATCGAAAATTCTGCAGAAATAACAAAAAAGAAGTTGGAATAGATTTCGAATTTATTATCAAAATAGTTTTATAAATAGTTCGAAGTAATGCGCTCAAAAGTCTTCAGGAAATATTTTACCAAACTTTTTCTCTCTTCGAAAATATCATGTTCTATTCCTTAATTTATATAAAAGTACATACACGAATATTTTTTCCCTTGAAAGTGCAATTTGAAGAGAGAAAAAATGCTTTATTAAACGAGTCATCTCACTTTATTTACCATTTGTTTACTAAACTTATGAAATACAATATTAAGTTTCAGAGGAAACTTAATATTATATGCAAAACTTTCAAACAGTAAAAATTTGCTTTATTACGAACATTCGGGGAAAAAATTACACTTTTCTTGAGAAAAACTATTTCCTTAAATTTTATCCTTTATGGTTAAAGCATTGAATAAATGTGAAAAATATTCGAGACTCGTTCATTCATTGCAATAAACAAAAATAAACTTAAGTTAAATGGCTGTAATATTTACAACCGAGAAAGATACGATTTTTTCATTGGTTGTTTTTCATCCGTTTTACATACATACCGTTTTTTTTTTATTATTTTTATGATAGGAGCAAAGTTTGAAAATTAAAACATACAAAAACAAATTAAGTCAATATGACGTTCATAAAATTAAAAACGAAAAATTTTCAATTAATAAGAAGTAATTCTGAGTGTATTTTGTTTCCATGCCTCTCATATATAACGTGACCTTTTAACTAGCTTAATAAGGGGGGGAATAAAACTAGCAGATATGTATTTTTTTAAAAAAATTTCTTCGAAAAACAGAATTTATTTTTACCTTATGCCAATAGAATTATTATGAGAACTTCTGTGTTATTCTTTTCATTTAAATGTTTAAAAAGATGCTTAATTGTTACTATACTTATTTACTATTATACATTGCTTTTTATTATTTTTATTGTGAACAAAGGTATAGAAATAAAATCATTTAAAATGTTAAAAGATTTATTATTAAGTTCTTATAATTGCTAAAAAAGTAAAGAGTTTGTTCAGCTATTAAAAATGTTTCCAGTCATCCACATGATTTAGTTGTTAGTTTTTTACAAAAACTTACCATTTATAATTTTATTTAAAAAATTAAAACAAATCTGCAATTGACATTTGACAACCTGTAGTTTGTTAATGTTAATTTGTATAGCTTTGAGTAATTTTCATAAAAATAGTTATATAAAAACAGTTATGGATAGCTAATATAAATAACGATGATCTAGGGCAGCAACATTGAAGTCAAACATTCGACAGCTATTGCGTATTGCATTTGCTTCAAGCAAAATTTTCGTTATGGTGTTGAATAGATATATTCTGCATTTGTGTGATTTTTGAATGTGGGCTATATAGTAGATTTATTTGTCTGTGTTATCTGTTTCCTGTTAGAAGAAAGTTTATCGTGATTACTAGAGAGTTCTAAAATAAATTTACATTTTCCTCTTAAGAATTTGCTTGTGTGTGGCTTTTTCTAAATTTAAAAGACGATTCACCAAATAACAATATATAAAGGTTAAATTGATAAAAAGAATCGATGCTTTACATATCGCTATTACTTACCCCACAACTTTTTAATTGTACGTCATAAAGTAAAGAAAATATTTTTCAACAAAACAATATAACTGTCTCAAGCGGAATTGAAGAAAAAATAACCTTCTACTTAAAAATATGATTCCTAATAGTCAAGCATTGCATTTTTAATAATTCTTAAGTATGTCGTACTATGCACTTGTATTTCAAAAACATTAACCGAAATAACAGAAACTTTTTAAATGGTTTCAGAAAATAAAAGTACGTTGAGACAGCTCTAGATAAATAAAGGGATTCTATAAAGTATAACAACGAAATCTCATCAAAAAGAAATAAAGGAATTTCATTTTTTACTAGGAAACTAAAACCATATTGCTTTGTTTCAGCTTCTCAGAGAAGAAAATGAATCACAAAGATGCTACTTTGAGAGATCAATTTCTATTTTCTAAGGACTTAAAAGTGCTTTATAAACTCACACAAAAAAACAAACAGAAGAATGCATTATTTCATTTGATAAGGAACTAAAAATAGACATCTTGATAGTCGTCGACTTCATTCTGATTTCATTTTTTTTTTGCCAGTTACAGTATAATAAAACAATATATTTACACTCGCCGGATCAAATAAATAACAGGGGTGGCCAGAATATAACTTACTCCCATAAACGTAGTAGTTTTTAAGGAAAAAATTTTCAGAGGCTCGGAGCAAAGCTAATTTCATCTAAAATGAGTGATAAAAGCTGGCCCTTTTTGATTGATTGATTGTTAATTAAGGCTACACAGTACCCCAAAAAAATTTTAGGAGACAGTACCAGCAAAAATAATTTATTTTTTATACTGAGATAATATTATTAAATTGATTCTGAAAAAAAAATGTCAGTTTTACCAGACATTATTTTACAATTTTAAAGAATTAAAAAAATTTGAAGTATGTTCAAACTCATAAAATGCTTAATTTTTAAAGTTTTTTTTAGTTATTTATGTTTCTTGGATTATTGCAAACAAAAATTAGTATGGATTTGGAAATCTGTTCCCTTGTTGATTTTTATTGATTATTTTTCTAGCTAAACAAGGAAATAACGCAAATTTTTTAAAAAAATGTTAGCTTAAGCATTTTTTTAAAAAAATAATTAGAGATCTCAGACTTAAATTCATTCTAGCTTTTATAGAACATACTTGTTGGAGTATATACAAAAAATTTCAAGATTCTTTCTAGAACAGAAAAAAAAAGCCTTAAAGATAAGAAAGAATTTATGCAACAACCTGAAGAGAAAACATGCAAATAACATGAAATTTACAACATGCATTAGTGTGGAGGTGAGATATGTAAATGATTAGAATTTCAGCGCAGACACACATCACGCGCGACTGTGGCGCCACCTCAAAGCGCTATTTAAAGCTTGGAGATTTCGACGGTTTGTGTTTTTCTTGTGGTTTTTTCAAAAAACGATCAGTTAGGTCTCGTAGAAAACAGCGATCAGCTTTTGATCAAGTATCCGATTTCGACAGAGGAAGGATAGTGCCTTACCGAGATAGTGTATTATCTTTCAAGGAAATCGGTAGTCGTGTTGGACCAAACCAAACAACTGTAATGCGGATATGTGACCGTTGGATGCAGGAGGGTAAGACGGACCGACGTGGTCGATCACATCCACCTCAATGCACCACTTCACGTGAGGACAGGCAAATTGTGCTCATGGCGGTGACGGATCGTTCAGTCACATCACGAAGCGTAGTAGCACAACACATCGAGTCTGTAACGCATCATTCAGTGTCTGCGCGTACCATTCGGCGCCGTTCACAGCGGAGTGGTCTGTCCGCAAGACGTCCATTGCTTGGTCTACCCTTGAAGCAGAACCACAGACGTCTCCACCACCAATGGTACGATGAAAGCAGGATGTGGGTGGCAGAATGGAATGAAATTGTCTTTACTGACGAGTCACGCATCTGTCTGCAACACCTCGATGGTCGGATTCGAGTCTGGAAGCACTGTGGAGAGAGGATGCTGATCAGCTGCGTTATGCACCGTCACACTGGTCCTGCACAGGGTATTATGGTATGGGGCGGTATTGGATATCACTCTCGCACTCCTCTTGCACGCATTGCCGGTACTTTAAGCAGCCAGCGCTACACCTCCGAGGTGTTGGAGCCAGTTGTCCTTCCTTACCTTCAAAGCTTGGCCACAGCCATATTTCAACAGGATAATGCACGACTACACGTGACATGCATTATCCAAAGGTTCTTCGTCAATCACCAGATTGAATTGCGTCCCTTGCCGACTTGCTCTCGGATCTTTCGCCGATAGAAAACATGTGGTCCATGGTTGTTCAACGATTGACCGAGATTACACCCCCAGCTGCCACACCAGATCAACTTTGGCAACATGTGGAAGCTGCTTGGTCTGCTGTACCCCAAGAACACATCCAAAGTCTCTTTGAATCAATGCCGAGGCGTGTGGCAGCGGTGATTTCCAACAATGGTGGCTACTATGGCTACTGACTCTGGCAGGAACCACACTTCACAGAAGTATATAAATTTAACATTAGATACTTGGTCAACATGTTATTTAAAAAATAAATTTTGTTGTGCTACATCTTGTCTTTCTTGGTGTTGCATTTACGGTGGCCAGCAGTGTATTAAAACACTACTTTAATTAAATATGACTAAAAATATTTTTTTCAATGCAAAATATATTTTGCCATAATAGTGATACCATTTGTTACAACGACAGGTTATTCAACCTAATTCAAACACAATATTTTAATAAAAATAAGCTTACTAACTCAAGCTAAAAATCACCAGGTAAAGTATAATTTTTTTAATTGGGGCAGTCTAGTAAGTTTAAGATTTTGATGCACAACTTTAAAATACTAAAATATACAATATGTTTACTATAATGTAGTTAAATACATGAAGGAAATATCCAGTTATATCTGCAATGCAATACTTGTATTAAGTCTATTTGTAATATCAGCTGAGGGCTGATTTTAGACACATCATTTTCAGTAGTATTTCATGCACAGATTTAATGAGAATCAGCTCTTTTGCACAGTGAATATTCATTGGCACCAGGAGTCAAACAACACTGGCCATGAGTTCACAACCCTAAGCACTCGACTACCACTGTAACAAAAATTGGCCTCCAATATAAAACTAAAGACTATTTTTCAATTCCTACATTAGTTCACACTCTCCCTATATACACACACGTACATACATACATATATCTTACTCAAATTTTAATCGTTACTGAAATGCTTTTTATTCCTCCACTCAAGTTTGTGACTGCTCTATCCGCGTCCTTCTGACTAACAAGTCCTCTTGGGAAATCTTTGGTCCTTTAAGACTATTTTATTTGCAACGAACCCTCTGAACTGAAGAAGAGAACGTGAAAGTAGGTCTTCTATGCATCGTGTAAGCATTCGAGCTAGAAGAAGAGAGAGTGAGAGAGATTACTAGCGGTTGAGAGATTAATCAAATTGATCGTACAACGCAGGTATTTCATAATTAATTTTTAATCATCAAATAGCAGCATGTATTTGATTTTTATTAACGTGACGATTGGTCACTAGAGATTAGATAGCTAGGAGAGTAGTATATTCGAACCTGAAGTAAGTGTACCGATCTTTAAAGTCTTCTCGTACTTTGCGTACCTCGTTATTTACCTACATATTTAGATTGCTTGAACTTGTGTTGTTTAGTGTGTGACAAATAGGGTAATTTCGGACATGGCTAGTCTTCCTTCCCTGCCTCCCACATCTTTAGGCCTGAATGAGAGAAAGTTACATGTTCAAATACATTTTTTTAAACTTGTAGTGGATGACACTTGATATTAATACAATTTTTTAAAATATTAATTCATCAATTTTTAATTAATGGATAAATAGTAAGCAAGAATAATTGTCCAACACCCTATATAAAAAAGAAAATGGCTAGTTGTGTCCCTGTAGCGCAATGGATAGCGCGCGTTGGACTTCTAATCCAAAGGTCGTGGGTTCAATTCCCACCATCCTTTCTGAGAGTGTAATTTCTTTTTACTATACTATTTTCTTGGAATAATTAAATTTAATTAATGAATAAATAGTAACAAACAAAAATAATAGTCCTACACCCCATATAGAAACGAAAATAAAAAAATTGCGAAGAAAATTGCTTTCTGTTTTGCCACTTAATATTTTGATTCTGTCCTATGTATACACATATTTATATTAGGTGTAGCTATTTAATAAAAAGTAACTAAAATAACATTTACTTTGTTAACCTAAGTGGGAACTGACTTTTTTTTACATTACTTGTTAATGCTTTAATCACTCCTGAATTAAAATATAGCTATTCTTAAAAATTCAAAAAAAAAGTTAATGTATTGCAGCTCAAAGGAAGAATGAGATATTCAAATTTTTTTATAGCTGATTAAAAATTTTATTAAAGTGTTAAAATAAATTGTACCATTGTAAATCAGCAGCACATAATTAAAACTTTTTCTCGGCATTTTGGAAAATTCAAGTCCTGATTCTAACAATGACATGAAGTGAAATAATGTGATCACTGCCTGCAATTAAATGACAGTCGGACCTCTATTTAACGACGCCGCAAAATTCCGAAAGAAAACTCGTTATGTGGAAAATTCATTAAATAGAGATTCATTTTTAAGATACTTTAGAAATCACATAAAAAACAATTTTTAAACATATAAATCCTATATATTATTTTTAAAAAAATTATTATTCACATCTTTTTTCTAAATTGTTATTTATTTTGCATATCTTACCTATTAAAAAGGAATCTGCAAGGAAAACAAGAAAAAAACGTTCTACAGGAATACACTGTGTATATATATATTTTCAACTTTAAAAAATAATTTTATATTAAAATTAATAATTTTTTTAATTACAGTTTCCAATTTCAAGCCTACAAGTAATTTTAAATTTGTTTGAAAAATACATTTATGGTAAAACCAGTTCAATATCATTGCCCACCATAAAATGTTTTTGAAAAATGTCCTGAAATACATTTTATAACAAAGTGGCTAAATCCAGCTTTATTTTATAAGCGTGCAAAAATTACCTCTTGCATCCTTAAATTTATTTACTGGTAAAATGTATTAAGCAACACTTACTAAAAGAGAAATCAGAGGGATAAAAAGAAGCTTGATTTGTTCGACTTTCCCTGTTTGAAAAACATTACGGGATATTTTATTGCTGCCCATGCTGAGAATGAGGGTGTCACACATTGCTGCCCATTCGTCTTGCAAATCGACCAGTTCAAGTATCAGCTGCCCACCATAAAAATGTGCTAAAAGAGAGAATAATTTGAAAACTGTCCTGTTCGGCAAATGACATGTCGGACTATATAAAAAGACAAATGGAAGAAGAATCTAAATAACCCCGTTGAAAAATGTGAAGGTCTGTACGATATCATGATGCCTCCCCAAACGAGAACACCGTGACCTCCATCGTTATATGTTCAGAGGGATTTATCCCGCTTTCTCCAGATATACTTTATAAACCGCACTAAAAATCAAATCATCTTAAAAGTTCATCCCCACACTATATATTAAATAGAACACCTTCTCCGTAAGGCGTTAAAGGTACACACCGTACAGGGCGTCGTGCAAACAGACCACCACCGTTCTTCTGGCCACGGTAAAACGCGATATCGGTCGTCCAGTCGCCTGTGTCGTGTGTCTAGCGATTTCTCCCGCTGTCTGCCGCCTGTTTCTTCTGGCCTGTAAGACAATGTACCGGTATCTGCGGGTGTGGTTCCTCGTGGATATTGAGTTGAGTTGAGTTAATTTAACGTCGCACTGTTGTTACACACGAGGGCTTTTGGCGACGGACCACGTAATCTTGAACCACGGTCAAGTGAACCCCCTCTCTCTAACTACCACACCACACCAACGGGGGAGGAAGCTCTCGACAGATTTAACGAAAACGGCGGGTCTTTAACTCATGACAAAACCTTAACCACTGGGCTACTGCAGCCCTCTGAACCCCCGGATAGCTGTTCCTGTAGTTTGAAATTGTCTCCAAAGTCGTTCATGCTGTGTATTTTCCACATATTTCCTCCAACTTCCCAATGAAAAAAGCATCCAGATGTCGTTAACAGATTGATTTTTCGCCATTTCTCGCTAAAATATTTTTAACTGAATTTTAAAATACTGACAACATGCTTTATACTACTCAGACACTCCCCCATGTCTACCTGCATATCTGCGCATGTGCTACCGTACATCACCTTACTTAATCTCCTGATTGGTCTTTCTGTCCGCTCTGCCTCTTCGTTCAGCTTATGCTAATTTTTCGACTTCGTCCTTAATTTTTGCACACCAGTGAATCTTTTAATATACTTTATAAAACCACATAAAACAAATTTCAAATTCATAAACACTTTTTTATACATCTTAACCATAAAAAAATGCAAGGGGAAAAAAGAATGTCGAAGAATTCACTGTATTTTCAATATTAAGAAAATAACTTTGCACTAAAATAATGAATTTTAAAGACATTTTATAATTGAAAGCATACAAGTAATATTAAAGATACATTATTTAATAATTAGAACTCGGTACAACTCCACTGAGGGTGAAAGAGGATATCGAAGATGTTCCTAGAGAACTTAAAAAAAAGAGTTAAGAGTTAAAGGTTGTACTTCTTGGATGAAACGTCCAGAACTCTATTTCTCTCGGCGTGTTAGGATCTAATAAGACCAGTTCAAGATTTATGACCACCATAAAATGTGTTAAAGAGAGAATAACTTGAAATTTTTTCAAAAATACTTTAAAAAAAGGGAGAACAAAAATTGAATCACAAAAGAAAAAGTTCGTTCTATAGAAAATGCACTTCACTATAGAGGTTATTTTACGAAGAAAATTGTGAAATGTTCAAAGCTCCAGGAAAAAGTTCGCTACATAGAAAGATTCTCAATATAGAGATCTATTATATAGAGGTTTGACAGTATTTTAAAAGGGAAAAAAATTGAAACACAAGAGAAAAAGTTCGTTAAATAGAATATACACTTCGCTATTTGGAGGTTATTTTACGAAGAGAAGAGTAAAATATATATTCTTATATATTCTTGTTTCAGAAAAAACTTTGCAAAATATAGAGGTGCGTTGTTTGTTGGTCCGACTGTATATTGAGCCTCAAAAGACCATAAAAGGCATTTGGAAGAGTGAGTGAATATTACCGTCGCACTATTCAGCGACTCGAGGGCTTTCGGTGACGGACCTCATCATTTTGAACCACGGTCAAGTAATTAAGATAGCACCTGAGCTGGCACCCCTCTCTCCTAACTTCCACACCACACCAACGGAAGAGCATTTGAGCTCTCGATAGATTTAACGTACATCACTCCCCTACATGGCGGGTCTTCAACTGTACTAGGCTCGAGCTCATGACACGCCAGCCACGAGTCCGTTATCTTGACCACTAGCCTACCGTGGCCCCAATAGCATTTGGGAAAACCTATGAAAAGGTAAGTATCAAACTGCGTGTTCCGACCGCCTTTAGAGTGACTTGCAGCTATGAAATCAACATGAGCGTTTGTATGCAGTTAGATGCTTTAAATAAATCCAGCATCAAAATATGTTTACCACTAATTATATTGTAGAGAGAGATGTTAAAAGTTTATTTTTATAAGCTCTATATTTCTTTCAAATTATTATGAGAAGGAATAAAAAGTTTTGTTTAATTTTGGGGCAATTTCTGACTTAATATTCTTAATAAAATAATATAGCACACGGGGTAATTACAAAAACAAAAAAAAAGATGCATTCCATTAAATTTCTTGATCTCCTGAGTTTAGAATCCCCTTAAATTGATGTTCAAGCAACAAAACAAAAATACATTTGGTAAACAAAACAAGAAGACAGATGTTAGTGATCTAAACTCTCGATCATTATCATCCAGAATCCAGACAAGTAATGTCTGAAATGCCCTTTTCCATTTAAAATCAGAAAATGAGAAGGGAAATAACCAAGTTGAAGCTTCAACAGGGAAACTATACATCTCATAACAGTGTCTTAAACACACCTTTTTTGCCCTTTGTGTATTTCTAGATTAAACTATGTTAAAACTCCAAAGTAAAGAAAATGAAAGTAAAAATTAAATTAATTGTTCCTTTCAGAATTTGTTTTCCCATTTTGATTACATCCAGTAGTAAGTTAAAAATTATTTACACACATACAACTATTTTTCACCTGTAAAAGTCTTACTACACTAATTATTTGCATGTTATTTTAATGCATAATAGGAATAATGAAGCTGTAGTTTATTGTAATTATTCGAAAAAAGATTTGTTTGTCCTAAGCCTTCAGATTCTGAAATACCAATGCCTTCAGCGAAATAAATTATTTAAACAATTTAATTTTCAATCGAATCATTTATCTTAAAAAAGAATTGTGTAGTATGAACTCCTTTTTTCATTAATTATTTTCAGATGATTCCTGTCGTGAAAATAATAATTTCGCTCTACATTTTCTTTGCAGACGATTTGATTTAAAATGGATTTAATTCATATTTAGCAAACATTAACTTTTTACTTTTTGGCAACAGAAAAATTAATATATATAAAAAATTCTTCAATATTAAGAATATTGTAATTGTAGTGTATTTGGATTTGATTACGAATTGATATTTTTGTCTATAATATTTAAAACCTAAGTACTTTAAAACAGAATTTCACAAAATATTTTTGCAGAAGATTTAATTTAAAAATGCTAATATTTTCTAGAAGATGTTCTCTAACAAATTTACTCCAAAATGAATGTGTTAAAAATGGTATAATCTGCTTTTGTTTAATAGAAATATAGAATCAAGAGTTGAAAATACTTTAACAAAAATTCAAGCAATTTTTTCCTCGAAATTTATCTTTCTATATCAGAAAAAAAAAGTAAAAAATAAATATAAATCAAATAAATATAAACTGAAAAATAATCCAAAAAGTAGAGCTATTTTCGATTTCTATTTGTTTTCTTGCATTTTTAGAAGTGTTTTCTCGTTTACTTGGGTGAAAAAAAATTCGGAGAAAAAAACATTAAAATTGAAAAATTATAAATTATGCTATAAACAATAAAAAATAATACAATAAAAAAATTTGGAGTATCTTTCTTCATTTTATTAGAAGAATAATGCTTGTGAAAGAATAAATAATGTTAAAAATGTATTATTCATTTTAATTAGTGTAAAAAATATAATTTTTAGTGAAACTGTTGAGAAATATTGTATTTTTTTTCTGTTACAGATCTCACTTAATGATTTAAAATAGAATTGTTTTTAACTCCCCGTAAAAGAACATTTTTCCTAATTCATTTTGACATGATAAATTGTAAAGAGACAGCATGTTAAAAAAATGCATCTGGCATAGCCAAAAAAATTAATTTCCAAAAGTATTTTTTCAAATTGTTTTGACTATTAAAGTTTTGAAAATAGAAAAATGTTAAAACAATGTATTTCTAGATAATTTTATTAATGTTTTTTTTATAAATTAGTTTAATACATTTCTACAGAAAGTTTTAAAATATATATAAGTTAATAAATAGTAAAAACAAAGCTTCGGAAACGTTGAAAAGATCTCCAGATCTATAATTAGATTCGTATTTAATATCTAATTTTGTAATTAGTATTGAGAAACAAATTTTACACCTAAAATTTTTAATTTCAACATTAGAACAAAATTTTATATATTATTATTTCTTAAACAGTTTGGGTGCAAAAAGGTTTTGTATCCAACTTTTGTAAATATAATGTAAGAATTTGTTTTTTGTTGTTACTTAAAAAACAATTTTAAAATATTGTGATAAGAAAAGCACTTCTACATAAAATGACAACAAGTATTCATTAATATATGATTTACCATTCATCCTCAAGCATGCAGAATTAAAATAAATAAGACAATATATAAACTGTCTGCCTGTTTTTAACACAAATTTAATTTTTTAAATTTGTTCCATGCAGAGTTCTGCACAAAACAGCTTTAACCAGAAAGGTACATAACATGAAAATTTTTATATAAATGAAAAAAACGCCGTCACATTGGACGTAAGTAATTCAATTCCAATAAAAAAACTGCTGCTTTCGACCGACAAAAAAAAAGAATGTTTTACTTCATCTCAATCCAAGAGCCCTTTTATTCCTGAATACGATACTTTTATAATGTTCTGAAAATATGTGATATAACCGTGCAAGGTAATGAGCTCAATTCATGTGACTTCATAATCACATAATCATTATCACGTGTTTTTTAGCCAATCAGTTCAAAATCTCTTGTGTGGCTGCGGTAGCCTAGTAACAAAGTAACGGATTCGTGGCCGGCGTGTCATGAGTTCGAGCCTAGCGCCGCTGAAGACCCGCCGTGTAGGGAAGCGATGCACGTTAAATCTGTCGAGAGCTTAAACGTCCTCCCGTTGGTGTGGTAGTTAAGAGAAGGGGTGAGAGATCAGGTGTCATCCTCGTTATTTGACCATGGCTCATAATAACGAGGTCCATCGCCAAAAGCCCTCGTATTGCTCAACACAGTGCGACCTTAATATTCACTCACTCACTCACTCAAAATCTCATGTGACGTCATAGTCACACGATAAAAGCAATCATGTGCTTCCAGCTAATCAGTGCAGGCGCTTTGTTATTTCCGATTTTTGATCTGTCTAGAAACTCTCTTAAAAAATGCAAGTTTGTCAACAACAATAATGCCTCCCCCCCCCCCACACACACACAGGTAGACAAAATACATTTCATTTAAAAGTGCATGCATAAAAATAAGATTTTTTTAAATTTTAAAATCATGTGAAGAAATTTATATTTTATAACATTTGAACATTTTTACCCAATTATAAGACGTAAAAATTTACCCACGATTTAGAAATAGAACAGCAAGTACAATTAGTTTGACATGTGTTTTTAGTTCAATGGAGAACACGTGTTTGTCTTTATCATGTGACCGTTAGGAATTGAGCCCATTGGCCGTATCCGGTGAATGATGACGAAATTTGTGCCGCTCTACTGCAACATTTAACGATGTAATGAAAAATGATGTTTGAGAAATAAGGTTTCATAGTTAATACAGTATTTTCGCTAGACGAGTAAATAAAAATGAAGAATAGTTCAGTGTTTCAAAAGAATTAGAACTAAAATAAGTTAAAGAAAAGCCCATTAAAGAGAATTAGAAAAGAAAATATACACCGCCCTCGAAAGTTAATGTATAACGTGTTTGCAGTAGCTCAAGCTTAAAAAAAGGGGGGCAGTAAGAAACAACTTCAAAGTTTATAAGAATGATAGTAATGACCTTTAAGAAATTTATACAAAAACTAATATCCAGTACTTTTACTTTTAAAAAGAAATGCACATTTACTAAGAAGTTGATTAAATTGCGCAAAAATCAAAGTTTTGTATTTTCGTATGTGCATTTTGTACAGGGTTGCTGATCCTCAATGGTTACAGCTAAATTCGTTGGTAATATCCAGGAGAGTCTAGCAATATTTACGAGAATTCGTTTACCCAATTCGTTCTATTGACAGACGTTTGGATGGAGGGAAATTCGGTAGTCTTAAGGCCTTATCACAAACGTGTGTCTCGGAGTAACTCCAGTCTCTTTAGAACAACCATTTCAAGCAGATGTGAGGATGAAAGGTTGCCGTCAGTCGCCCATCCGGTATAGTGGTTAACGACGCTGACTGCTGTGCCGTTGGGACTGGGTTTGAATCCCGGAGAAGACATGGATGTTTGTAAATGTATAGTGCCTTCGCGGCATGGGGATGCTTTAAATAGACATCGAGCCACAGGTCTTCTCGTGAGGTTGGTGAAGAGGGAAGAGAGGTGGGAGGCCCCTCACCACCCACAGGGTATTCTCCCTCTAAATTAGGGTGAAACCGAGCTAAATCGTTCTGTCACCAGCATGGTGCTCAAAGCTGCGACTAACGACAGGCGTTACTTAGCCCTTTGCCATGATGAATTTCGTGGGCCTTGATCTGGCCCTTGCCGATCAGGTGGCATTAGTAACAACAACAACAAAGTTGCCGTAAAGGCCGTATCACACGCAACTTATTTCAAGCAATTTTTCTTCCTACTGAGGGTGAAGGGTTGCCGTAAACAAAACGACATGCTCTGACGTCAACCGCGCACTTTCACCACATTGAAATGTTACTCGCCGATTTTTCTCCTTCGGAAACAACCATACATTATTTTTTTTATACCGCTCGAACTTACAGGATTCCTATTGGCTGTAATTCCAAGCAATTTTTTATTCCGGGCAATTTCTTGAGCTCACTAGCAAGAAATTGCTCTAAAGAGGTTGCTATGGCAACTGAGTAAAAATTGCTCGAATTGGACGAAAAATTGCTTAAAATGTATACGTGTGATACGGCCTTAAGCAAAAGGATACGCCGAGCTCTATCTGTGAATTGAAAAATTACTCGCTGATTTTTCTGCTTCGGAAAACGAACATCCAATGTTATTTATTTTAATCCCCTCGCGTTTTTGTTGACAGTCGTAAGCAGAAATGGAGTCCCATTCTGTTTGAAAGATTATATGCCATTAAAATACTATGCACCATTTCTGATGCGTTTGACGAAGCCCAGGATGCCATCTTGTTTTTGACGTAGGGAGATGAAAAGCCCCATTGTCTGGAATTTCGAGCAATTTTAGATTGGGTAGAAATTGTTCAAAAGGTTTGTTTGAAAGAAAAATTGCACCAAATACGTATACGTGTGGTAAGATCTTTAAGCAGATGCTGCTGGAAATCTCAATTTGGCTTTCATTGCGGTGAGTGAGTGAATATTAACGTCGCTACACGAGGGCTTTTGGCGACGAACGACGTAATTTTGAACCAAGGTGAAGTGACGTGGATGACACTTGAGCTGGCACCCTTCCCTCCCCTCTCCTAACTACTATACTACACCAACGGGAGGATGTTTGAGCTCTCGATAGATTTAGCGTGCATCGCTGCCCTACACGGTGGGTCTTTAGTGGTAATGGGCTTGAATTCGTGACAAAGCAAATCACGATCCAATACCTATACCACTCGGCTACCTCGGCCACCTTTCATTGCAGTACAACAGCAGTCGTTGGTTCAGTTTCAATCTAAAGATTCTGTGTCTAGAAGACATATTCGAGGTCATTCACAACACCCACGGGACATCATTTTCTAAATCTTGCGAGCCGATGGAGAAATACAACATTACCTCGGTTTGTTGCAGATTATTTTGTCGCATCATCAACAAGAATCCAGCTACTACGGTGCGACAACGTATTTACGATACAATTTTCTGTGCATATATATATTCAAGCATACCAACGATTATGATAAAATTTTGAATGTTACTTATTGATATATCGAAAACTTTCAAGAAATCGTCACACAATCTAAGTATAATTTCCTTATGTAGAGTCTAATTTATGCATATAAAATTATTAAAATTTTATTGAAATACTGCAGCTAACTTTTATTTTAGTAAACTATTTTTTTAAAAAATATATAAATTCTAATAAACAAAAATAGAAAATATATTAATTAGTTTGGGGGATGAAACAACATTTATCATCTATGTCAGATAAACAAAACGGAGTTAGATAGAATCTTCCCAATAATATATAAACTCACAATATATATATATAATATTCATAATATAAATTATTTTAATAAGAATTTTGATCATGAGCTCGTTTTTAATGGGAAAAATATGCTTTTGATCATGTTATTCAGAAATCAACTTCGTTCCAAGAATGAAGAAAAAGCAGAACATCAAAGATCAAACGCAAATGGACGGTTTACGTAATTCACTGGAAATTTTCTTCTAAAAGAGCAAAAGGAATTCGAAAAAAAATGGAGAGACAGTTTTTTTAGGCATCTGAGCCACTCAATTACAAAAAAAATAATCTTAATTCACCTAACAAGTTAATTGGAATTTTATTCTTTTCTTGTAATTTCTTAGGATTATTTATTTTTTACTGCGAAGATTATGAAGAAATTTGAAAATATTCAAGTAATGGAATAAGGGATATTTTTTCGTAACTTATTTTTTTCCTTTTATGATTTTTCTTGTATTCGATTTATAAGGAGGGAAACGCACGCAATACATTTATCTGAAAATATCAAAAACTAATTTTTTTTATAGATTATACTTTAACAAGTACTTTTTAAAAATGTTGGAATATAATTATCATAGATTATATATGATCACTTTTATATTTTGAAGAACTATAACAAAAAAATATAACTACCTTCGTTATATTATTTAATTTGTCTCTCTAGAATCTAATAATTAAAGACATTAACTAATAAGCCATTAATAATGAATAGTTAATAATGAAAATTAAAACTGATAATCTGCATATATTTCCCCTTTTTTAAAGATTTTTAAAAAATAAATTATGAAATTTTGGTTATAGATAAAATAGATGTTTTATATAGTTTATACTTGTGTGTGTGGGGAGGAGGTAAAGATGACGAAAACCCTCTAACGAGATCATATGATTTATTAAATGCTAACGATTTATCTACCATCTTTGCTGGGTATTTCATGATTATATGTAACTGTATATATATTTTTTAAGTAATTGATATACAAGTCTGAGGGATTTAAATTCATTTTCTCCATTTCAAAATGAATGTTTTAAGCTATCATTTGGGTTGCAAGGAGTAAATTTTCCGCGTATAAATTTTAGTTGTAATACTTTAAAAGATTAACTAATAATATAAAATTATAAATAGATTTTTTAAGTAAATTGATAGCTAAGTCTAAGGTATTTAAATTCTATTTCGCCTTTTCAAAAAAGAAACTATAATCTATCATTTGGGTTGCAAGGAGTAAAATTTTCCTTGCAAAAACCTTAGTTGTGTAAATTTTTAAAAATTAAAAATATTGCTTTATTTTCAAAAAAAATTTAATTTAGACGGGGGAAATTATTATTTTTTGTATTATGAGTATAAAAGTGTTCTTATTTTTAATATAATCTATTATCTTAAAATTCTGGCATGTTTGTTTATAATCGAATCCGTATTTAATCACTGAATGTATGCATATGTGTGCGTTTTAAAAAAATAAAATAGTTATATTTCTAATTCATTACATCCTTTTTTCTATTTAAATGGACATTTATTTTGTTTCTTTCCAAAAAGAGAGAGAAGATTGCTTAAAGTTCCACTGTGCGGCAACGTTAAAATTTTTATTCAAAAAAAATTCTACTCCCATATTATATATAAATATATATTCCCCTTTTACAATTCTATTATTATAATGTTTAATCTATGATAGAAAGTGAAATAATAAAACGCAAAAATAAAGATTGTGACAGATTATTGCTTTCAGATTTTTTCGTAATTCTCATTATTCATCTCCTTTGTATAAAATAATAAATTTTATCAGATTGTGCAGATCTGCCTGTTTTTCTTTAAACAGTCAATTTGCATACTTTTGGGGGTACATTTTTAAAAACACACACATTTTATTTATGAACGTCATATTTATAAATGCGTAGCGTCGAAAAGTTGTACGAATATATATTTTTCGCTATATTTATTCACATAAATATTTATTTGTTCTAAATGACCTAGATTTTACATCTGCGATTTTTAAGAAAATCAAATTAATTAATGCGTTTTAAATTCTAGAATCATTTATCTTCGGTTTTCAGTGCATTAAAAATTCGTTTTTACTATCTTTTAAGAATTTTCATTTTAATTGTCTTATTTCACTACAATTTTTCATAACATTCCTTATTTAAAACATTGTGGGGTTTTTCGAAAATATTTTTCTTACTAGCGATCGGTAAGTTTATACACTCAAAAAGCACAGAAAAATGTCACTTTGTTGAATGAAAGTATAAATCTATAAATGGTACATATACAACAAAATTTGAAAATGTTTCTGTATTTTACTGCTCTTTTTTGCACACAATAAGTGAAAGTTTTATAGTCAAATAAGGAAAATGAAGCCTAAGTATAAATAAAAAATATTTATATTTTTCTTAGAATAGAATTTTTGTGAAAGAAGTTCTTTTGAAAAAGAGAAGTTTGAAAGAATAAAACGTCAAATTAAATTCATCCGGCTTTTGCTTATAATTAAAATGCAAAATTAAATAGCGATAGATATTTTTATTTCTCAAAATTTACCATAAAATCCGGGGGAGGGGTGTAGCGTGCACCTCTATATTTCAATCTCATTTTTTGTGTTAAAAGAGCGCATTATACATCGGATTTTACGGAAAATATTGATAATATTTAGGAAAAAAAATTCGGATAATTATGATTTAAATTGAATTGCCGATTAATTACAATTTTTTTAATAAGTTAGCATACAGTTAGTTTAAAATTATTTTATTTTCCTAAAATAAATTGTCATTAATGAAATTTTTTAAGAATTCTTTTAATGATATCAAAAAATTCTAAAACTTTATCAAACAGATGAGTAAGTGATTATTAACGTCGCAGGGTAAAGCAATAGAGTACTATTGGCGACTTATGTAAGAAATTTATTGTTAAGGGGAAAAAAAGAATTCCCGTATGTGCACTTTAAAAAACCGATCGCAATATGCATGATAAATAAGTCAATAGCTTATTGAAGTGAGTTTTTATTAACATCACACAGTAAAGTAACACAAAGGCTGTTGATGACGGATTTCTTTATTTTGAACCTCCGGCAAGGGATGCCAGTACGGCTCTTCTCAACTGGCACTACCCTCTCCAAACTTCCACGCTACACGAAAAGGAGGAATTTGATCCTCGATCAACTCCTCTATCACTGGGTCTTCAGTAGCACCAGAGCTCGAATTCAGGACTCAAAGTAGCAAGCAATGAGCTCTAGAGCATGTCCACTCCACTAACAAGGCCATGGAATGCTCCATAATTCCATCAGTAAATTATAAAATTTCATTAAAGAGAGTATAAATTAATGATAGCATTGGGTCTTCACTGGCACTAGAACTCGTGACACGCAGGCCACGAGCTCAGGACCACGAGGCTGCCGCGGCCACTTGTAATACAGAAATAAAAGGCTTATGGTATAGCTAATTTGTCTTATATCAGGGATGGCAAATAGCGGCACACCAAGACGATAAAAAAAACAGGCAGAAAATGTTCTCTATATTTGGGTCAACATATATTTGCGAGTTTAAGTTTTTCTTGCTTGAAGATCAGTAAAAGTAAATATAGATGAAAATTGGCTGACATTAACTAGCAGGCGACAAAAATTTCAACAAGCAATCTCATCCCTGATTTCAAAAACAATTGTAGGGAAAGAGTGATAGGGTACATTTGTCTCGTTCAGCTGATTCTAAAATTAAATGGATTTGCAGCTATTGATATGAAATGAGCCCAATAAATTGAATAAAACTTCCACACTATTATTTAACTTATATTCATTACTTTGCCGGCTGGGTGGCGTAGTTGGTTTGTCGCTGACCTTCTATACCCAAGGTTGCGGGTTCGACCCAAGCCGATGGATTTTCCTGGTGCAGAAAATCGACAGCGGCCATGTGGTATGATTATACGACATGCAAAAGATCCCTTGAGGGTACGACTGGCTTGGATACTCTCGGCGAAATTAAATTCCTAAGTACAAATTTCGCATCGGCAGAGCTGAGGTGCCTCTCTCTGGGAAAGAAACTGGGTGTCAAAATTACTTGGGGTAATTGGTATCGCCTAAATCAGTGATGGCGAACCAATGGCATGCGTGCCATCGGTGGCAAGCGACACGATATTTTGGGCATGCCAGCGATCATAACGGCTTGCAATTTAGTTCAAAATAGTAAATTTCACTATGAAGCATTACGAACAAACGCGAGTGATCGATCACGGGGTGGAGGAGAGCACACTATTTATTGCCTTGGCTTAGGTAAGTCGTGGACTTCAATCGCTAATAATGCAAAGTTTGTCTACGCGTAGCATATTCACAATTTAGTTGATACAACTGTATTTTAAAATTTGTGTTATATTTAAGATTTTATGTGTTATATTTCCGTAATTAATACTTCAATGCAAGAATTTTCAGTAAGATTTTCTCAATTTCTTGAATTCTCGGAAACGCTCAAGTTTATTTTGTACCTTGATGTGACCTCATTTGAAAAATTAAACTTTTCCCGATGCGATTGGTTGTAAATTGAAGAATTTGAATCGCAACATATTGATTTCATGTCTGATTCAATAAGAATTCATAAATGTATTGAAACTAAGAAAAAGTTGGAGTTGATAAAAACAGAAAGATTAACAAGAAATATAAGTAAAAATGCCTATAACGAAATTTTCGAAACGTGGAATTCGGTTCGAATGACATTTAACAGTTTGTAGAAACTAGCTCATACTATTTTAACCATATTTTCATCTACCTATGCTTGTGAGTCTTTATTTTTAGAGATGAACAACAAAAAAGACTCACTTAGAAACCACTTTGGCAGATGACTCCAATTCAGCCTGTATTCTACTAAAAGTGACATCTTACAATCCTAACATAAGTTATCATTTAATCTGCAAAAACAGAAGCCACACTAATGCTACTTAATTTGAATTACAAATAACTAAACCTTTACTACTATACAGTGCAAAATGTATTTTTTGTAGTAAATAGTTTCGAGTTGCTTGTATTTAATTGTAATATTTTCCCAATAATTACAAATCAAAACATTTTAACGGCACGTTTATACCTCATCAAATATTTCTTTAAAAAAATTGGCACGCTGCTCAAAAAAGGTTCGCAATCCCTGGCTTAAATGATGCCGCACTCAAAAGTGATACCAGCTCCTGGGAATGTACTAGGTATGCAAATACAAATACGCAGCCCCATTACAGAAAAATATTCATGGATTTTTATATTGATATAATTTATACCTTTTCTGAGATGCAAAGTTAACTAAGGAATGCAATCTTTTTAATTAAAAGTGCGACCCTCCCGTATCCATCGCTTCCACAATGCGCGGCCAAAATTATTTCCCTCCCCTGTCTTACATTATTCAAGAAGAAAATCTTACAATTTCAACTCTAACGGATTTAATGAGGGAAACCACCAGAAACGTATATTTTTTTAAAAAAACAATAATTTTAAAAAATTATAAAATTTTTCAGCAGAAAAAATAAATAAAACCATTGTGAAGTAATTGAGAAACATCGAAGTCAAATTTTCCTAATTATCACGTACGATTATAATCATATCATTAATAATTAAATTATAAATTCGATAGATGGTGTAAATAAATTATATTTTACGTAATTTGGGAAAACAGTACTTCAAAGCTTAAGCGAAAACGGAAAATTAAAATAATGCTTTCTTTAAAAAGAAAAAAAACAGGATGAAATGACGCTATCGGTAACTGACCAGGCACATCCTATTTTGTGACTTTATAACGCAACATATAATTGGGTAAATTCCTGCGACGTCATATTGACAGGATAACTGCAATTACGTGTTTCCAGCCAATCAGTTTATAAATTCATGTAGCAGCATAATAACATGATGATTGCAACTCTTCACTGTTGTCAACTTTTGCTTTTTGTAGAAACTTTCTATCAAAAAGTATTGCAATAGTGGTATCTACATAAGACAGTAACAGTCTCCGGACAGGGGTGATCCCTTTTGTCTAGTGGTATGTTACGTGTAAACGAATCCATGGGTCGCGGGTTCTGTCCTACCGGATAAGCGCCACTTCAGTACATATATTTGTCAACAATAATAGCGCACACAAGTAACCAAAATGGATTTGATTTAAAAGTCTATATATAAATAGATGTTTGTATGTGTGAAATCGCATCTTCTCCAACACCGTTTAACCGATCACTATCAAAATTGGCATGTACATGTATTTTTTTGTGTAGAAGGTTTTTGTGCTATCCTCTTTGTTGCAGATCTCCACCAGGAGGCGCTATAGCATATCAACTTCTGCACCGTTCCATCAATCGCCAAGTTGCCAACGTGGTCGCCAAAAAGGATGCCAACTTGGCTCTATCATCAACATTTCGCTATGTTTCCATTGAATCGCCATTATAATGTAAGGAACGGCCTTGCTTGCGAATATTACTATTATAAAATAAAATAAATACAACAGAAAGTAATATTAACATATTTCACGTCTAGATATAAATTATTTACCATATTTTAATCGTTCATTGCACAAAATTTGTAACAATGCGTTACTTTTGCGGAGCAAAGATCAGCTTAGGAAGGTGTTTTCAAAAATCAACCCACAAGAGAGTTACGGGGAGTTATAAATAATAATAAGAAGAAAACTTTTTATCAGCTATTAGATCTGCAGGCTTAAAATTTAACAGATACGGATTTTTTTGTTCAGCTGAGATATGCAATAAGCTTTTTTTGTTTAATTTGCAATTCACGCGAAATTAACTCATTAAAAACTTCTTTATCCTTTAATCTGTATTGTTTAATTTTTCAATTCACCCGTGCGAAGAACGGGTATACCAGCTAGTATAATATAAAAATTATTTTAATTTTAAAAATCTTTTTTAAGAATCTTAAAAATATTTCGGTACAAAATCACAAATTTTTAAAAGCTGGGCAACAAGTACATAATCTAATGTAAGTTTTGAATTCAATGAAGGACATGTGATTGCATTATCATGAAATCGTCATGAATTTAACACGTTGTTCTATACAAAGTTCTGTAAAGAACAATCATAGGCCATCAATGGCTTTTAAGATTAATAGAATAAAATATTAAAAATAAATTTTTCCTTGGCATGAAAAAAATATAAAAGTTAATTATTGGTGAAAGCAGACGTGAATTGAAACAGAAACATAATTGAAAAAGGATTGACCAACCAATTGATTGGCAACCTAAGCAATAGCCTTTTTGATGGCTAATAAGAGTATGAAGAATACAGTTTCTCTCAGTTATCTATTTAAAATTAATTTAATTTAATTCAGTACCTTAATAGTTTTTTTTGGACTTAACCCTTTTCAAGTTTTGGAGGATATTGCTTTTTATATAAAATTATAAATAATATTAGGTTAGCCCATAAATGAAATATTGGTGCTATTTTTCTGCTTTTGCACAACTTTATTATTTTATTTTCATAATTGGAAAGAGATAGGAGATAGTGATGTTTATCTGCGTCACATTTAGATTACTTTTTCTTAATTTTATCTTTAATTAAAAAGAAGTTTTTTAAAATGCAAAATTAATTAACGTAGAATACGAAATATACTAAGAATAATAATTAAAAATTCAACTAATTTACCATTTTTTTGTCATTCACATCTAATAAATAATTGAATTAAATAGCCGACTATTAATTAAACTCTAAAGAAAATTAAAACATTTAAGATTTAGTGTATTTATTTCAATAAAGTATTTTTTTTTCGACCAAGATCCCAAAAAAATAAATACTGCGCTAGATGTTCTATTACTAGGAGGAAATTAATATTTTTAAAAAAGTGACAAATTAATCCATTCTAGATTGGATGCATTTTACAATTAGGATAAAATTCATCACTTTTTGGCGTAAAAAAAATCTCATTAACAAACAAAAACTTCATTAAGTTTTATTTTCGTTGCGGTTTTGTAAATCATTTTTGGTTTTGAATAATTTGTGTTTATACAAAATAAAAAAAAAGTTTATTTTTCTCTATTTATTCTTCGGTGAATATTCTATTTAAAAGTTTTAGAATATCTGAACAGGTTTTTAAGACTATTTTAATTTTAATTTATTTCTTTATTTAAAAACTAAAGTTAGAAAGAAAAGAAATAAGTTCATTTGAAATGTACTTCATTTATAAGTATTTAATATTGTGTTTAGCAGTTTTTTCTTCTAGTAATGTGAAATACTTCGAATTTTTTAGGCTCCAAAACCTACAAAACTTTTTAAAGTCAAATTAAATTAGTCCCTATTTTATTGCAATTTTCTCTATAAATAATCTCTCTCGCGCTTGCTCGCTCGAGTGCGTAGGTGTATATGTAGGAATAGTTGAATAGTTGTTGGGGCACATGATCTCAAAAGAGGTCTTAATCGCCTATCTTAAAAATTGTGAGTGAGCATTAGAGGATGATTTGCCATGTTTGGGGGTTAGTGAGAACAAATGAAAAAGTTAAAATAAAAAAAGTAAAAATTAGAAATTAAATTAAAGATCGTGACCAATAATAATAAAAAAAGATAAAAATTAATTAAAATTGCTGGAGCTATTGTTGTTTGTGTTGTAAAAGTGAAAAAAGTGATAAGCTGTCGACTGACGCAGCATCTGTACGAAAGAGTGATAAATAATTGAATGTATATATGTAGGAGAAATTCATTTCAGACATACTGTGAGTTTAACAGAAAGAATAATTTTTATACCTTTTAGAAGAGAAGCAATTTACTGAATTGTTATGTGCTTGGGTAAAAACGGAAATACGCGAAAAAAATTTCTATGTATGTTTTCATTCATCGACTCGCTTCAAAAACAGGTCAGTATTCTTTTAATTTGCCCGTATGCATTTATTTATAACTTTTTTTCTTATTCATATATTCATGTTTATTCCAAATTTTTTTATAATATTTATTAAAAATATCAAAATGACGATGTCGTGTCCATGACGGAACCAAATCAGACAGTACCATGGACCCAAGTGACTGTTCTGGCTATCTATTCAATATTATCCACATAGAGATTTATGAACGAAAACAGGACCCCTATTTCTTGTAGGGCAGCAAGAATAGCTGGACAGTCAAAAATATGAGCAGGTGTCAGCTCTATACCTAAACAGTTATCACAATTCCTATAAGTCTTTCTACCATCACTATCAAACTTCATTCCTCTGTGATGGCCTGCCATAGCCTAGCAATGGTGTTTGTTGTAAGGCAGTTTCCACTTATATTATCATATCAGATGTTTAACAGAAGTTGGCAACTGCATTTGAAATTTGCGACAGCATTTGTGTCTAATAAGGTAACGTTGACAAAGTTGTCACCATTAAGATGTCACCCATTTATCCGCATTTTCATTGTCTGTAATGTCAACATGGGCAGGTAACCATTGGAGAAAACAGACTATCTAATTCCTGTATTGCAATACAGTATTTAATTCTTTTAAATCTCCACCGGTTTATTTATCGCCGGAATAATACAGAAGAAGGATACATGGAAATGTGTTTTCATGCATATGCGCAACATTTTTGACGTTTTTTGATTGGGTGAAATTGGTCAACAGTATAATACGTAAGTACCAAAAAGTTTCATAGTTTTCCTCTTCAGTTACAGTAATATTTTCAAGTATTATTACCTGCGCTTTTTTTTAAAAAAAAGTATCTGTGCTAAAGAAATACATTATAATCTTGGTTTTGTAACGAAAATTGGCATGATGATAAGTGTCAGTTAAATATACCTAATAGAAACAACACGTAATTGCAGATTACAAAGGGATTCCAAAGAGCGATGAGCTTCGTTCTCCCTGGTGCAAGAGGGATGCTTTTTCATTAGGAATGTTGTCATGCCGTCATCGATGCCAATATGATCAGCTGTCAGAGCTGGAAGAATTTGTTAGTAAGTCGCCGTCTGTGGCATGATAATCGCAACAAATGAGTCTTCTTTACGTAGACGGACGCCCCATGAGTACTTATGAGCACGAATCTAAATGCTGTCTTGCAGATTCGCTGTTTTTTTTCCATCATTTTTTTCTCTAAAACTCGTTATATTTCGAGCATTCTACCGTATTTTTTATAAATACTCCACTTCGCTCTCTTCCATAGAAAGAAGGTCCCATATTTTAATCATGTTTAACAACAAAATAAGAGAAGAACATTATAAATTATAAATTTTTTAAGTTTCGAGCATGAGCGGAAACGTTACGACATACAAGTAATATACACTGTTCAAAACAATTAAAGGATATTGTAAGTTTTATATAAAATAAAGATATAAGCGACATTTTTTGCCGAAAATGGAAGAAGAGAATCACAAATGCAAATTTTTCTGATTTTCAAACTGTGGAGTATGCTAATTTTGAGTTCGACGTCAAAAACGTTGCTTCAGCGGCAGCGAAAGAAATCTGACTTTCAACTGAAATGAAGAGAAGGATGATCAGCATTCAGTGACTGCTTTGTTTCGATGAGTACGATGTCTCAGCGAAGTCATTTAACCGATTCAGAAGCTTGGGGAGTTGTTGGTAGGTTAAAAGGGGACCAAACTCAAGACGAAGTAGCGCAAGTCATTGGAGTGTCACAAAGTGTGATTTCTAGGATCTGATCCGTTTTTTGGAGACTGGAAGTGCAGGCCGAAAACCAGTACAAGGTCGTAGACGGGCAACAATGCCCAATAAAGATCGTTATTTAGTGTTAACGGCTGGGAGACACCGAAATTTGAACGCTATTCTTCGCCAACAACACCTTCGCTCTGCTACTGGCACCATGGTTTCAACTCAGACTGTCCGAAACCGGCTCCATGGTGTAGGTCTGTATGCTCGCCGACCGATGGTATGTGTTAGACTAACATCAAGGCATCGTCGCGATCGCAGGGAGTGGGCAACAGAGCATGTGAACTGGAGGAGAAATGAATGGAGCAATGTTCTTTTTTCTGACGAGTCCCATTTTTCTGTTCATCCGGATAATAGGCGCATTTTCATCTGGAGGGACCGAGGCAGGGGATTGTTGGTGTATGGTGGCATCTCCTTTGACGGGCGCACAGACCTCTCCATCATTCGAGATGGACCTCTGACTGCTCTCCGATATAGGGATGAAATCCTCAGACCTATTGAAGTCCCTTACGCTACAGCAGTCGGAGATGACTTCATTTTAATGGACGATAACTGCAGGCCACATCGTGCTAACCTGGTGGAGAATTTCCTTTTAGAGGAAGGAATCGTACGAATGGAATGGCCAGCGTGTTCTCCAGACATGAATCCAATAGAGCACGTTTTGGGACGCTCTAGGAAGACGAGTTGCTGGCCGCCGACCACCCCCACAAACTCTCCAAGAAATGGAAAGAGCTCTTCTGGAAGAGTGGGACAGAATATCCCAACTCGTGATTAATAGCCTCATTGACCCCATGCCTCAAAGGTGCTCAACGTTGCTGGCCTTCCGTAGAAACCATACCCCCTACTGAAAATGATTTCCTTTGAAGAAAAGACCTTTTCTTATTCTTTTTTTCGCATATGCACAAATTGTGTTTTTTTTCCTTTTGTACACAAATGCGCAATAAAATGCATTTTTTTTCTGCCAAACATGTGTAATTTATTTTCATGTAACCTACTATGTATGTCAACCATGTATCAATCAGCTAAAAAGTTTCCCAGCCAGAAGATCCACCTAAAACCGCAATATCCTTTTAATTATTTTGAGCAGTGTCAAAAAAAATTTAATTCTGTTCCTACTTAGGTCAACAAATTTTTTTTTATTTTATTTAATTAAATTTAATTTTTGAATAATATTTGATAAACTCTATTGACAGCGTGTATCCACTACAAATTTTAAAAAATATATTTGAACTTGAGTAGCACCATCTGTTGTAGGTAGTTGTAACTTCGTCAGAAATAACGCAGAATAAAGTTAAAATTAAAAAATAAAATTTTATTAATGAATTAATATTTGAAAAAATTGTATTAACCCCAAGTGTCATCCACTATAAGTTTAAAAAAAATGTATCTGAACTTCAATGGATGAATAAAAAGTATTTTATTGACGATTGAAAATTTGAACAAGATATATCTGTAAATATATATAGGGAAAATGAATTAATAATAAAAATTAAATAAAAAGTGATTATATTCAAGCCTTATTAGGTTTTAACGTGTGACGGGAATAATTTTTCACAATTGGCTTTAAATCGCAGCATTGGCGACGTTTTTTAATTTGATGGGATTCGTCGGCGGTATAATACAATAGCAACCTTTCGTAAAACATTTTCTCTCTTTATAGAGGCAAATATATGTCAGATTAATTAATGGGGAAGGGGGCTTAAAAATTTATTTCAGTGATATTTTTCATCTTGCGTATTTCTTGAGAAACATTATAAACTATTTTTATTTTATTTCTAAAACATATACATAAAAATAATAACCTTTTTCCTCTTTTAAAATCAGTCCATCCTAATCTCTGAAAGTCACTTTGATATACGATCGTTTACTGTTATGTATGAAAAAAGTAGAAAGTATAAAAAATTTTAGAAAAAAATATGTTTATTCCAAAAAAAATCATTGTAGTAAATTATCCCAAATCTCCTTTCAACGCCTTAAAAAAATTAAACTAATAAACGAGTTTTAAATCTAGATTCATTTAACTTCGGTTTGTTACGAAAGAGAAAAATTCGCTATTTTTCCCCCTTTTCTTCAATATTATAATTTTATTCGTATAGTTTTCAACACTTTTTATCGCATACCTTATTAAAATCCCTCATGAATTTTTCAGAAACTTTCCTTAAAAATATCACGCTGAATTACATATTCAAGATATATTTATTCTAAAAATTGTTATTAAATGTAATGCATAAAATCATAAACAAGGTCTGGGAGTTAGAACAATTAAAATAATTGTTATTTGTGTTTTTTTAAACATCCTCAGGAAAGCAAAATTTCAAACTAATATAAACTAAATATTTAAAGAGTTTTTGATAAGCTTCTGAGATTTTATAAAGTAATTGAACTATATATATATTTAGTTTAAGAATGGAGGGAGAGTTAGTAATTAAATTTCACATGGCAAAATAAATTGATTTTTTTTCCTTTCTTCATTTAATTACAAAGAACCCTGTTTGTTTGTAAATAACAAGCGAAGACATAACTTTTTGTTTTAATTAGCATGGAAATGTTTAATTAATTTTTAAAAGAAATTGCAAATTATTGATTTTTATCTAAGTACTCATTTAAAACTGTATTCTTATTGAAGAAAATTCTCTTGAAGAAACATTGTTACCCATTTAATGAATCGATAAATTTCTAATGTAATTTAAAAAAATATAAATATTTAGCCACTTTTTTAATTATTAAATGTATTGAAACTAATTACTTAAAACTTATTCCAACGAGAAAATAACCATTTAAACTATTACTCTATTTTATATATCTGAGAATACTTCAGAAATTGCCAGCTGGGTGGCTAAGTTGGTGTCTCACTGGCCTTCTGCACCTAAGGTTGCGGGTTCAACCCCGGCCCAAGTCGGTGGAATTTCATGATGCGAAAATCGGCAGTGGCCATGTCGTATATGGCATGTAAAAAATCCTTAGAGTGTTTCGCTTGGGTGCTCTTGTCACAATTAAAAACCGTCGTATGGTTTCGCATCTTGAGTTCAGGTGCCTTCCTCTAGGAAGGAAACTGGGTGTCAAAATTACCTGAGGTAGTTGGCATCCGCCTATAGAGTGCCACACTAAAAAGGTTTGCAAGCTTCCGGGGAATGTACTAGGTCTGCAATCGTAAAGCATTAATCAGCAGCCCATTAGAAATACTTCAAAAACTTACAGGAAAATAAATACTTAAGACATAAAAATTCAAAGACGTTGGAAAATCACCAGAGTTGTTTGTAGAATTGGGTTTAATGCTTAAGCTTTGAATAAAAATTTTAAATTTTGTTCATTATCCAATTTTGCTAGTTGTATGAAGTAATGCATGAAATTCATTCGTGTTAGTAAAAACTGCAGCACCAATAAGGGTTCATTCGAATTAAACATAATTCATTCCTCAAATGCCTTGTATGAAGTAAATGAGGGATTAAATTTACAAAACATATATACATAGTGCGGGATCTACTTTTGCATAGGACCAACCAGAGGAATAACAGAATATAAGCCCTCTGCAAAATCAGGTTTTGCCTTTAATGCTTTATAAATTGGTTAAATACGTACTTGGTGTCAGTCGGGCTTTGGGCTCCCTGAAATCCTGTCCTCCCCTGCAATGAGGGTGTTGCAGGGGTGTACATTACTCCACTGGACCCAGGGACTCAAGAAGTTTTAAGACGTCACAAGCAATAATTGCTTCTAAACGACGTGGAATATAATCCAACAAATTTTAAATCTGTTTCCAAGTTGTTTTTTTTATTCGAATGCAATTAGAATATCTGCATCAGTAACGAGATGATTGCTTAGGAAAAGACGCTGATTGATAAAATCTTGAAAATACTCGGCAGAAAATATATTTTTTGAATAGAATGATGATCTCTGAGGCAGCTGTTTCTTTTCTAATTAACCCTCTGGCCGGAACATCAATTTTTTGCCGCTCTTAAAAACATCCGTCTGATAAATGGGTACACAAATTTTTTGAGTTTTATTACCTTAAGGACTGTTTTAAATGTCCTTATCGTTCATGAAATTGAGTAGAATTTTTAATATTTAAGTCTTTATGAGGCACACGATATTCATATTTTTTATCATGAGAATTGTTAATAGTATTATTATAAAAACTGATTAGAAATTATTTATATTCATGTAAAAATAATTAAAAATAATACCCAAAATCAAAAAAGTATAGGAATATCCGTCTGATGGACAGTGATACATAAAAAAAATCGCCCATATCGTGAGTTGAAAAAAATCGACACACACACACACACAACCACGTGATCCTCTCACT
This sequence comes from Trichonephila clavipes, assembly GCA_019973935.1. Lineage (NCBI taxonomy): Eukaryota > Metazoa > Arthropoda > Arachnida > Araneae > Nephilidae > Trichonephila > Trichonephila clavipes. The sequence goes on along the minus strand of BMAU01002389.1, from coordinate 570,503 downwards.
GGGTAGAGTCCAACTGAAGATGTCAAGGGAGCCCACCCCACACCACAGCGTTATCTACAGGCATCAAAGCAAATCATCCCCACCTGAGAGACTGATGTTCCGGTAAGAGGGTTAAATAAAGTCTACAGCATTCCTAGCAATACGCAAACTCACATTTACTTGTTAAGGAAGGAAGTGTTCATTATATAACACCGCAATATAAAGCAACACAATGGCTTTTGGCGAAACACATAATATATATAATTTTTAGCTCCGGTTAAATGAGGAGGGTGATATCTGAACTGGTATTTCATTCTTCAAACCTCCATGCCACTCTAACGTGAAGACTCTTAAATCACGACAGATTTAAAATCCATCGACCTCTCTATAAGGCGGTCATGACACACTGGCCGCAAGTTCGGGATGATGATCTCTGGGTTACTGCACCCAGCATTAACTTTTTGAGTGATTGTGAGTGAGTGAATATTAAGGTCACACTGTTCAGATACACGAGGGCTATTAGAGACGGACTTCGTCATTTTGAACCCTGGTCAAGTGACGTGGACGACATCTGAATCTGCACTCCTCTCCTAAATACCACACCACACTAACGGTAGGACGTTTGAGCTCTCGACAGATTTAACGTTCCCTACACCGCGAATCTTCAACGGTACTACCTCAAACTCATGACACACCAGCCACGAGTCCATTGCCTTAACCACTAGGCTACCCCGGCCACATGAAGCGTTCTGGAAAACAACTCATAGAATATATTCAACGCTCCACTGCAACTCTCTGTTTATACAACTAGATCAGCAAATCATAGAGCGCTGCTCATTCCGCTCATGCGCGCGCTATCATTCTAAAATTCTTATCATTTGAACAGAACGTCCAAATTTACACTAAGCTTTCACACTGTCCTTTTTAACCAACTCGTGTGAAACTTTCATCTGGGAAATTTGGTCCTTGAAAACAGTACTAAATATAAAAGTATCGTTTTGAAAACAGAAAATGTTTTCGAATGGGCGCCATAGTCACATAATAAATGCAGTTTCCAGACAATTAGTTTATCCGCTTCACTGTTGCCAACTTTTGCTTTTTATAGGAACTTCATCTTAAAAAGTACATATTTGTAAACAATAATAACGCAAATGGATAAACAAAGCGCACTTGATTTCAAAGTACCCGTATAATATAAGAATTTTCTTTTTTTAAATTTTGGAAAATTTATGAAGAGTCTTCGAATATCTTTACAAAATTATCGAATTTGAAATTTTATTTAAATTTTATACAAGTAGAACGACAAGTACGAATCAAATATTAGTTGAATTCATTGGGGGAACACGGGAATTGCATTTATCAAGTCTATTGCTTGCTACATCCGTTTCAAACCAACAAATCTTTACATCAATACCTAATTGTAATAAATAGGCATAGCCATGCAGTAAAATTTAATACTGTATACAAAAAAAAAGTGTAATACGAAAAAAAATTTTAAGTCAGTTCCTACTTAGATCAACAAAGAAAAATTTATTTTAACTTCTTTTTATTATATAGTTACAATTAATATAAATATGCATATACATATGAGAGAATCACAACAATAAGTGGTCATTCATTTTTATTAATTATCATTAAAGTATCGTATTGTCATCCAAAACAGTCGTGTATACAAAATTTCAGTTCAACTTCATGCTTTAAAACGTAAGAAAAAAATCTTTTAAAGTTTTGACTCTCAAACAGCCAAAAATGAAATTAATGTGGCTGTATCTGTAATTCTTTAAATAATTAGTTTTAATCAATTAATTTTTATTAATTATAATTAAATTATTGTATTGTCATCTAAAATAATCATGTATATAAAATGTCAGCTCAATGGAGCGCTTTAAAATATATTTTATTAACGATTAAAAATTCCACGAAGATAAATTTATAGAGAGTGTGAACTAATAGTAGGAATTGAAGAATGAAGACGAAAATAATAAGTAAGTATGTCTGCGAGAGAAAACAAAAATTATTCTGTGAATATTCAAATACAATTTAGTTGTGTAGAATTTTTAATGCACGATTTCGAAATGAGTTCAATTTATTCAAAATAATATTTCATCTCCGCTTTTAAAAACAAATTCCATTTCTCGACATATTTTAAATTTAAAATGTAAAAATAATTATTATTTATTCTTTTTGGATAAGAAAAAAATATCATTTATCTCTGTCGAATAAATATACATGAAATAAATTGTGAATATTTTCCAAAATACAAATTTATGAGTCTCTGCACAGAATGCATACAGAATTCGATTGAAGGTTTTCGAACGTGGGTGTATTTTTAATGAGAGGAAATGTGCATATATATATTTGCACGTCCAATTACTTACCCATCAACTTTATTCTAATGCGGGATTCCACCGTTCCAAAGAGCAAATACGAAACAAGGATTAACACAATTCATTATGACGTTTCTTTCAACAGTGACAAAAGGAAAAAAGAAAAAGGTATCGAGACAGCTTTTTAAGTATCCAAGCCTCTTTCGTTTAAAAATTAATCTTGATTTTCCAAATGACTTATTTAGAATTTAATCCTTTTCTTCTAATTTTTAGGATGAGGCTTTTTTCCCTTTCTTTTTCCTTTGGAGATTACTGAGAATTTTAGGCGTAGCTGATAATGGAATAAGAAACATTTTTTTTTCCTCGGTGGAGTTTTATTAATATTTCAGTCGGATGGATATTTCTGAGATTTAGATATTTTTCCCTCAAATCTTGGATTTTTTTTTCCTTTTCATCTCAATTCGCACGCGCTTTTTTAAAAAAATATTAGGATTAATTATTCTAAAGATCAAATTCCTTATAATAAATATAAGAATAAAAAAATTATAACTATTTCATCATTTTTTTATTTCATGTTTCAGCAACTATTAATTAATTAATTTATTAAAAAATATGTGTGTTAAGATCAAAACAGGTACTCTTAATGGGTTTTAATTAAATATCTTTGTTAAAAAAATTACTATATGCTTTTGGAAGCAGAGAAAAAAGAAATTTCTAAAATGAAGGATAATTTAATTTGAATTGCATGTTTCATCTATTCAATAATTTAAATAATGTTTTCTAATAAAAAAAAGATTTCTCTAATGAATCTAAAATATACAAAAACATTAAATTTTTTCACTCTTATGGTTCTGTATATTGTAATTTAAAATCTAAGAAAATTTGGTGCTAAAACAAAATAAAATATTTCCATTTTTTTGTCTGGTATTTCTAAAGGCAATTTAGGAATTTACAAAGCACATTTCTACAATTCTGTTTGATTATATTATATTTTTATTTTTATGAGAATTTATCTAGTTAAAAGTTGAAAATCACCATAAGACTTTCTTTTTGCAAATTTGTCATTTACTATATTATAATTCAAACGATTCTTTTTTATCTTAATGTATCACATTAATCCAGCGTTTCTCAAACTGTGGCGCCCGTCCCTTAGGGGGCACGATAACTCGAGGGGGGTGCGAGAATATTGAAAAGTTGAAAACAAAAGATTTAAAAAAAAATTATTAATGAACTGAAAGTAAACAAGCAGAATACATTTTGACGTAATAAAAAAAAACACATTTTCACTGATATAACACTTATAAATGTATCAATACTGTGCGATGTATATTTTATACAGTTCATTTAGCAAGACTGAATTAAGAACAGCATTAATAATTACCAATGACCTCATGGGCTAGTCGCATATAAAATTATATACAAAAATTAACACTTATTTTGATAATTTGCACGGTTTATAAATATTCCCTTAACTGCTGAATCAAAGTTATTCGATTCACTTCCCGATGCCCCCTTTTTCCACGTAACCACGTGAATGATGTATTGGGGGGAGATAAGGAATAAATGAGCAAATCGTCTGAAATAAGTAAATCCTTCGCAAAACCTGTAAAGGTCCTTTTATTACATTCCAAAATTTTCAGAATAATTTTATGAATAGCAGTGAACAGAAAGTATCGTGCTTCGGAAAGACGTATATATACGTTCATGGCAATTAACGCTTTGGCTGAGTGAGACGTTCATATAAGCCGATGGCACTTAAGAGCTAAAATTGTATTGTAGCTTTTGTGTCAAAGTGTATTATCGATTGATTGATTGATTGAATATTAACGTCGCATTGTTTAGCTATACGAGGGCTTTTGGCGACGGACCACGTAATTTTGAACCATGGTCAGGTGACGTGAACGACACCTGAGCTGGCACCCCCTCTCCTAACTACCACACCACACCAACGGGAGGCCGTTTCAGCTCTCGACAGATTTAGCGTGCATCGCTGCCCTACACGGCGGGTCTTTAGTGGTACTGGGCTCGAACTCGTGACCAGGCAAGCCACGATCCGATACCTAAAGTGTATTATCGAATTAAATACATTGTTATTGTATGGAAGGAGGGGCGATAAAAATTATGATTGAATATTCGGTAGCAAATATTGAACCTTTGAGAAGCACTGCATTAATAGTGAAATTCTATTTTTCCCTTACACTTTATTACTTTTACTTATTTAATATACTAAATTATATATGAAAAGTCTAAAAGTTCAATTATTATAATTCCACTGTTGTACTTGTGTTCTTCCTATATATATATATATATATATATATATATATATATATATATATATATATATATATATATATATATATATATATATATATATATATATATATATATATATATATATATATATATATATATAGCACATACATTTATTCACTCCACTTAAATGTAATTATTACAATATAACAACCCATTTCCAAAGCTTTTAATGTGTTTTATTGCACACAAAAGTGGTCTTGAAATAATCGATGTTATGCGTATAAAGTCTGGAATTTTATTTGAAAATTATGTTTATTTTCCCTAATGCCATTTCGCGTTGATTATTAATAATATAATTTAGATTTGAAGTAGAAACTCGGCAATAGTTGAAATGAAATAATCAAAATCAATTGCTATTCCCCTAATACTCATAATAGAATTTCTATTATCTCAGAATGATTTGAAATACTAACAGCTTCCATTGTAGTTTCCGGTGAAGTACCCATTGCTTAAAATCAAAGCATATTCCCATTACGTGGTCGTTTGGGTAAAGAAAATTTTATATGAATAATTTTCAATCATTAAATATAGTGCAATTCCAATTATAACGCAGGTTTAAATTTTCCTTTGTAAGACTTCATTGAATTTCAAAAACTGATCAATTTATTTTATCGTCTGTGATTTTCAAAATATTTAATTAAATCTTCATTACAGAAAACATACAAATGACTGGCAATTACAAATATATTTTTAGATTTTGCTAATTAGTTGTCAATATATGACAAAATAGCTCTTGTGGGTACGATTTTGATCAAAACTCTTCCCTCTGTTGTCGAGTTTCGAAAATGGTTTTTACAGAATTGTCTTTTTAATAATGTAAGCGATATTTGCTGAAAAACCATTCCCTTGCCTTTAAATTTATTTATTGCTGATGGCAGCACAAAAAAGGTCTTGTTTATAACATATTTCCTTTAGTTTGCGTTCCAAATGTTTAATTTTATGATTTTAGAGCCAAATGACTTATTCATAGAATTGTTTTAAAAATTCTCTACAATATAATCTGTCGTGATTAAAAATATATTCTCTGCTGTATATTATTCTCACCATTCTCAACTTTGTGTAAAAAAAATCATTTTCTTTGTATATTGTAAATAAACTTTTAAATGCAAACAATGATAATATTTAATAAAGTGTAATATGGGGGGAGCATAAACACTATATGGTTATTATTACAGTTATAGAATGTCAAGTATGTTGTTTTCTCGAATGCTTTTGTTTATATGTTTCTACCAAATTCAGGAGTTTCACCAACATCTCATAATTTTGAACCTTGGTCAAGTGACGAGATAGACATCTTAGTCATCTATGCCCCCTGCGATATACATTCCTGTTCTGCCATATGTCTATGTAAGAAAATTGATTATTTGATATCGGGGTGCTACACGCCAAGCAGCGCTTGTTGTCGTATGATATGGAATCCCAAAATAGCGGCTTAGTGGGAACAAATCGCCAGGAAAATAAGTGTTAAAAAGGGATAATAGCCTTTGTCACTCCCTATCCCACAAAAATGACAACTGTAATATGTGTTAAGAACTATTTTGAAATATATTTCAAATTAAGAATATAGGAATGATTGAAAATGACGGAAATCAATCAATAATGAATATCAATGTAATATAATAAAAATTATGTATATTAATTATATAATGTAATGTATACCGTAAATATAATAAAAAAATAATAGTACAGTATTGAAGGAAGATTCGAACCAGGCACCTTCCGTTCCGAACTCCAGTTCTATATCGATCACGCCAAAACGATGGTCTTCGCGATATGTCTAGTACTGGTTTATATAAATACTGCTACACTACTCTCCCACCAGTGAGTCGGTGGATAAGTAAGCAATTTTTTCTTTGTTTGCTACGCAGAGAGCGTGTTTTTTATTATTATTTATTTTTATTAGTCTTCATTATTTATTTTTATTTTTAAACGTCTTCAATATTTATTATTTTTATTTTTAAACATTTTTTTAGATCGTTAAGCTTTTTATTAACGTTCTTACATCGTGCTACACTACCAACAACTTTTTTTTGCCAGGTCAGAAAAACTAAATCTTATAAAAACAAAGATAATATATAAATAGAGCCGCAACAGTATAATTATTATATTATATCATTAATTGTATTTTTATAGTATTTCATAAATAAAATAATTATACAATATATATTGAAATTAATAATTATCATTAATTAAAAAGTGCTGATAACTTGCAATATTTCAAAAACTGCGAGTTTCTGTAATGAATTTCATCGCACAACGAACTTTTAAAAATGTATAATTAAAAAGTAAAATAAAGTTTGTAAGAACTTTTTGAACTTTAACAGATTGAGCTTGTATCACTATTGTAACACAACGCACCTGCAGTGGAATCAAGACTCGAGCCCACGACTCCATTGAAGCTACATCGGGCATGAGATCGTAACACCATGACTCCACTTTTACTGTGGTCGTCATCTTTATATATATATATATATATATATATATATATATATATATATATATATATATATATATATATATATATATATATATATATATATATATATATATATATATATATATATATATATATATATATATATATATATATATATAATCGTTGTCTAGCTTTCCTAACTTCCCTCAGTTTAAATATATTCTTATGGTCATGTTTCCTACCTTTAATATTAAACGTTGTTATATTTCAACAGAAATATTAAAATGAAACTTACATTTTCCCGACTGGTTAAATCTGTGTCTTGAAGCAAATGAATTCACAAATCAATCCAAAAAATAATCCACAGATAATGAAAACATGTCCAACGAGTAGACATGAATTCTTCCAGCTTACTCGCGTAACTTACATGCTCATGAATAATGTTTAAATAATTTTTAAAATTACATATCCAAGGGAAGAAATTTATTTGTATTGTTAATACATTAACAGCAAAACAAACAACTCGATTGTAGATAACAACGTGATTGATAATTGTGTAATAAACTAAGAGTTGAGTTGCTGCTCGCTTCTTGAAAATAAACACATTTCAATGCTCTACTTGTAAAACATATTTTAAGCGAACAAATTCTAAAATTCAGTTGAATGTAGCGCATAGCGCTCTCCATTTATTCAAAAAAACATAATAATTTATAATATAAGCAAACAATTTATTGACATCACACAAAGAAGATTAAAGGAAGGTCATAGGTGATGGAACTCGTAATTTTGTACTTTTATCCAATGACAAAGAAGGTAACTGGATTGGAACCCCATTCACCACACACATACACACAAAATTCCTCACCACCACAAAGAATTTTAGCTTTAACGAGATTTAACGTCCATCAGCCCCTTCAACAAGTCGAGTCATTCATAGCTTGATTGACTTATAGTTTGATGACGTTTTCAGTGGCTCAATTGGATATTGTTTATGACGGAGGTGATACCTAATGAGGCAGGCCATTCTTCAAACTTCCACAACTGCGTTAAATCTTTCTGCTTCTACGAGGTTGAAAGTGCATAAGCCCCTTTACAGGATGACTTTAGTAGATTAATTTATTGGTTGTAATGGTTGTTCTCATTTTTTAACATTGATTGGTAATTATTTATGACGAGGATAACACCTGATCCGGCATCCCATTCTGCAAACCTCCACGACTCCGTTAAATCTTTCTGCTTCTACGAATTTGAACGTGCATAAGCCCCTTTACAGGATGAGACTTCATGACTGACTCTATTTTCAAGGTGATCAGAGTTGGATTTTTGGACCAAATTATCAAAATTATTTACTCCTACCAAAACTCGAGTGAATGAGTAAATATTTATGTCACACTGTTCAATTACACGAGGGCTTTTGGCGACGGACCACGCCATTTTGAACCATGATAAAGTGGCGTGGACGACACCTGAGCTCGAACCCCTCTCCTAACTAACACACCATACCAACAGGAGGACGTTTGAGCACTCGAAAAGTTTAACGTCCATTGCTCCCTACATGGCGGACCTTCAATGGTACCAGACTCGAACTTATGACACTTCAGCCACGAGTCCGTTAATTTGACCAGTAGGCAACAGCGGCCTCACTACCTGATCCGCCCATCTGCTCACGCACTTCAGAGTCCAATGGCGGACCTTTAGTGGTACTGGGCTTGAACTCGTGACAAGTCCAGCCACGATCCGATACCTTGACCACTCGGCTACCGCAGCCACCCAAAACTCAACTGAGTTTAGATTAAGAGTAGAGTGGTTAAAATTAAATTCTAACTCGGTACCTCGTAATTTTGCGCCTTGGTGAGGATGAGACTTTAGTAGATTGATTTATGGATTGTTTGCTAACCTTTTTATTGTTATTGTCGTGCTCTTCCCCAAATGAAGGAAGGAAAGATGCCAGAGGCTGGCACACAGGTTGGACTTCTAAATATACGCCTGTCGTTGGCCGTAGCCTTGAGCACCATACACAGGTGACAGTTTGATTTAGCTCGGTCCCCCCCCAATTTAGAGGGAGAATACCCTGGGGCATGGACCTCCTACCTCTCTTCCTAGGGCTGCGGTAACCCAGTGGTCAAGGTATTGGTTCATGGCAGGCATGTCATGAGTTCGAGCCCAGTACCACTAAAAATACGTCGTGTAGGGCAGCGATGCACATTAAATCTGTCGAGAGCTGAAACGTCCTCCCGTTGGTGTGGTAGTTAGGAGAGGGGGTGCCAGCTCCGGTGTCGTCCACGTCACTTGACCATGGTTCAAAATTACGTGGTCCGTCGCCAAAAGCCCTCGTGTAGCTGAACAGTGCGAGGTTAATATTCCCCCACCCACTTCCCTACCTCTCTTTCCCTTCCACCTAACTCACGAGAGGACTTGCGGCTCGATGGCTATTTAGAGTACCCCCATGTCACAAAGGCACTTTTCATTTTCACAAACATCCTTGTCTTCTCCGGAATTCGAACCCAGACCCTACGGCTCAATAGTCAGCTTCGCTAGTCATAATACTGGATGGGCAACGAGGTTCTCAGTTGTTTAATTGATCGGCAATTGTTTATGACTAGACTGATGCCTGATCTGGCATCCGATTCTTAAAACTTCTACGTCTCTATTTTCTTCTATACAGCAAAGCATTTTAACAACTTTGTAGTTAAAATTTCACGGCAGAACATGTTTTTGTATGCACAGCTGCTTCGGATTTATTAATAATCAGTTACAGGATTTCTGCCAAACTATTTTGGAACTTAACAAAAAGAATTTTAAAAAAATTCACTTGTGCATCAATAAATATTCTCTTTCTCTATAGTTTATCAGCAGTAAATTAATTTCATTTAATTTATGATCGATTTAGTACCAGTTAATTGAAGTACATTTAATTAAAATCTTCCCGCGTAGATTCTTAAATCACATATAAACTTACTCAAAAATTATTTCTAAATAGACATGTTTTTGTACGTGTGAGTGAGTATGTGAATACAATTATATTTAGAAATACTTTTCTATCAAACTATATTTCTTATATTCGTTGTTTATCAGCGAACGATAAAACCGGTCTCTACTTTCTCATTTTAGTAATTTTCAAACCGCTTGGAATGTAAATACATTTATTAAATTATCCTTTCCTATCATAAAGCTCAAAACAATTAAAATGCAAAGTAATAATGTAATTAGTGAGGAGAAATTCATCAAGTTAATTAAAGAAAATTCATTACATCGAAATGATGCGTTTGTTTATTTTTAATGTTAATTTTCAGATACATTTTAGTCATTTCATTTTTGTTTGTATAAATATTTCAATAATTTATTATATAACTATTTCTGATCAGAATGGAAAAAAATTCACTCTAGTAAAGTTGTTGCCCATTTTAACATTGTTAAGTAATTAAAGAATTTCTCATCGTGACTTTATTTGATTTATTAAAAATTAAGTTGTAGATGTTTGTATAAATATTAATTATGGTAACTGTTTCATGTTCTCCTGGTGTAAGAATAATGCTTTAATTAATAGTTTTAATTAAGAATAGAAGTTTTGTAAATAGCCAGTCTCTAGCTACAAAACATAATAAAAGTTCTTCGACATTTCTTATAAATAATTGTAGAATTAATGTAATTTTTAATCTTTAAAACTGAATGATATAGCTGGGCCGCGCGCGCGCGGAAGATATATCTTTATAATAATGTACATAATTGATTTAGAGTAGTAATATAAATGTATTTATATAGCAATATAGTTCATTTAAGATGACTGGCTGTATTCGGAACCGTGATTTTGAAAAATCGTACGAATGAATAATTTGCTTCATATTTGGTGCCAGTGTGGCCGCGGTAGCCGAGTGGTATAGGTATTGGATCGTGGGAGCCCAGTACCACTAAAGACCCGCCGTGTAGGGCAGCGATGCACGTTAAATCTGTCGAGAGCAGAATCGTCCTCCCGTTGGTGTGGTGTGGTTGTTAGAAGAGGGGGTGCAAGCTCAGGTGTCGTCCACGTCACTTGACCATGGTTCAAAATTACTTGGTCCGTCGCCCAAAGCACTCGTGTAGCTGAACACAGTGCGACGTTAATATTCACTCACTCAATTTGTGGTGCCAGTTGATCTAGAATGTACGTATAAAGTTGTTTTACGAATATTATTACATGAAAAAATTATTTAACTGCAATTTTTGGACAAAAAAATGAAGATATAATTGCATTTTTCAAAACATTCTCCTTTTATGAAAAAGGCTTTTAAAATAATGATATTTTGCCTCTAAATAGCTAGGACTTCTATACCGGGGTTGAACTAAAATTTTTGAACTATATAATTCGAAATTGGATCAGGGGCAGCTCTAGGGCCGGACAAACCGGACTCCTGCCCGCGGTGGTAAATTTTAAGGGTGGCATTTAGATCTCAATTTTTTTTTTGTTACAAAAAAATTTGATGTTTTCTGAAATATTATTGGGTGTGAATTTGGTATCTTATTTTTTTATTTTGTACTCTGTATATTTAATGACAGCTTTCTTTTATGTTAAAACTTGAAAGATTCGAGGCGGGAGTTTATGTTAAAGCATGAAATTTAATATGTTTACCATATCTGTCACTTGTAACCAGTGGCGCACACAAGGGGGGGGGTCCGGATCCCCCCTTTGTGTGAAAGATCCCCAAAAAAGCCCCAAAGCCCTTGATTTTTTTTCCACAATTTTATAATTCTAAGTATATAGTGCGTAAAATTTAATTAACTATTTGTTATTAATTATTAATTAATGCTAATTATTTATTCAATAATTAGTTTTTTACTGTCTTTTGTTCCTGAAAACCGACAAAATCAAAAGGAGCATGATACAAGAATGGTGAACTTTCGACCCCGGACTCCCCCCTTTGAAAAATTCCTGTGTGCGCCACTGCTTGTAACTTTCTCCACTTCCCGGAGTCAAGTCACACAACGGACTTTCCTTTCACCTTTACGATGCCCGATTTCAGCTATGCAAAAAGGGACGTGGGTAATAAAAGGTATTGGCAGATAGAGAGCCACAGTTGTTTTTTTATTTTTGTCTTGAGTGTAGTTACTTTAAGTTAAAATAAACGCTTGTGATCCCCAGCATAAGTAGACTCCCTTTCTGAAGAAATTGGTCTGCTTAAATAGACGGTTCTTTCTCTTTCATTTCACGTGTTTGAAATAATAACAAATAATTATGACCTTGATTTCAAATTATTTTGAATTTTTTCAAACTTAAAATTATATACAGAGAGAGAGGGAGGGGACATTTTCCATTTTTGTCCGGAGGGGGCCAAAACTGCTAGAGCCGGCCCTGATTGGATTTATACATGTTTTATTATATATTAGAGTACAGAAATTTTAACAAAAACATCTAATATTATTGATCATAATTCTGAAAATAATGTGAATTTTGCAAAAGTTTTAGTCCAACTCCGGTATAGAAAACCTAGCTAAATATACTAAAAATAGTATTAGTTTAGAAGCATTTTTCATAAAAAGGGTGTTTATTTTAAAGAATATTTTTTCACTTTTTGCCAAAAAATTGCCTTTAAATAATTATTATTGAAACGATATCCTTAAAACAATTTTATACGTGTTTTCTAATTCAACTGATGCTAAATACAAGAAATTGTTCATTTATGCATTTATCAAAAATCGTGGTTTCGAACGTAGTCGCCTTAAATAATGATTTTATTCTGTAGATGGTCACCCAACCGGTAGTATGGCTGGCGACGCTGACTGCTGTGCCGTAGGGCTGGGTTCGAATCCCCGAGAAGGCATGCATGTTTGTAAACGTTTAGTGCCTTTGTGGCATGGGGGTACACTAAACAGCCGTCGAGCTGCAAGTCCTCTGGTGAGGAAGGTGGGAGGTCCCTGCCAATCCACAGGATGTTCTCCCTCTAAATTGGGGTGGAACCCAAATAAAAAAAAATTCGTACTGTCACCTATTTGGTATTCAAGATTACAGCCAACGAAAGGCGTACATCTAGAAGTCCAAACCTGTCTCAGCTCAGGCAACTTTTTTTCCTTCCTTTCGAGAAGGACATACCATTCAGTTTTCGCCTGTGGAGGAGTAAGAAAGAGAAGGGAAAAGTGGATCGCTACAACCACGAATATAAATGGAATCCCGTTTTCTTTAAAGGCTACAAGTATTCGTCCTACTTGGTTTTCTTGCACTATTTCATTGCTAGCGTTACAACCCTCTGCCATCTTTTCTTGCCACACTGTGCCTGTTATAGTGTCATTGAATACCCGCCGTAAGAGGGGCGGATGCGTGTTAAATTTATCTAACAAAGGGATGGCACGACTAAGAAAATTCATTTGGGATCGAGACATGGTGTAATAGTAGTACTACCTTAGGGTATTCACCCCTCAATGTAATTCCGCCGAATGGCCAGTCAATTCGGAGAAATCAGCCTTCGAAATTCATGCTTAGCTTTTATACAATGGAATTTTAATTTTCCGCAACCAGTTCGTAGCTTGATTGATAAATCTTTTGCTTACAATGCACGAGGTCAGGGTTCGATTCCACACGATCAACTTTTTTTTCTTCAATTCATTTAATTATTTTTTTAAATTATATAAATTTATTTATGAAAGGTTTATTTTTTATTAAATGATATTTTTTGTTATTTTGTATTTTATAAGGTAAAAAATTAAAAATATAGAACTTAAATTATTTATTAGTAAAATTATTTAAAATTATTATTAATTATAAATATTTAAAAAAATTATTAAATAAAAATATTTTTAAAAATAATTAATAAAAATTATTAATAATTAAAATTAGTCAATTAATTATTATTTATTAAAACTACCTAACTAATTATTATTTATTAAAATTACCTAATTAATAATTATTTATTATAATAAATTAATTAATTACTATTTATTGTATTTAATTAATTATTTTTAAGCATTAGTATTAATAAGAAATACTATTAATTTATTATTAAAATTATTATTAATTTATTATTAAAATTAGTGTTTATTATTAAAATTATGATTTATTATTGAAATTAGTATTAATTTATTATATAGAAATTATTTAAATAAATTCATTAAAATTATTTAAATAAGCTTTTTGAAATTAAATAAATTTATTTGAAAAGGACTTATTAAATATTTTATACTATTATAAAATAATTAAATTAATAATATATAAAAAGACATATTTTTTATTGCATTAATTATAAAATAATTAATTTAATAATAATAATATATTTTATAAATTATTTTATATTATATATAATATTTTATTTGTAGCATATTGTATTTCACATTATTAAAATATTTGTAACTAATTTTTTTGTAAAATATCATTTAATATTTATTACATATTTTATTATTAATATTACTTATTAATATAAAATATATTTATAAAATTTAATATAATTATTTATATAATTACAGCATTTTTTTTTACTTTATAAAATACAAAATAATTACAAAAAATATCATTTAATATTTAATAAACTTTTCATACATAAATTTGCTTAATTTTAAAAAATAATTAACTGAATTGAAGAAAAAAAGTTGATTGCGTGGAATCGAACCCTGACCTCGCGCATAGTAAGCAGACGATTTACCAATCAAGCTACGAACTCATTGCGGAAAATTAAAATTCAATTGTATAAAAGCTAAGCATGGATTTCGAAGGCTGATTTCTCCGAGTAGACTGGCCATTCGGTGGAATTACATTGAGGGGTGAACCAACACGTCCTAGATACAAGACCTGGCTACTGAACTGAGAGAGGCTTGTGACGTCACATATAGTAGATATAGAAATCCCGCCTGATTTGAAGTTCACTTTACTCGCCTACGCCATTTTGATTGTTGCTCCTGTACAGTTCGCAGCTTTCTACATTTTTATTGCAGATTTTCAATTTATTTGTGACGATTTTGGATAAGATCATAAAAAATGGTGTTTACATGCATTGTACCAAATTGCAATAGCAATTATAAGATACTGGGACAATACAAATGTTTGGATTCCCAAAAGAGGACTTTCTTCGAAAAAAATGGATACAAGCCATTTCAAGAAAAGATTTTGCTCCATCAAAGTATTCGAAGGTAAGTTTTTTAATTTTATTTTATTTACGGAAATTGTAATAATATCTCTATTTTAAAAGTCTACAAATAACTTTAATAGGTTGTTCGATAAGACCTTTGAAAATGTACTCATTTCTTTTTCTTCATGTGAGTTTCTTGAACATTGGCAATTCATTTTTATTTATCTATAATGATGAAGGTGTTTTGTTTATGAAATCAATATTTTGTAGTCCTAATAAAATTTATGTTTTAAAAATGAGTCCAAACAAGCATTGTTAATGAGACAAAAACTGTCTAGTGTTTTTGCTATTGCTGCTTTATTTTTGTGTCATTTACCAAATACCTTTTCGTAGAATCAACGAAAGTACCTTAAGTATTAATAGTTTGTTAGCAAAGAAAGCCCATTATGATATACAGCTCGTAGTTAATGTAAATATGGACATAAGCAACCATTTATTGTATACTTTGTATATTAATATGATGTGAGATACAAAATGCAAAACACATTCACAACAACAACAACAAAAACTAGCTGATTTTTGAACTGTTAGGATGACTTTAAAAGTAAGAAAAAATAAAGCTGTAAAAGTAAGCTGAAAACAGATAAACATGATTCTGCGTTAACCTCACAATTCGTTAACTTCATTTTAAAAAAATCAAATTATCAGAGAAATTTTTGTTAATTCTAACAAATATTTTTTGTTGATGCAAAACAATATATATATACTTTATTTTATAGGTTTGTGAATTACACTTTTCGGATGATGCAATACGAAGATACACCGAAGCTTACAATGAAAAGACTGGAGAGAAGATATGTGTGCCCTTAAAGCGTTACAGACTACAAAATTTTGCTGTGCCAACTATTTTTACAGATTTCCCCACATATCTTTCTAACTCTGGAAATCCCACTCGAGAATGTCCTGAGCAGAGACTGCAAAGATTAGAAAATGAACACTTACAACGCTCAATCCAAGCAAGCAAGGAAGAATTCGAAAAACAGAAATCATTTATGTCGTTTCCAGAATTAGTAGAGTGTTTAAATGCAGAGGAGCTTCAGGACATATGGACGGTCATTTGTAAAAATGATCTAGTAATAATCATGATGCTAGACACAATAATATCTCCTGTTATTAAAGCATCAGTGATTATAAATAAAGACTTGCATTTAACAATTCACATAGGTCAGGGACGGCGAACCAGTGGCACGCGTGCCTTCAATGGCACGCGACACAATTTTTCGGGCACGTCAGCGATCAAAATGGTTTGCATTTTATTTCAAAATAGCAAAATTCACTATGAAATATTACGAACAAACGCGAGTGATTGGTTGCGGGGAGCACTCTCGTCTGTTGTTGCCTTAGTTACGTCTTGGACTGCAGTTGCTTAGGATGCAAATTTGTCAGCGCATAGCATAGTTAATTTCGTCGACGCAACTGTATTTTAAAATTTATTTGTGTTATATTTAAGATTTTTAACTGTTATTTAATATGGCTAGTTCAGCAAATGAAGCAAAAAAGTGCAAAATAGAAAGTGTAACAGAAAATTTCAATAGGTGAATCTAGAAATATGGTACGATTAGTAAAGGCGACAAAAAGCGGTGTGTGATAACGCTGAAACAGTGACATGCAGAACATCGTCTGTAAAACGGCATTTTGAGACAAATCACAAATCTTCTTGTCAAAAAAGTGAGCCACAGCAAAAATAATTAATTGCTCCGAAACCATTTGGCAGATGACTCCGATTCAACATGCATTCTACTAAAAATAACATTTTACAATCCTAATATAAGTTATTTGTCATCCAATATGCAACAACAGTAGTCACATTAATGTTACTTAAATTTGAATTACATATATAACTAAAACATTTACAACTATACAGTGAAAAGGGTATTTTTTCGTAGTAAATAAAGAGTTTTGAGTATTTATTGTTATTATTTTCCCCACAAGGCAAAATTATTTGACGACACGTCTATACCTCATTAAACACATCCACATAAATAATGGCACGTTGATCCATAATGGTTCGTCATCCCTGACATAGGTCAAACAAAGATAGATCAACTTGGTAAGTACAAATTTCCTGTAAAAGTTAATAATACTATTGTTGTAAATGAAATATTACACGAACTGGCTCTCAAAATAGAAATGAAAAGCTCCCATGATTTTCCTACAGCATTTGGTTTTATTGTTAATCTTTTAGAAAGTATGTTTTCAAATTTAGATGATGATAAAAAAAATTGCACTCCATTTCTTAATTGACCAACTAAAGTTTTTAACTAGTAACAAGTTTTCTTTTAGATATTCCTGTGAAATGATGGGGGGGGTTTTGTATATTACAATCCATATCACCTCATGCCTATAAAATTTTAAGGAATTCAGGATATCTCAATATTCCCCATCACAGAACTTTGCGCAAAATTTGTACATCTTTAAAAACTAACCCTCAAACAGTACAATCAAATGAAAACTTTCTAGCAAACATGAAAAAAAAAGTAAATATCCTAAAATCTGTTGACAAAACTGTCATACTGATGCTTGACGAAATCCATTTAAAGCCATATTTTGATTTTAAAGGGGGTAATATTCTAGGGATGGCATATAACAGTGAACAAGCTGCTACTTCAGCATATGTGTTCATGATTCAAAGTCTTCTTTCTCCTCTTAAAGAAGTAGTTCATATAATACCAGTGAAAAAAATCGATGGAGAAAAATTGTTTGCTGTTGTTAAAAAAACTATCGTAGAACTTGATGGTATAGGATTCAAAGTTATAGGTGTAGTTTCTGACAATAATTTTATAAATCGAAAAGCAATGTCAAACTTTTCTGTTCCTCCCAAATTGAGCATTGTATATCCACATCCTTCTGATTCTTCCAATCCTTTATTTTTTGTTATAGATTCAGTGCACATTTTCAAATACATTCGTAACAATTGGATTAATCAAAAAAATGCAGGTCGATGTTTTTATTTTCCAGATTTTGAAGATCATAATAAGTTTCCATTATTAGAAGCAAATTTCTCTACACTTAAACAACTATATGACATAGAAAGTAATAATTTAGTAAAGTTTGCTTATGGTTTAACTTTGAAGGCTTTATGTCCTACAAATCTTGAAAAACAAAATGTGAAACTTGTGCTTAAGATATTTAATAATTTTGTTATTCAGGGGCTTCAATTATTAGGAGAGCAACATAAACTAATTAGTTATGAAACAACATCAATTTTTATTTCTTTAATTTGTACATGGTGGAAAATAGTTAAAGTTAAAACTCCTTTAAAGGGACAACATTTGCTTGATCCTTATCAGCAACCGATTACTTTATCTCCAGACAACCAAACATGTGAATTCTTGCATAAAATTTTGTCATGGTTAGACTCGTGGAAGGGAAAAATTGTACTACTGGCACCCTTACTAAGGAAACACATCTTGCTTTTATTCATACCACATACGCTTTATTTGAAATGTTAAAATATTGCATTAACGAATTAAAATTTCAGTATTTTCTTCCCAGTAAAATTCAAACAGATGCGTTAGAAAGTCTTTTGGGGAAATATAGAACACTTTCAGGTTCTCAATATTTAATATCAATTCGACAGCTTTATGAAGTAGAAGCTAAACTAAGAATGCAAAAGTTTTTACGTCTAACTTTGGTTTCAAACACATAAGGCCAGCTTAACTTAAAAGACATTCATTTGGAAGATTCGTGTAATGAAAATCCTTTAGAGTCATCAGTATTGCATAATTTTAATATTACACTATCTGAAAAAGATTTTCGTAATGCTCAGCCGTATCTACCTGTTTTAACATATTTAGCTGGTGTTTGTGCTAGAGCAGCACTTAAAAAATGAAAATGCGACTTTTGTTCCAAATCACTTGTTCTTGATAAATCTTATGAACTAAATTCTAACTATGATTTAATATGTAATAGACAGAGGAAGTTTATTGTGCCCTTCTCCAGATGTTGTTACAGCAGTGCTCTACAACTATATAATAGTTCAGAAACTTCTTTTTAATGATTATGAAAATATGTTTCTTAAACAAAATAATCAACGTCAAATTGCTTCAGAAATATCGATTAGCTTGATAAATTCAAATGAATTTTTTTTATATGATGAACCTTGTAACAATGATCATTCTTCTGATCCAGTTTTAAAGCATATTATCCTCACTTCTACAAATGCATTATTAAATAACTACTGTAAGGAAAAAATGATAGTAAAAAGGTTGAAACGAAGAAAGGAAAAATACATACTTTATTAGCTAAATAAAGTACATTATTTTTATGTATGTAGGGGCATTATTTCTCTCTCTCTCTCTCTCTCTCTCTATATATATATATATATAGGTGTATATCTATGCTTTTATACATGTATGATTTATTTAAAAAATATTTTTAACTTATTTTACAATAACTTGTCATATTGTTATTTGTAGGAACTTTATTTTTGGTAATTTTTAATACTTGTTATTGCAAATAGTTTGTGTGTAAATTTTTGTTCATTACTATGCATGGTACTAATGAAGTTTTACAACATATTTGATTCCCATTTGTAACAACGTATAACTGAATAAGTACTTTTGGGAGAAAAAGTACCAAAGATTTAAGGAAAGAAAACGAACGAAAATAAGATCGATGGCGAGCGACAGCGAGCGAGCGCTTCTGCTCAAAATGGATGGCGAAAGAGGGACGGGAGCCGACATGAGAAGGAACCTAAAAAAAGGGGAGGGTCGGGTAGGAAAGAAAAGAAACTGTGACAACGGTTAAATAAATTGTGTAATCTATTTTTATGTATGTACTTATTTTCTTGTATATATCTATAATTTTATAGTATAGATTTTTGTCTAAAAATATATTTGAAATTTATTTAATAATTCTTAATGCTGGGATTGTATTTGATACCAATAAAGCTACTGTTTTTTAAATTATTTATTTATTTATTTTTGCTTTGAAAAAAATACCTACTTTATTAGCTAAATGAATTACATTTTTATATATGGGTGTATTATATTTTCTATATATATATACATTTATTTTAGGTATATATCTGTGCTTTAATATATGTACAATTTATCTAAAACATGTATATTTTTAACTTATTTTATGATAACCTGTTATATTGTTATTTATGGGAACTTTATTTTTTGGTAATTTTTAATGCTGTTATTGAAGAGAGTGAAGAATTTTTTTGCTTATTACTGTGCATGACACCAATAGTTTTAAAACACATTTAATCTACATTTTTAACACAATGCATAATTGAATAACTATTGTTGGAGGAAAATATAGAAACATTTTAAGCAATGAAAAGTAACTGACAAATAGCTAAATAGTGTAATCTGTTTCTCTGTACATATTTAATTTCATGTATGTATCTGTAATCATATATGTATGGGTTTAACAAAAAATATTTTTGTCAACTTATTTTATTGTAATTTTTCATGCTGTTATGCAGACAGCAAACTTTTGTTTATTAATTTGATACCAATAAAGTTTTAAAACATATTTAACTACTTTTGCGAGAAAAAGTACTAAAAATTTAAGGAAAGAAAAGTGACAGACAAACAGCTAAACAAACTGTGTAATATATTTTTAAGTATATATTTATTTTCCTGTATATATCTGTAATTGTACAGGTGTAGATTTATCTACAAATATATTTGAAATTTATTTAATAATACTTGATGTGCGATAACAATAAAGTTACTGCTTTTAAATTTGTATGTCGTTTTTTGTTTTGAAAACTATTTCTAATTTTATTTTCCTCTTTGTAACTATTCTGAAAAAAAAAAAGATAAATTTTAAAATTAAGAAATAATCATAGTTATGTAAAAAAAGAAATATGCGAATACAAAAAGCTCTTATAATTTGCTGCAATGTAATGTGTTTATGTTCAACGCAATGCGTTCCTAGTTAATACATGGATAATCATATACTTGCAATTATTATTTAAATAGGAAAACTAATATTTACTCATATTTTATGTACATGAAATACAATTTAATGATTAATTTACTAATTTTTTTAATCACCAGTAAAAAAAGTGTATAATTAGTTTAATAACAAAAAGTATTTAAAAAATGCATCAGAGAAACTCCGTAGGCGATGGACGATCTTTCCCTACTAGTAGTGACGTCACAAATCAGTGGCCAGGCCTTGTATCTAGGAAGTGTTGGGTGAACACCCTAATGGAGTACTACTATTACACCAAGTCTAGATCCCAAATGAATTTCCTTAGTCATGCCCTCTCCTTGTAACTTCAAATTTGCCATGTTACCGTGGTGTGCAAGTTTGTAGAAGGGGGCCAGTTCAGGGGTCGTCTTCATCGCTTGACCACGATTTAGTAGCATAAGGTCTGTCATCGGCAGTACCTCTTAAGAAAACTATCAATCCACATGTATCAATACAATGGGATTTTAAGTAATTGAGTTAGAATCTTTGTACATTGTGTAAATTTTTACATGTTCTGAGTGATTTATCTTAACATTTTATTGTCATGTGTGAGCAGGATACCATTTTTATTATATTTACGAATCACTTCTACACATCAACAAATCGCTTTTCTTCTTAAAATATGTCCAAAAAAAAACACTGGTAAATATTTATACGAAAAATATCGTGAAACGCATTACATTCTATATACAATTTTTTTTAACTAAATTGAAAATAGTTATTTTTTTAAAGAATAGGAATAGTATTGATCTCTGTAAATTCAAAATTTTCAGAAACGGTTGAATTGAAGAATTCTGTATAAAAAATTTCTTCGAGTAAAACACGAAATAGCTCAGTAAAATCACCAATACAATATCATTAAAAAAGTATTGCTGTTATTGTTGTCCATTGTACATTCATATAATTAATTCAACGAAGAAGAGGGAAAAAATACACTTTTTTTCTTCTTTTTACAACTAATGTCCGCCCCACGGGACTAATTGAGGACTCTACATTTTTATCAACACCTATAATTTAGAGTAAAAAGATTTAAACAAATGTCAGCAGCTTCGTGGAGCGATAATCTCTCCCAGCCCAAAACAGTACAGCAGCTGAACATTCCACTCAGATTATATGACACAAACTCAAAAACAACAAATCGTAGCCATCGCGCATGGGCTAAATACAGTCAACGGCGTTGATAAAAAGCACGAGAATAAAGCTATTTACTTTACAGAAAATACATATAAAATAGAAATTGTAAATAATACTAGAAATTGAATAGAAATTAAATATAGTATATAAATGAACATACAATGGCGACGGACGCCATAATTTTAAACTATGATCAAATAATGACCACAAGCGCAGGCACCCCATCTCCTAACTACCCCACCAACGGGAGGACATTTGAGATCTCGATAGATTTACCGTACATTGCTCCCCTACACGGCGGGTCTTCAATGGTACTGGGGTCGAATTCATGATACGCCAGCCACGAATCAATTACCTTGACCACTAGGCTACCGCGGCCATCCAAACAACAAAAGTAAATAAATAAAAAAATACAGCTATTAGTTCTAACTGTTCCATTCAACATACCCGAGCAATTTTTTTCTTAACTTCCAATATTAACTCCGTTATCAAATGGATGAGTTTCTAATCCAATTTTAAACTTTAGTATGAATTAAAATAGTTTTAAGCAATTCTCTTACATGTTTTTCGATTATAGAAAGTACTTTCAATCGAAAAAGTTATGCACATTGAAAACATCGACTCATATAATAAACATTAATATATAGACACAATATTATCAAGTTTTCCAGTGCTAAAACTTAATGAAAGAATTTTTATAACACAGAAATTAAAGGGATAACATATACAACCTTTTTTCTCCCTAAATTAAACTCAAATGATCCTATTACTAAAGTTAACTTAGCGATAAATAACATGGGTTTTCATGTACTTCAGCGCGTTATCGATATATCGTATTTACTCGAATCTAAACCGCACCATTTTTCGTGTGTTAATGCTACCGAAAATAAGGTGCTGCTTAGAATCGAAGGCAAAACATTTGTTGGATGGGGAAAATTGAGTTTCCTCCCCTTTCAAAAGGAAAAATATAACCATCCATTCTAGTTATTGCATTGATGATTTATCCCATTCCGCATTTTGTCTCCAGTATTTAATCTATCTTAATCATCGTTGTCGGCTCTTATTTAGGAAATTTTTTTTGTATACGCTCTCTTTGAACATCTTAACATCTAAGATATAGATAACAACACCAAGACGAGTTCACTGTGATGCAAGTATGAAAAAGGAGGCAATTTCATACGCAGAAACTGAGTAGGGATCACTGAAAATTTGACACGAATGAAACAATTATACGTCGATGGCGTAGGCAAAATGATATAATTTTTTATTGTAAATCTTCAACAGTCTTTAATAATTCTTTTACATTCTTCTATAATACATTTTTTAAAAAAGAAATGTTGCGTAACAAATGCATTAGATGACACAGAAGATGGCATTGTAAGGGCGCCCCCCCCTCGGGTGCTCTTCTCCTAAATTTTTAACGTGAGCTAGAGGTGTAGGAATATATGAAGAACTAGAAGCTGACATAATCTTAATATTACTTTATTAAGATCTTAACTTAAACCTATAACAGATTAGATAATGATAGAATATGTGAGAGAATCTACAGTGGCTAAACACACAATATATAATACCGAAATGACGCAACTCAGTCCACTATCAATAACTAACTCGCCTAAGTTCAATTTCAATGCGATCACAGATCCGAATCTTTAAATAGTCACTCCTACCTTAATGTCCGACGAAACGACAATTCATCAGATACTAGTTGAAGTTGCGGTTCACTGGCGTGCAATGGTATGCACCTTGACCTAAGGCTCTCTGTCACGGGTAACTTCTCTTGAATGTCGCTTAACTTCTCGCAAATACTCTTCACACTTGAAACACTGACTATAATAACATTCTCCAAATGCCACCCCGCTTACTCTAAACTTCTGTTATTTAAAAGCTTCCTAATTTGCATCTTTCCTTCACGTTTTACTTATCGGGTTGATTGGAAAAGAGTTGCCATTTAATCTGGCCTCAAAGAACCCAAAAGGACATGTTAATGAAAAAACGCGTGAGCCCGTCACAACATCGTATGGAAAAATGGTAACACCTGCACCAATTCCGAAATTAGTTGTGACAATGGATGAGAAGAATCATTTTAGAAACTTAATACTGGCGGTTAGAATAATTACAGGTTTATGTAAGTATTTGAAGGCTGTTAACACTGGTGAAATAAATTAGTTATTAACTTATTATTATTTCTTGTTAAAAACTTTTTAAAAACTTCTGAAGTATTGGATATTGAGGAACCTGGAACACAATTTTTTATTTTTTTTCTCAAAAATGAGTAGAGAATTGGGGGTGCGGCTTTGAATCGATGACAACATTTTTCACAAAAAATATTTTCAGAATTCGGGGTGCGACTTAAATCACTTACAGAAGTTGTCAAAATATATTGATCCTCCATTGATGTCATACAATACATGTCGGAAATAAGAAAAAAGATTAATTTAAAGACATGATGAAGGGCGAAGATCCTATTGAAATGTATAACGGAAACTTTGAATTCTATAGCAAATTATAAGATTTTTAACACTATTATTAAAGATTTTTATTTTTAAAAATTTTTTAATAATTTTAGGTTATTTTTCATTTTATTTTTTCATTGACTTGCTAAATGTTAAATGTGAAACTGAAGAGAGAGATATTAAACATAGCATCATTACCAATCAACTACAATATTTGTGCATTTTTAAGACTTAATAGTTATCAAGTCATTTTCTTAAATTATTATTCTGAATTAGGGAAATTAGGAAATATTCATCTCGTCCGCATCATTGATTCCGTGAAATTCCTTTCGGATTACTTTTTTATTGCTACTGCATATATTTTTTATATATAACCAACAGATGGCAGCACGATAATTTCATTTGTTTTAATCTTCATTAACTTCATTTTTTAGTTTATATTTTATTTATCACTGTTCGAATAAACTTTACAAACTAATAATAAAAAATGTGTGGACAAAACTTTATGAAATAAATAGTTTATAGCTATCTATAATCTGTAAAATAGCCACACAAATAAAAAATTTTAATTTTATTTTATTTTTATGAATTAAATTATTCTTAACTGATATATATTATGTTTTAGCGTCAATGCAATAACCATTTTTAAGGCAAATGTAGAAGAAAAATTTATATAAATCGTACTTTGAAGTAGACATAACAAATGAAAAGTCAATTATGGAGAAAAAATTATTTAGCCTTTAGAATTTTTTGCGTAATAATATTTTTAATTATTTTTTTAAAAAATGTTTAATAAAATTAAAATAAATAGAACTAAAAAATAAATTTATTTTTCATCCAAATCTAAAAAAATTACTCTGTGGTTTTATATAAGATATAATCGCTAAAACGGAAATTTAATGTAGTATAAGTAAACACTTCATCTATTTTCAGAAATAATATTGAGATCATGAACTTAAAATTATTTCAGTTTAATATTGAAATAAATTTGAGATTCATAAAATGTTTTACTATTCTGTTTTTAGCTTCTGTCTAGGAATAAATTTGATAAGTAGAATAGTTTCACCATATATAAATTAAAATAAATATCTTTTTGAAATATAGATGGCAGCACGAAGTTTCTACTGAATTGTTTCTGTAGTTCGGTTGTCTTCGGTTAATGTTAAAAAATACGACCGGAATTTGTGGACCATTTTTTCAGATATAAAAGAAATGAAACATTAGAATGTGATATTCTGGCTTCACTATCATTTAGAGACCAGAATTATGTATCGTAACGTTAAATGTGCTATACCTTCACGTATTAAAACGAAAAAGAAAATGTTTATGGAATATTTTTTCATTTTAAAAACACTAAATTGTTAACAGAGATATGAGTTATAATATTGCAAATTTCCATGGAAATCGAAGCATTATTCTGTCTGAAAATGTGCTTCGCATTTAGTTCAAGCTCTCATACTTTTACCAAAAGCAGTCTTAAGATATCAAACCATTTTAATTTCATTCGTTCGAGCAGATTTTTTCATTGAAGCATATGAATTATGAAGAAATGGATAAAAGAAATCGATTGTAAGTCAGTGAAAAAATTGTAAATAAAATTATTGTTTGGTCTGCATGGGAATATGATTTTGTCATCCATCAAAAGTTAAATGTTCTTACTATTGACGTATGTATTCTTTTACGTGCAGAATTTAAACTTGAGGAGTTATGTGTTGCAGCAAAAAAGGCTTCTGGAATATTATCGACAGCTCCAGGAAATTACCATATCAAACTATTTTACTTTTACTTCAACAAAAAAGGATTTTGAAAAATCTAGAATAGACTAAATGTGCAAAAAAATAAAACTTTTTCTGAGCATAATTTTAGACCAAATGTTACCTTCGGGCTCCTTTTTTAAAAAAATGATCTCAACATATAAAAAAAGTAACTTATGATCAAAAATTATTTAATCCTCTTTTAAAAAAAATCTCCATTATTTAAGAATTAGGGCTTGATATAAATATATTTCTTTAAGAAAAAACAGAGACAATATTCATATCGTTAGAAATGACTATTTTTTTATTTTGAATATTTGACTGTGAGGAACAATAATTCTATTCAACAACATTGTTTACCCTATTTCAAATTTTATTCTAAAATAAATTTTAAATTATTTCAAATTGTTAACAGAATAATTTTGTTTTGTTTTTTTAATTTATGTGTAAAACAAATGTGTTTGTTTACCTGAGGAATATTTTTATAATTCACATAAGTCCACCAGACTTTTTAATCACCATTTTGCCTTGAACAATAGAATGCATGAGTAAACTTGCGATGCATAAATAATAACAAAATTTAAGGATAAAAAAAAATATTTTTTTATCTGAAAGGAAAAAATAACTCTAAAGAGAGAAAAAAAAATCAAGATCTTGGTTTCTAACTAGTTTCAACTGTCTGATTGGTTTATTGTTTATTAACTCATTTAAGACAACGGAAGAATTACTGGCGATGGACCTCGTAATTTTGAGCCATGGTCAAGTAACGAGGACGACACGTAAACTGGCACTCCATTTTCCTAACTTCCACATCATGCACTGAATGAGACCTTCCGAAAATGTTGATCCCTAGGCTTAGAAGAGAATCAACTGATCAAGTTACAGAGGTCGAATTACAAAGTTAGTTTTATGCATCATAGTGCAAGTGGTCAATATGCAGTGACCTACTTAGAAAGACTACGTATTTTCTTTTATTTATCTACATTATTCAGCTTCGTTTAGCAGATTAAATAGTATTTCTTATTTTATTTAGCACTAAAATTTTATGGCTTAATTCTGCTTAAGGTATCCGACTACGTTCGGAACCGTGATTTGGCAAAAGCGAATAAATGGATAATATTTATGATATTTAGTGTCACTTAGATTAGAAAATGTACATAGAATTGTTTTAAGAATAGTATCACAATAAAAAATTATTTAAGCACAATACTTTGACAAAAAATGAACATAGAATGACACATTTTAAAAATATTCTCCTTTGTGAAAAATGCTTCTATTGTAATAATATTTTGCCTGTATATAGCTCAGACCTCTGTACAGAGGCTCAACTAGAATTTTTGAAATATAACTTAGAAGTGGGTTTATCCATGTTTTACAACAACAGAGGGGAGAAGTTTTAAGAAAAAAACGCCGATAATTATTTCAATTGGATGTAACTGAAAATAATGTGAATTTTTCAAAATTCATAGTTGAGCCTCTGTACAGAGGTCTGAGCTATATACAGGCAAGGTATTATTATAATAGAAGCCTTTTTCATAAAATGGGAACATTTTGAAAAAAGGTCATTCTAAGTTAATTTTTTGCAGAAATATTCTATTTAAATAAATTTTTTTTTGTCAAAATGTCCTTAAAATAATTTTATGCATGTATTCTATTCGAAGTGACACTAAATATCATGAAAACTATCCATTTATGCGCTTTTTTAAAATCACGGTTCCGAACATAGTCAGTTACTTTAACATTCAGTGGACCTTTCAATGTTCCCACAGGCAATCTACGGAGGACATCCATTTCAAATACCCTCTGGCCACACGGCCAACTACTTCCTACTAGACTACCGTGCCCTCGTAAGATTTTTTTCAATCTTTTTCAGCATGAAATATATTATTCTTGATTAAAATCTCTTTCGTTAAGGATAATGCCTCACAATACCTTCGCGTTTTTAACTTAATTTTTAATTAAATTTCTTACTTCATAACTATTTATTTTTCGATATTAGTGTTAAAAGTCAGCTTGAAGGTTATATGGCACATACGTACACAAAGATGAAATAAATATTAATTTCTCTCTCTCTCCCTCTTTCTTTATTTTTCAATTCCTATTATTAGCTCACACTCTCTATGTATTTATTTATCTTGGTGGAATTTTCAATCATTAATAAAATACATTTTAAAGCGCTCCACTGAGATGAAATTGTACATACATGATTATTTTGGAGGACAATACAGAAATTTAATTATAATGAATAAAAATTAATTTATTAAAACTAATTATTCACAGAGAATTATAAATACAGTCACGTTGGCATCATTTTTGGCGACTTGTGTCAGAAGTTGAAAAGATTTTTTTCTCACAATTTTAAGCTCTCATTTGAGCTGAAATCTTCTATACTCTATTGTTTTAGGTGTGTGTGGGATAGGTGATAATTTAGTTATAATTAATTAAAATTAATTGACTGAAACTAATTATTTAAAGAATTACAGATGAAACTAATTATTTAAGAATACAGATACAGCCACGTTGGTTTAAATTTTAGCGACTTGCGTCAAAACTTCAAAAGATTTTTTTTCTCACGTTTTAAAGCATTCAGTTGAACGGAAATTTTGTAACCACGATTGTTTCTGATGACAATACGATACTTTAATGATAATGAATAAAAATTAATTACCACTTAATGTTGTGATTCTGCCCTATGTATATATATATTTATATTAATTGTAACTATTTAATAAAAAGTAGCTAGAATAAAAAATTTCTTTGTTCATCTAAGTAGGAATTGACTTAAAAAAATTTTTAATGTTACTTGTCGTAAAGAAAAACGGAAAAAAAGGTGTGACACAAGAAAATGAGATTAGGCGCGCGTGAAGCTTAAGAAAGAGCGAAGTTGGCAACAACTGTTTTGGTGACGTCATCCCACGCACCTTTTCTATCCATGTGGCCAGTTTCGTCTTTTTCGATCATACCAGTTGGGAGTACAATGTCATTGAGTGAACACGTGCAGCAGCATTCTGCTGAAAAAATGTTGAATCAACATGAAGTTTCTTGTGAAACTTAAGAAATCAGCCAGGAAAATTTTGAAATATTAATCGAGGCTTATGGAGATGCAATTTTGTCTTATGCACATCTATTTGAATGGAAAAAACGATTTTCAGAGGGAAGGGACAGTGCGGAAGAAGATGAACGTGTTGGGAGCCCAAAGTAAGCGATTACAGACCAAAACTATAGCCAAAATTCGTGACATGAGTGGGTTTCCCCTCACATGGAGTGGTCAGACTGTTAATCAACACTACACTACATTGAAGTAATAAAAACGCGAAAAAAATAGGGGGGAAAGACCAGAATTGGGAAGTGAGGGATGGCTGTTGCACCAAGACAATGCATCCGCCCAAATGACCCTATCTATCAAGCAGTTTCTGACCAGCAAAATCATTACTATAACGGAACATCCTCCTTATTCACCTTATTTGGCTCCAAGGGACTTTTTTTTTATTTGCTACAGTTAAATCTTGCTGAAAGGGAACCCATTTTATCTCAGTTGAAGAGCTTCAGGCAAAAACGGAGAATCTCCTGAAACGCCTTCAAAAACCTCGTTCAAGAACTCTTACCAGCAATGGTAGCACCGAATGCAGGAGTGTGTGAATGCTGAAGATAACTACTTTGCAGGTGATAATATCACGGAGAACTGATTATGTACGTACAATGATTTATTAAACCAATAAAGGGGGGTGTCACACCTTACCTTATGCCCAATAATACAGGCTTGTTCATAATTCCCTCCAAGGCTTCGGAGGTAAATAAACTAGGACAAGAGAATACACACAGCAAAAAAGATCATATGAAAGAATATAGAAAAAAACAAGTTTTATTTAGATATTTTACAGGCGTTCCTTGCCTTATTTTCCGTGTGATCTGAAAAACTTGGCCTTTTACATAAAACTGAAGTTTCCGTCCCCCCTTTGCAGAAGAACTGCACGTCAGACAACACGCTTCTTTTTTTATTGTATTCATCTTGGTTTGTTATTACAGCGCTCCGAAAACTTACAGAGAATTATGACTGAAAGTATATCACACTCTCTTCGCAATGTGAAACTAGTTTACTATTAGTTAAATTGAATGTAAAATAAATACTGTTGGTCACTTTTGAAGAAGGTTTGTGATCATTTCCGTGATTGCTGTCAACAAATTGTAATTTGTCGAGTTAATTCACCACCCCATAAATAAATTATTTCGTATTGTGTATACATTTTTCTATTAAGAAATATTAAAAGAAAATTTTATAAAAGTTTTTCACGAGCTAAAATTTTAAAAGTTAATTTTATTAAATAAATTCAATTTCATACAAACCAAATTTAAAACTTTTATAAATCCAATTTTAAAAGGTTTTAGTTAAGAACTCCAAGCTTTTTTTATTCCTTTTTCCAAGCTATATTCCCTTTTTGGGTTTAAAAGAATCGGTACTGGAGCAGTTTTTCCAAGGATAATAAAGCCATAACTTTTATTTTTTTATTTTTTCGGAATTTTTTTCAAAAAATATCATAAGCAAAACATAAACAACTTCAATTTCTAATAACATCACATTTATAAGTAATACGAGAACTGCTTGCTGTGAGATAATTCTCATAATCGCTTAACCTCAGTCAAATGACGAGAACGACATTCTCCGAAATTCCACATCAACTCAACATGAGGACTTAGAGTCTCAACAAATTAAACATGCATCAGCCCCTCTATACGATGAGTATTTAAAGGTACCTGGACTTGAACCCACAACTTCATGACCATAAATACTCAGCCATTGAAGACTCAGCTTAGTAATCAAGTAATCCTGAGTAGCCTTTAAACAGTTAGTAGATTTCTTTATTTAATTCTTACATTTTTTTTCAAAGACACTTTCTACAAATTATGACAATGAAAACCATGTTTCCAAAACGTTTAGTTTAGTCACTTATTTACTCCTATTTTGCATTACTCTCTCTATTTTGTGAATATACTTCCAAATATAGGCATTTAATAAACCCTTATAATTCCTTTTGATACTATAAATTAGAACTACAAAAACATGTGTTGCAAATATACAAAACCTATATGTTTGTAAAAAAGAAGTTTCAACACACATTTAACTGGAATTCTGTATTACTTCAAAGGTATTTAAAACGCTACGTGGTGTATCAGGACAAGTTTCAAGGTGAGACAAACAATTCCAAACATTGGACGTTGGTCGCTTTGTAGAGCAACCCTTACACATTCCTGGCCACAAGGTGATGTTTCATCAGAGGGACGTGAGATTGAAAGTGTCAAAGGTCAGTATTCGAGTGTTATGAGGGGGGTGGATCTGGAGAATGTTCTTTGACTTGAGATTTGAAGGTGAGGGTTAGGTAACCAAACATACCAAAAGTTCCTAACATTTTTCCCCTTCCATGGATTACTTTGCTACTATTTTTAGATGCATGGATCATTTTTCTATTCTATTTTCTCCCAACATAGCATTTGTTGGTGGCGGAATGGGCATGATGTAAGTTTGTGTGTACAGTGAAATTCTTATTATTTGCATATCATATCGCGGTGAAAATCCCACACAATTCGGATATTTCTTGCACTGTGTTGCATTTGCATGAAATGTGTGAAAGCAGAACTTTGACATTAAACTGTATAATCAATATGAATTGTTCGTGCATTTTTTTCCCTTTGAGTTTGAATTTTTGCAAAATGTGAAAAGACATTAATTTTTAAATACAAATACATTGAATCAGCGAATCAGTGTACAAACACATGTTTCTACACATGTATGTTTCTACGATACATATTTACTGAAATTTATTTTTGATCAAACTTTCATTAAAAATTACATTTCAATGATAAGACTCCCCCTTATTCATCAGAGGCTCAAGAAATGCTTAACCTCCCCCTTTCTATTGCAACCCTTTTTACGTTTTCGCAGCCTCAAAATAACGCAAACTATTATTTCCTTATCAGTAACTTCAGAAAAATGTTCTTTGTTGAAGATTTATTTGAATATTCTGTTGAATGGCATGCATAAGCAATGCAGAATTATTCTTTATATTTAAAATTACATTTATAACTAATTTCTTTATCAAAAAACGATATATGTTGTTGCTAATGCCTTTTTGATAGGTAAAGGCCGGATCGAGGAACACGAAATTCCTCATGACAAAAGACTAAGTTGGACGGCTATCGTTAGCCGTACCTTTCAGTACCATACAGGTGGCAGAACTATTTGGCTGGTTTCCACCCCAATTTTGACGGAGAACACCCTGGGGATAGTCAGGGTCCTCCCACCTCTCTTCCCCTTCCACCAACCTCAAGAGAGGACTTGCGGTTCTCAAGGGCTATTTAAAGTACTCCCATGGCGCAAAAGTACTATACATTTACAAACATCCATGCCTTCTCCGGGGTACAAACCCAGGCCCTACGGCACCGCTGTTAGTGTCACTAATCAATTACACCGGATGGGCGACATATACAGTATGTAAGAAAAGAGGTTCACTGACTCACTCATCCCGAGATCTCCCAAACTATTAGGCCTGCAGAAAGGAAATCTGGTAATCATATTTCTTTTGTTGAGTAGACATTCGCTCAGATCGAGTTTTGCGGAAATCAACTGTGAAGGATGTTGCGAGGGGTTTGAAGATATTATTCAAAAACATTCCCATTTTTAAACTACTAGACCTTCTGAACTTTAAATCTGGTAAGCATGCTTCTTTTGCTCAGTAGAAATCCACCAAGTAAGAGAGTATTACGGAAAACTATTGCCAAGGAGATTGGGAGGGGGTTGCAAGAGCGTTTTAGACACACACAAAAAATTCCGTTTTTAAACAATTATACGTACAGACTTGAAATTTGGTAAACGTGTTTATTTGTGGGGGAGTAGAGATCCGCTAAGAACAGGTATCGCGGAAATTGACTCCAAAGAGGCGTTTCGAGGGCGTAAAAAATAAATTGATTTGATATTTCGTTTTGATATTCAAGTCCTATCCTTTTTAAATCCAGGGCTATAAAATATTTTTACTACATTTAAAAGATTAATAGTATGAATATCAATAAGTTAAAAACAGGGTTTATAATCATACAATTATATACAATAAATACCCAGCGACGCGAGTGGCTAACAACTACTTAGTAATAATATTGTCGTGCACACTTATTTTTACGAACTGTTACTAATCTCAACGTAATTTCCAAATCTGAAAAATTCTAAGAAAAGCTTTTCCCCCCTTGATTTTAGTTTTTGCTTGATTTTAAATATAATGTCGTTTATATTTTAAACTCAATTATTTATTGGTTCTGCTGGCATGCTATGTTTCTCAATTCACTATCAGATTTCACAGCATATAGTATGTTTCTAGATTTAGTTTCAGTCCTCGTCACAAACGCGTTTAAAATTACGCAGTCCATCGTCAATAATCCTCGCTTAGCTTTAAAATGTAGTATATAACGGGTAATTAAATGCTTTTGTTTAAGAAATATATTCATGAAATTTTACTTTAGATCATTATGTGTGTTTAAAGTCTTTTAATATTGCGTGATTGAGAAAATGAACTCGAAAATTCTCTTAAAAACAAGTCGTTTTGTGGGTATTTTTCCCCTTGTAGCTATTTGTCATGTTTTTAATGCAAAATTAAGTCATGTAAATGTATAATTTTGAAATTTTTATTCATAATTTGTAAGATTAGAATACCATATTGGTTTCATTCTTATGTGAAATGTTTATTTTTTTTACAAAAAAAATCATGGCTTTTTGCGTAATCTTAATAAAAATCATTTTTCTTGAAAAATTTGTTCGGAATTATTTCTAGAGAAAAACAGGATCAAGAAAAATCCGCGTAATCTGTAATATTTACCTCCCATGTAGAATTTATACAAAGGTTTCTTATAATAAAAACTCTTATAAGAGTACATCTTTACACTCAGGAATCTTTTTATTCACAGATTTATTTCTCACTCAAGTCTTTTCACACACAAATCTTTTTCTAAACATACTCTCAGCAGAGCCTTATATCTATCCAAATTGTTTAACAAGTATGGAAAAAGTTTTTCGTGATGCTGTAATAAATTCATTTAGACATAAGATGTAGTTCTTGGAAATAGGTCGTAAAAAGTTCAAATTAACTGAAAAGGAGCGCCAAGAACAAATTGTGCGAAAAAAAAATGACAAAAAAGTGTATAAAATACAAAATTATTTAAAGAGATTAGTTGTAAATTTCCTGCTTACTATCTAATGAAAAAAAATAGTAATACATGTAAATACATGTAAATAACAATAATAATACATGTAAATAACAGTTTCGCAATTTGAGCAATGAGCATGAACAGTTGTTTTATTTATACAATGGAGATTGGTCTGCCGTAAGGCGGACAGAGGGTACTTTCTCAACTTCCCTCTCCTAGTCCAAATTAAAATTAATAGGGATGAATATTTGTATAAAGTATTGGCAACAGAATAATTTCTCTCACTATTTATATATTTAACATTTTCGTCCATTACTTCTTAAGCTACATCATAAAAAAGAGAAATAAAGGACTGTTTGTTTACCTTCTAATATTAGCGTCAAATGTTACACATTTTGAATTTATTATCTTAAGGTTTGTCAACACAAATTGTTTATTCTCCATATTTACCACATATCTAAAAAAAAATACATAAAGAAAACCAACTTTAATATTCAACACAGCTCTAGTAAACGTGAAATCTGTTTACCCATGAAGTGTCAAAATAATCGAGTGACCTTGACGTCACGTATGACGTACGGAGGAACCACACGGAGGTTACCATCAGAGAAAAAAAAAACGAGAGTAGAAATGTCGAGATGAAAACAGAAAAGACTCCCCCGTTTGTGACGAAACTCAAGTAGCGAAACGGGTTCTGTTTCGATATACTTTCCACAGGAATATTTCGAACCCAGAGAAACCGCGTGGTACTCATCTGCTCAACATACTTTCCTTGGCACCTCGTGTTTTTTTTAATTTGGAATCGGTTTTGGAAGTTGTGTGTCACTCCGAAAATGCCTCTCTTCAAAAATAAGTGGTTTGTGGACGATCAGTTGGTTACAGATCTCAGGAATAAGTTCTTGAATGATTTGAAAGAGGGTAAGAATTTGTTTTAGAAATCTATATAATTGAATTGGTTTAGATTTTATGATATTCTATGTTTTTTCTTGCAATCTTACGAAAATTCCATCAAATGAAATAAAAAAGTCGAGTGCTGTATTTTTTATTTTTGTAATTTAAAAATTATTAAAGCATCGTGTTTTTGAGTTGCCATTTTTTTATTGATAAAAATTTATTCTAGCGAATAATTATTGTATCGTTTTTATTATAAATATTACTAAATACTATTCAAAAATGGACACTGGAATCGCAATTCTTCTGTTAAAACCTTACATTATTATATAATTAAAAATATTAATGATTTTAAATAATTTTAAGCTGAATAATTATTATTAAGCTACTTTCTTGAATCTATAGATGAGAAAAATTTCATCAAATATTATTTTTAAAAACACAGAAGAAATACTATTTTTGTGTTACCAATTTTTATTGTTAAAGAGTTATATTAAAGATTAATGTAAAAAAATACAAATATGCTTATTAAATATATATATATAAACCTATTTTTTTTACCTTTTTTACTTTAAATTTTTCTTTCTCGCCAACAGTTTATTCACAAATCAAAGCAATTTAATGTGGGTGATACTTAATTTAAAATGAACTTTTTCGTAAAACTTGTTAATTTTATATTATTTTACCAATAATATAAAAAAAGTACACATTTTTTCTTTAAGTAAAATTGGGACTAATTTAAACTTTTATATAAATAGAAAAAATATATTAAACTTTTTTTTAATGTCTTTAAATCTGAGGTTGTTGTCATAAAACTGAAACAAATCTCCAGCCACTTTACCTCTATAGAAGGTTATAAACGCAACAAAAAAAAGTTATTTTATCTGCTAATAATTACGGTTTTTTATTGTTATTATTATTATTATTATTATTATGAAAACTGAAACAAATAAAATTCCTACTCTAATCTTACACGAATTTTATAAACATTAAAATAAAAGAAAGAAAATTTTTTCTTATTTTTAGTGATTCTTACAACGTGATTAAAGAGCGACATTTTGCCACTTTCCATCAAAGAATATCGAGGCTTCTGGATTCTTTCAAATTTATTCCAGAACAAATTACTCAATAGCGTGTTTATTCTTGATAGAACATTTTCTTTTGCAATATTGTCGATTCTTACTTATGAAATTCTTTTACGAGCAATGACCTTGAACATACTAACAGCTTAACAAATGGCCAAATCTATATAGTTTTGCACAAAGACAATGAATTTCTGACGAATTGAACAGAAAGTAAACAATACATGCGTTTTTCCCTTGTAAAGAAAAAAACTATCGGGATGGTAGGAGAAGAGTGAGCAATTGGTCACGAGGATGTGAAAGTAGGTTTGTTCCGTTTCCACAATCTGTGCCATTAGTAAATGGTCAGTCATGGCTAATTCCCTATTTTGTTCCGGAAGTAGTGTGTAAAGAATACTGATTCAAAACAATTTAAAGCGGACTTTTGGTTTGCTGCAAATTATGGTATAACATATAAAACGGAGGATGGTTTTAATCAACCATGACTTTGAGAAAACAAAAGAAAAAAATAAGGTAGTTGTTCCCAAAATTATTTCAAAAGCAATTGCTGATTCCACTTGTTGTTAGGTTAAATTGACCTCTATCCCTTGCAATGATGGTTGTTTTTTGTTCTTTCTGCTTCAGATTACTTTAGAATTATGTATTGGCGACGGACTTCGCAATTTTAAGCAATGGTCGCCTATCATAGGTTATTCATTTGAACGGGGGAAAAAAATTTCTTAGAAATTAATGAACTATGTTGATAAAGCTAACATACTTAACTGTTAAAATAATCGTGTATCTTCCATCGAGTCATTAACGTTCATCTTAATTTTTCCTGTTGCAGCCATTTTTTTCCCTCGTATCAAAAGATATTTCTAAATTTAGTATATTATAAAGAAATACACATACGGTCATCTTAAATTCAAGGACTACATATATTCTTTGTGACTAATATTAAAACCAGAAAGAGATTATCTTCTGTCTGTGTCAAAAGACCTCCTTCTATAAATGTTACAAGTTCTTAAAAAATATTTGTTAAGACTACAAGTAACTTTTGGGAACGCATTCTGCTGAATAAAAACTTATTCAATTAATCATGAGGAGCTTTTAGTTTATGAAAAACAGAAGAAAAAACAAACCTTTATCTATTTTTTTCAGTATACAAAAATATCGCTAAATAAATGAACTGACTCTAAATAAAGACTTCTTCAATGGCTCGACAGACTATTTTCCAGTTTTTGACCTTTAAAAAATTTAGGTCTTTTTGGCACAGTCAATCCATCTTAACGGGGGTCTGCCCCGAGGTTTATTTCCCATGGGCTATGCCAGAAAGATTTTCTTGCAGCAACGATCTGCATTCATTCTATCCAGATGACCAGCCCATTTAAGTTTCTCTAATTTGAAAAATTTTACAATATCAGGTTGTTGGTAAATTTTGTAGAGTTCTAAGTTAGATCTTCTCCACGATCCATTCACTTGGATGCCACCAAGAATGCAGCGTAAAATCTTTCTCTCGAAAATTCTCAAAGCTTCCTCATCACGTAAAGTCAATGGCCAAGTCTGAAGCATAAGTCAGGACAGATCTTATAAGATGTTTGTAAAGAAGCAATCTAGTTCTTAATTTGAGAAAGCTGGATTTTAAATAACTCTTCAAGGCATAAAAACATCTATTTGCAGCAATAATTATTTTATAAATTTCTGGGGCCGCTCATTTCTATTATTTATCTCAGTTCCCGTATAAGTAAGACTGATTTATATAGAACAAAATAGCAAATACGCAATAGGAAAAATAGGTGTAGTAATGAGAGCTACTGTTTCCAGTGGCCACTTGCAGTTGAGGCGTTTCTGGTATATAGCAATTGGGGAAATGGCAATTATTAAAAAATACTGTAATTAATGATATATTAATTATAAGAGAATTATATGTATATGATATGTTAAAACATTCGAGAAATTTCTTAGATTTTGAATTGAGAGGAGAACGTTTTTAACCTAAGTTTCGCTCGCGTGTTTTCGTATTATAGCTGCGGCTTTTATATTTTGTGAGGGTCTTTTTTATCCGTGTATGTGTGTAAAGTTTAACTAAATACTTAATGAAAAAAAGAACTAGATCTATTGGTACATCTGTCGAAAAAAAAAGAGAACATTTCCCTCTCTTCAATAGAAGGTATTGACATATTTAAATTTGTGTCAAGCACAAACCACATAAATTGCAAAGAAGTATTTTGAAATTAAGAGCTGAATAGATGTTATTCACGCAGGATGATGTTTTATGTCTCAAAAATACAACTGTTCGTAACTGTAACTGTTAGTTAGTTAGAATTTTAAGCTGAATTTTATATTCCAAAACTTCTTTTACTATTCTTTTCATATTTTACCCAGAGTTTCTAAAAAATAAGGTAGTGTGGTTTTTCTTAAGATTTTCTGTATTATGGACTGAAACTGGGTCGAAACTTAACGACGCGTTGAAAATATTAATAAACACGATATTTTTAAAAACGTTTCTCTCTACATAAAAAAAAGTTTTTCGTGATGATATAGTAAATTTATTTATTTATCTCACACACGAAAACAATTAAAAAAAAGGTAGTAAATACTCTGGTCACAAATTGGCAATAAGGCGCAATTCTTTAGTTCAGTCAACTACTTCAAACTTAAAGATTAACACATTACATCATAATGCATATCTGGAAATGAAGTACAAATTAAAATATGGAGATACAGACTTAAAACTTATTTTTTTTCCTGCTTACAATATTTTGAAAAAAATAGAACTACATAATACAAGTCAATTACAGTTTTACAATTTGATGAACTGTATGAACAGTTGTATAATTTTTACAATGGGGCTTGGGCCACTGTTAGGCGGACAGAGGGTAGCCCCCTCGCCTTTAGTATTTTTTAAAAAATGTTCGGTTACAGAAGTAACTGAGAGTTAGAAATATGATGCAAGCAGAAAGCAAGCTATGTATTTGATGTTTAAAATGGCACAAATATTAAATATCCTTTTAAAGTTGGATTTGTTCGTTTTTAAACTTTTGAAAAATTTTCTGTATTTTTTAAACAGGGGGAGAAAAACAATGATAAAACTATTATATATTTATAACTTCGTCTCTTTTGGGAAAATTTTTTAAACAAATTCTTTTATCACAGACATAAACAGTTAATTCATCCTACACAAATCACAAATAATAAATATTTAACATTGTTTCTTTGCCTTTTTAAGCACTTTCATTGAAAACTAAGTTATTATTCTTATTTTATTTTATTTATTTATTATTTAATTTTTATTATTATTATTATTATTTACACTGAGCTGCTGAAATGTCTAAAAATCTGTTTTATTCGTTTGGCTTATTTAGTTTTATCATGTAAAAAATATTGAACTTGGAAAAAACTATAACAAAAGCATTATTTTTTAGAATTTTCTCAAATTTAAAAATTTTGAGGAACGTTTAATCTTGATTAAACGTCAAAATTTTTTACTTAGATATCATTAGATATAATCCCAGAGTATATTCAATTGTTCTATACTCTTAAACCATTTGGCGGGAAATAAATACATTGTTTCATTCGCTATTACCAAACGGAAACTTTATAATTTTCATTTATAACATTTTTGAAAAGGAGAAAGCGCTAAATGTATTCCTTTCACAGATTACTTCTAAAGCCTTTCATAATAAACAGCTACTACTTAATGAGTCAAAAAGGCTTAGATAAATGTTCCATTAGCGTGCTACTGAAGAACGGTTGTAATCTCTGCTTTTATTCATTCGCCAAACAAGAAAAGCAGCTGTCATTCTGGAAAGCCTCGAACAAAGGTCTTTTTTATCGGGAAGCGATCTGATCATAGTAAATAAAGTGGGTTCTAAACACGAGAAGTGG
The DNA here is from genome assembly GCA_019973935.1 of Trichonephila clavipes. Taxonomy (NCBI): domain Eukaryota; kingdom Metazoa; phylum Arthropoda; class Arachnida; order Araneae; family Nephilidae; genus Trichonephila; species Trichonephila clavipes. Next base: position 530,076 of record BMAU01002389.1, on the reverse strand, counting down.
TTTCCTTGAGGACATGAAACGTTCTTATCATTCAAGCGAGAAACATGGTTCGCGAACGAGTTTTTTGGCGGGCTATTCGAAGAGCCACCTTGACCTGAATTAATTAATTTGGCTTTCGCTTTCAAGCAAAGAAGCAATCGGGATTACTGAAAGGGGGGGGGCTTAAGGAGGGAACTAACTTTATCGGGAAAGAGTTATCCAGTGGCTTTTCAAATTCGATGCCGATTAGTCTGCATGTTTGTTGAAAAATATGAAAATTAAACAAAAAAGTAACTGATGCAATCCATTTATTGTTCTCTGTTATCGTGAGATTGTAGTATTTAGTGTGTGTGTTTTCAATAACAGCTACCGCTAACCAGTACTTACGTATTACCGTTACCGCAGCAAAATTGGCTACAAAACATTGATATCAAAACAACAAAGATTATAACGTGTTTTAAAAATACCAATCAGTCAGATTTTGGTGGAAAACGGTTCAATTCGCGTGGCGCCAATTTGGCTGTGATGACGCTAATATTTACTATGGTGACCATTTTTTTACAATGAAAAGGAGGACGAAAAATTCAAGAAAAAATTACAACTTAAATATATGAAACGTTCTATTAATTCAAACAAAAACACGTTAATTACTCTTACATTCTTCTTAATAATTATCTTAAAAATATTTTTCCATTGAACGATTTTTTTTCTTTCTTTTTTCTTTTTCAACATATCATTTTCTAATATATCAGAAAGTTCGGGCAAAAAATATCCTTCATACTGAATTTTATGGTAAGAACTGTAGCTAAAATATTAACATTCAATTTTGATTTCTCACTAGTCACTTCACAAAAATCATTACCAACTGAAAAAAACTCTTTCAACTGGTGCATTAGTTCCAGGGCAGCACAGCGTAAATTCAACAAGAATAATTACATTTTCATATGGAATGTGTTCATTTTTTAAATGGTTTAAGTAATTTTCCCCATATTTTACCAATTCTCAGCATGTTGATTTTCCAATTGTTCTAATTTACCAGAATTTAAATGTACATTCAGTCTTCTTTCTACTTCAAACAGACAATTGTCGTCAATTTTAATATCAGACATTTCTTTCGATAAAAACTCAACGTAATTTTCTATATCTGCCCACTTTACTCGAGACCAGGTCAAAAAATACCATTGAAAAGTGTTATTTCCTGTGATATTTGTTTCAGACTTTTCTTCGACATTTTGGAAACATCTCATTGGACATTTGGTTCATCTCTGAATACAGAGATTAACCGATCAGTTTTAAAATATTAAAAAGGAGAACACTTTTCGAGGAAGAACAGAACCTATAAAAGGAGGACTGTCCTCCCTAAAGGAGGACGATTGGTCGCCGTACTAATTGCATAAGTACCCGCTAACCCTTAGAGCTCAATGGCATGTGGTAGGTCTTAAAGTTTACCCTCATTGTCCCAATTGCGATGCGACCCAAGTCATTATTGGCTTGTATTGATTGCCATAAGAGCCAGCTGCCCTCAAGTCCTGCTACAGTTCTTCATTGTTTAAAAACCCACGGGTTTAAGGACTTGATCTAGATGTTTCCTTTGGATCAAGTGGTATAAGAAACAACTACACATTTTTCCAATCCATAGATGATAAACAAGATCATTGACACTCCATTTTAAACAAAGTAAATGCACAGAAAATTAAACAAAGCTTTAAAAAATATATAAGATAATTCAAAGTTCTAATCAATAATTGCAGGATTTTCAGTTCCTAACTGAAAAGAAATCGTTTCATATTACTCAACAAGAGGACGTGTGACAGAAATGTTATGCCGCCAATTTACTATGGTCGCCAAATCTCATTTTCAAATGTCACCAGATGATCTGTAAAAGTAACTAAAAAGTCTCTAGGCCTAGAGGGAATTTCGTTTATCCATATTCCGTAAACCATATACTTTTTATTACTCGTCATCATTGAAACTGAATCTTCATAAAAATATAATTAATGTTCCAATTCTTTTCTGCCAACCATCAAAAACTTTTCACGGACCACCGGTTGGTTCTACCGGCTATTCTACAACATATTAGTTTTGGCTAACAGTAAAATGTGTGCTGTTTAATCTCAGTATAAAAATTATACTAAACCCACCCGACGCTTTTACCACAATGACATTCATTTTCTCGTTAATAATTTTATTCTTATATTAAGAATTTTTTTTTCCTTTTTAGTTCGATTAAACATAAAAGCGTGTTTTTTAGTTTTTTTTTTAAAGTTTTTTTTTTCATTTTTTAGTTCGATCAACAATAAAAGCCTGGTTTTTTTAGTTTTTAAAACTATCATTTATTCCTTGTTGAATTTATCCTTGAGTTTGGTATTTGGAGCCGGAATTACGTGGCTGCAGGAATTAGTCTTGCTCTTCAATGGATATGAATTAACCGGTCTGAAGGGTACTTATTCTCTCCGTTTACGGGGCCTCGGATGAGTTCCATATCATTGTATTTCAAAGATTCCGTCTCCATATAGATACAGGTCTAACTAATAAAAGAGTGTAAGAAATATTAAATGTCAATCGTATTATCACCTTTTAAACGTATTGCTGTAATGTTAATTCGTACCATCACTTTTAAACATATTGCTTTATCAAAATAAAACAATATTTAGCAGTTAGAGCTTAATTTTTTTCACATGCATGAGTCTTTTTTTATTATTTCCATTTTCAGAAAAACTACCCTTATATCATGGTAAACAATTGCTAACGCACCCACCCTACCCTTTCTCACATAAAAAAACACTTTTTTTGTTTTATTTGTATTAACCAAAAGCTTATTTGCGGTTTTAGGGTTGCACCTTAATCTTTTAGTCGCTAAATCTGGAATTAGTCACCAAATCTGGAAATGGCATATGGAACTAGTCGCCAAATCTGAAAATGGTTTATGCAATAAGTCGCCAAATCTGGAAGTGGTATACGGAATTAGTCGCCAAATCTATAAATCGTATTTCTAATTATCCTAATCAGGACAATGTGACAAAAATATGAAATTATTGTCTTGTCATCGGTCCTTGACAAGTGTGCAAAATTTCGAATTGATATGACCTTATAAAGTGAGTAAAAATCGAGTTAAAAGATTCCGTTAGATACAAGTGGAACTTATTAAAGAGTGTTAAAAATAAATGCTGTAATATTTTATATGCTTGATAATCATACTACTAAAATTAGATGATCGCGGGCGCCGGCGGTTGATAATCATATTTTTATGTTTAATTAATATCAATGTTGAAGTTGTGTATAATGTCAAAACACCCTTGACTTACTGAGTTTTTTTTTTTTTTTTTCTTTTCTGATGCTCTGACTAAAAATGTTAAGATGCGTAAAACAGAACTTTCATTGAAGATATTCAGTATAAAATCTAATTTTAGAAAGAAATTGATAATACTTCAGAAATTTAAAAATTATTTCCAAACAAAATTCATTGTCCTAAACCAGGACATATATCTTTAGAAATATCAAGTCCATAACATCAATCAATATTTTCTTCTGCACTTTTTTATTAAGTGTCCGTCTTCATTTACTTATAATACAAGACACGAGAAAAATATAATTTTTCCGGGTTTCACTTCTCTTAATTAATTAAATTAGCCACTTGGGGAGGGGGAGGGGAGATTCTTTGTTTTCATTACTTGTTGGTATGTTAAGGATAAGAATCGTACGATCATTTTAATTTGTACTGATTTACGTACAATTAAAAATAGGAAAATACAAAAATAGAACCCATTTTCTTGTATGCATATGAAGTTTGAATTTAATGTAATAGATTATTCTATATAAGTGCTACTGCTTTTTCTGAAAAAAAATCTTCAATCAATTGAACTTTTTATGCAATTGCTGAATGATGGGGGGGATGTGTAGATTTTTCGGTTGAACACAATTATATCCGGAAGCCATTTATCCCCTCATAAAGAAAACAAAATTGAGACAAAAGGTGTTAGACATTTAAAAAAATCGGATCCAAATTTTTATGATCTCCTTGTGTTGTTTTTCCAATCCCGTTCCATGATCTCAATGAAAGTAAGCACACCGATTCGAACCCGATCTTTTTGAGTTTCGTGATTTGAGGTTGGCAGCAACTGCCATGCAAATCGAGCTAGTATTTAAACTCGGCTCATGTTAGTTTTTAAAAAGGAAGGAGAAACAGAAATATAAGAAGTATGTGAGTGGTTTAACTCTTAGAGGGAGAGAACAACTGGTTGGCAATGCAACTGCAGGTTGCATCACCATTTTAGATTAGAGATTAGTTTTACAATATTAGAAGACGGTTCGAATCGGATGTTTCTGGTAATGTTGCTTTTTGAACTTATTGTTTTTATCGCTCCAGTATCGAGCATAGTGACTTTATGATTGATTATTAAAGGCCAATTTTTAGAAACTGTTTTTCGTCTTCATGCCTCCTCGACGCATAAATTTCACTGCTAGCTTTACAAAATTTAAATTGGTTTACCAATAAGTGTAACAAATTTGGTTATGGGCCCAGTCCATGTACTGTGTCGAGACAGGCTAAGCAGTTGAACAAGTCCATGTACTGTGTCGAGGCAGGCTAAACAGTTGAACCAGGACATGAACTTTGTCTATTTAAATACTGTTCCAGTCTAGAACTTTTTTTTATGAACTCTGTTGCTAGTACGCTAAATCGAGTAGCAGATATGGAGTTTAACAACCAGATATCAGTGTTGACTCAAAACAACTGGAACACATGGAAGCATGATATGCAAGTACTCTTAATGCATTATGGTTGCTGGCAGTTTATAATGCAGACCAAGCCAGAGCAACCTGATGAAGAGGCAACATACAAGGAAAAATTAGATCTACAACTTCGTAAGGATAGATGTTATACGTTGATCTATACTAACATCAGTTCAGATTTGAAAAATCTGATAACGGAAACAACTGACGGAGTAGCGGCATGGAAGATATTAAAAGATCACTTCGAACCAGTCACAAGAGCAAGAGTAATTCAACTATTAGATCAATTTTTTGGAACAAAATACCAACCAGGGGAAGATGTTGGAATCTTCATATCTCGTGTAAAGACAGCGGCAACCAGACTACAAGAAGCAGGTCATAAATTGGACGACCTGTACATAGGCTTTCAATTAATAAGGTGGCTTCCTCAGGAATTCCAATCTACCGTGCAACAAATCTACAGATGGAAAGAAGAGGACTTCAGAGTTGTCAAAATTGAAGCAGAGCTGATATTAGAAGCCAATCGTCTTCAGTTGATGAAACAAGATTTGGAGAAAGCGGAGAATGCTTACTTGAGCAGTTTCACTTCGAAGAAGTCGAAGACGTTACCTGGTGCTACGGCTGCAGCTCATGGAAATCCAAATGGCAAGAATGATTACCAAAAGAAAAGTGGTAAGGTATTTAACTGTAAAACTATTAAAAATGTTAAACAATCTATTAAGACTATAGGTCCGTGTTATGTATGTAATAAGTACGGACATCTTAAAGTAAACTGTAAAGAGAAAAAGTCTCTACAAAAATCTCCTTCAACTGTAAATGAAACTTTTAACACAGAGTTTAATATAAATTTAAGATTTTGTGAAGCTGAATGTAGTCTTTTAGAACTAGATAAACCACTCGTAACTAGTTGTATCTTATTTGAGGAAAACTCTGATAAAGGTGTTTGGGTAATAGATACTGCTGCCACGAGTCATTTTTGTAATGACAAGAGTTTATTTTTAGATCTTAAACCGATAACTAACATGAAAATGTCGTTAGCAACGGAGGATAAAAGTTGTCCCGTAGAAGGAATCGGTACACTTAGATTTCGGGTAAAATATAAGGGGAGTTTTCATGAAATAACTTTGACTGATGTATTATTTAATCCTAAGTTGAGGAGAAATTTATTATCCGGTTCCAGATTAGAAAGTAAAGGTGCGCATTTTGTGGGTACTAAAGGTAAAATTAATGTTTTTAATAAAGACTGGATAAAATTGTTCTCGGCGACACGCCATGAAAATTTGTATTTTTTAAGCCAGATCATTATATTATACCAAAGAGTAAAGAAATTAGTTTTTTTAGTGATGTAACCGCTAAAACAAAAAACGGATCAATAGAAATATGGCATCAACGCTTTTGTCATGTTAATAACGATTATTTGGTAAAAACTAGTAAAAATGATAGTGTAAAAGGTCTCCCACGCTTAACTGATAATGGTAAGACTCATTGTATACCGTGTAAATTAGCAAAGTCCAAGAGAGTTTCATTCAAAAGACGGGGGCCGTAAGATCAAAACGTCCATTGGAATTGTTGCATATGGACCTCTGTGGTCCAATGCCAACTGAAAGCCAAGGCGGTAATAAATATTTCTTGAGTATAATTGACGATTATTCAAGAAAGGTGACTGTATTTCCCATCCGAAATAAATCTGACGTATTTCATACGTTTATAAGATTTCAGAAACGAGCAGAACGTTTTCTAAGTAAAAAGGTAATAGCAGTTAGAACTGATGGCGGACTAGAATTTTGTAATAACGATATGGATAATTTCTTGACAGAACTGGGTATAAAGCATGAGGTAACAAATTCATATACGCCAGAAATGAATGGGGTCGCGGAGAGATTCAATTTAACCGCTCTAGATGGCATCAAAACATTGCTTAAGTCTAGTGAAGTTCCCCATAAGTTTTGGGGAGAAGCATTACTTTGTTTCACTTATGCGTGGAATCGAATTTGTCACAAAGACAGTAACAAAACGCCTTTCGAAAAATATTCAGGTAGAAAACCATCGGTATTGCATCTAAAACCTTTTGGATGTTTGGCATATGCTGGTGTGCCAAAACAAATTAGAAAAAAAAATTCGATATGCGTGCGAAAATGGGAATTATGATGGGATACGCACAACGTACTAAGGGTTATAGAATATGGTTGATAGATGAAAATAAATTAGTCGAGACTATTAATGTAAGATTCGATGAAAATAAGAGGGGAATTAATTTTAGACAAAAAGTTAATAGTAACCTTGGATATAATTTAAACCTTCCTGATTATTATGATGATGAGGATGATTCCGATAGAGCGAAAGATTCATTAACGAGTCGTTTAGTTTCAAAGACAAGTACGGAAACGCCCTCAACATCTGAAAAGCCAGGTGTATCTTCCGATAATCATAACTTGATCCCATGTACAGAGGTTAAGTGGATTCGAAATATAGGTAGGAAAGTAACTGGATCTAACGTATATTATAGTATAGAAGGGGAAGCAACCCGATTGAAATCTTTTAACGAAATAGAGAGATACTGTAAGAGGCGTAATATTGAGTATGATCCTAGTTTATTTAATTTTAGAAAAGATAATACCGAATCCCAGGGATTTTCAGATTTGTCAGAGCAACAAGAAGCTCTTATGGTTGAAGTAACTATTCCTAATTGTTACAAACAGGCGATAAGATCCAGAGACGCATCTAAATGGCGTGATGCAATGGATAAAGAAATTAACGTAATGATGGAACGTAAAGTTTGGGATTTAGTTGATCATCCGGATAATATAAAAATTTTAGAAAACCGTTGGGTTTATACCATTAAATATGATGAAAATAATAAAATTGTTAGATACAAGGCCCGCTTAGTTGCGCGAGGTAACACACAATTACGAGGCGAGTCTTTTGACGAGGTATTTAGTCCAGTTATTAACTTTACTATTGTAAGATTATTTTTCACTATCTGTGTATGTTTGTGGAAATGGACGCATATTCAAGTAGATATCACTAATGCTTATTTATATGCTAACTTAGATACTGTAATCTACATGAAGCAACCAACTGGATATGAAATTGATAATAACAAAGTGTGTAAGTTACGTAAAGCAATATATGGACTCCACCAGAGTGGACGCCAGTGGTTTTTGGAATTAGAAAATAAATTAATTAAATTAAAATTTAAGAAGTTAGAGTGGGTTAATTGTGTATATATGTTTGAAGATAATGTAATTTTATTATTTTATGTAGATGACATCATTATATTTGGAAAAAAATGGAAAACGTAAATTTTGTATTACAATTATTGCAGAAAAATTTTGATTTAAAAATTATGGGTAAAACAAAGAAATTATTAGGAATAGAATTTGAAGAAATAGGTAATAGTCTGTTTATACATCAGAGATCTTACATTCGAAGGTTATGTGAAATTTACGAAAAATATAAATATCCCGTAAGTTCATTACCTATATCAAAAGGTCAAGTTCTTTCCAAATTAGATTCACCCAAAACTAGCGAAGAAATTTTAACAGTTCCTTATAGAAATTTAATAGGATCTTTGTCATTTATTGCTATACGCACAAGACCCGATATTATGTATGCAGTAAATGTATTATCTCAATTCCAAGCAAACCCGGGAATAAAACATTGGAATTGCTTATTGAGATTATTAGGTTATTTAAAATACACTCAAGAATACAAATTGGAACTTTCAAAAGTTAAATCATTAAAACTAAGATGTTATTCAGACTCAGATTTTGCTACAAATAGGGATGATCGAGTGTCGATGGGAGGGTTCATAACTTTTATAGACGAAACTCCAATTTCATGGCGAACCTTCAAGCAAAAATCCGTTAGTCTGTCGACCATGGAAGCTGAGTATGTTAGTTTAACAGAAGCAGCTAAGGAATTCATTTGGCTAAAGAATGTAATTGATAATAAAAGTTTAAATTTGGAATTAAGTGAAAATGTAATGTTTTGTGATAATCAAGCTGCTATAAGTTTTTCAAAGTCACCAGTAGAAAATTATAGAACAAAACATATCGATGTTCGTTATCATTTTCTAAGGAATTTGATATACGACAAGGTTTTCCAAATTAAATATATAGGTACCAAAAATAATTTGGCGGACATTTTTACCAAACCCATGGTAAAGGAAAAATTGTTAGAATTTTGTAGAAAATTATTTCTTTTTAGAGAATAAGACTTTGTTTCTTTAAGATTAAAATATTAGTTTTTTTATTACAATAAAGATTGTGAATAAAATGTATTTTTTTGTGTTAAATTGTATAACATGTGATTATAGATTAAAATTAATTTACTGATTTGTAAGAGATAATGGTACGAGAGATTGGAAAAAGGGGGCCGATTGTTAGACATTTAAAAAAATCGGATCCAAATTTTTATGATCTCCTTGTGTTGTTTTTCCAATCCCGTTCCATGATCTCAATGAAAGTAAGCACACCGATTCGAACCCGATCTTTTTGAGTTTCGTGATTTGAGGTTGGCAGCAACTGCCATGCAAATCGAGCTAGTATTTAAACTCGGCTCATGTTAGTTTTTAAAAAGGAAGGAGAAACAGAAATATAAGAAGTATGTGAGTGGTTTAACTCTTAGAGGGAGAGAACAACTGGTTGGCAATGCAACTGCAGGTTGCATCACCATTTTAGATTAGAGATTAGTTTTACAATATTAGAAGACGGTTCGAATCGGATGTTTCTGGTAATGTTGCTTTTTGAACTTATTGTTTTTATCGCTCCAGTATCGAGCATAGTGACTTTATGATTGATTATTAAAGGCCAATTTTTAGAAACTGTTTTTCGTCTTCATGCCTCCTCGACGCATAAATTTCACTGCTAGCTTTACAAAATTTAAATTGGTTTACCAATAAGTGTAACAAAAGGAAAACGCGAGAGGGAAAAAAATATTTAGTACTCATTTTTGATATGTTTTATTTACTCTTTGTCATAATCGCTCACAAGTAAAATTGAAAAGGTACATCCAAGGTTAGAAATTTAAAAAGAAATACATTATGTAAAAAGAGAGGAAGAAAATAATCCTTCATGATGGGTACTAATTGAAGGGAAATCACCGGATTATTTTGCAAAACGTTTTCCCTCCAAATACTTCGTTATGTAACTGTAAACATGTCTGTAAGCTCCAAGGAAAAGTATTAGTCAGAAGTTCAACTAATTTTCTCTAGCCTTTGAGGTCAGAAAAATTACGGAATAAATTATCCAATATGTATAGTAATATAAACAAAGAAAAGATATTGTTAATGAAGACTCCAAAAGGATATTTTTAGAGTGAATTTCCTTTCCTAAAATGTGCTGCGTTTATTAACTTGATTTACGATGCAGTTGTATTTATTTATGTATTTATTTTGATTAAAATTCTTCTTATTGTTATGAAATATGAACGATTCGTAATGGGGACTACGGATTGCAATACCGGAATACCGGGTTACTGTATACCAGTATTTTGAGCCATATGTACAATTTTGTAATACCGGTATTCACAAGTTTAAATACCGTTTTTTCGGTATTTTCTAGAAACAGAGAACATATGTTAATATTAAATTCTAAAACACATCGGAACAGTTTACTCCCAATGATGGAACGATTTTTGAAACTAAAGAATCCAACCTAAAAAGCAAAGATCGCGACTTAAACACGCAAATTAATTTTTCCGATAGTGAAAATGGCAAATATAAAACAAAGAAACGCCTGTGTTTTCTTAATTTTTCGAAAATATCTACTACTGGTATTAAAACCGGTATCCCGGTATTAAGATCTAAAAAATACCGAATACCGGTACTGAATTTTTGGTCCGATATTACAATCCCTAATGGTGACTTAGGGACTATTATGTTGCAACTACACACTGGTGTTCCAAATTAAGAGAATTTTTATATTTTGTCGATTATCTCTAGAACTACATAATAGATTTTAATGAAATTTGGTGTGTATGTAGGGCTGATATAATGCAAAAAATAACAATTCTACAGTTAAAATAAGTGCGCATGATCGTGCGAAACACTCAACAGTAAATGCTGTTCACCTTACGACTTCGATGAGTGTTGAGCATGATCATTCGCGTGTATTTTAACTGTAGAATTGTTAGTTTTTGCATTATATCAGCCCTACATACACACCAAATTTCATTAAAATACGTATATTGTGTAGTTCTGGAGATAATCGACATAATAAAAAAATTCTCTTAATTTTGTACACCAGTTTGGGAACACCATCTAATTTAGTTTGATGGATAGAATTCAGTTTTCAAATATACAACAGCGAAATTTTTCATCGAATTCGATATCGGTGAAAATCGAATGGATTTTTATATAGCAACCAATTTATTTCGTGAGAAAAACTAATAAATAAATTTAGATCCAAATCTTTTCTTTCTCGGTCTTCGAGTTCTGGGAAATATAAATAAGTTTTTATACTTCTGTACCACATTCTGTATAGCATTTATCTCATGCATTAAGTGAAAAATTTCTTATTTTTGATCTCCGATATTTCCAACCTTTTTCATTGATTTCAAAAACATTTTTTTTTCCTCTGCATTCCAGAAAATTATAATTACTGAATATCTTCGCGAAGAAAGTTTTTATTTTTACTGCTATATTTAGCACAATTTTATGTTCGAATTTGTTGATCCCAATGAGCCCACGCTCATCTCTCGAAGATGTTTTCTGCAAATTAATTTTAAAATGTTCTTTAGTTTAATATATGAGACTCTATTCTCTGACGCAGTCGAAATGTTGAAGTAAATGAGATTCAATCTGGACTTTGTCAAGGACAAAATATATTAATAACCTTTTCATTTTAGTAGGTAACGATGAATTAATGATACAACGAATTCGAATTTAGATTTAATCATTAGTTCGTACAGATACTATCTTGTAACTCTTATTTGTTTTCTCAATCTTTTACCTCTCAAAATAAAGAACTTGTTACATGATTCATTTAAATAAAAAAGAAAAATGTTTATCAGACTGTCTCTTATAGAATTTGATTATTCGAATATTTAGCATTGTATAGTTACTCGAAGTAATAGCTAAACTCTGCAATTTGTCTTATCCCAAGAATTGAAGATGTTTTTTCATTATTGATATCTCATTTTAATTCAAACTAGCATTTGAATGGAAAATAAATATAAGTACTTTTATGTCGTTTATATATAAACTTGTGACTATACAAAATAAGAATTTTATAGTCTTAACATTGTTCTTTTCATGTTTCATATGCATTTTGTTTTCATTTGTTCACTAGCTTTACTCATCAAAAACATATTTCCGAACTAATTAAGAGTTTTTATCTTTGTTTCGTGGTCACTTTCAGTGCCCCGACTCATATTTCTATTAAATTCTTTTGTTTTAAAACATTTGATGTGAATGCCTAAACAAATCACTGTTTAGACCACAGACACTTTTTTTACAAGATTTCACAAGACTGGCTTATTTTCATGTGAGATTTCACTAAATGAAGCTTAGTACGTTTTGGGAATTCCTACTGGAATCAAACAAAGCGATGGAAGGATGTAATCAAGACACTTAACAAATAAATTATGTCATTTATTAGGCGAGGTTTGGCGCAATTCTTTACACTAAAAATTTGGCTACGAAATACACAGTCCAGTCATATTAATGTGACCACTGTCAAAAGCCAGAATAACCATCTTTCGCAGAGGGGAAAATAGTCATTTAGGATCCTCAAGGTATTCACTAGGATGTTGAGCCCTGCCGACTCTATTGCTGCATTAGATTACGCGCGTGAGGATCCATGGCGCGAACAACCCGATCGAGATGGTTCCATAGATTATTGATTGGGTTTAAGTCAGGTGAGTTTTCTGGACACGGAAGAACGATAAACTGATCCTGGTGCTCTTTGAACCACGCACGTACGCTGTCAGTTGTATGACACTCCGCAATGTCCTGCTGGTAGATGCAACCATCCTGAGGAAAAACAATGCGCATAAAGGGGTAGACATGGTCTGAAAGAACAGATGCGTACTTCTATTGATCCATCGTGCTTTCCACAATGATGAATAAACACAGAAAGTTTAAGGAAAACATTCCCCGGACCATAATGCTCCCGCCTCCAGCCTGAACCTTGCCAGAAATTGTTGCAGGGTGTTTGCTTTTAGACGTTTCATGCCGTATTTGCCACCAACCATCCGTCCGATGGAGTATAAAGCGTGATTAATCAGAAAACTCTACCTGTCGTGTCTCATTGGATGCCCAGTTGCGGTACCTGTGTGAAAATTCCAGTCTTCGTTGCTGATGAACAGCAGTCAGCATAGGTGCATGAACCAGACGCCTGCTTCGGAGAACCAGACGCAACAACGATCGCTGAACAGTAGTTTGGAAGCCACTGTTGGTAGCCCCTTGGTTCATCTGGGTGGTATGTTGCTTAACGGTAGCACGTCTAGTCTCCCGAACTCACCTCTATCACCTATGGCCCGTGGTACACCACATTTTCCCACTGATTTTAGACGGTCCCATTTTGCCATGCACGGTATACTTTAACCACGGTGACACACGAACAGTCCACAAACTTAGCCGTTGAGGAAATGCTTCCAAGTTTTTCCCGAAAGCCAAAAATTATGCCGTTTTGGACTTCGGATAACTCTTTACATGTTTGCATTACGCCAACGACTGTAGTGTTTTCCGAAGCCCTCACACACCCTTTATATACGCTCAATAGCACTGCGATGCCAGCATCCTTCTGTGATGCACAATGCACCAATGCACATAAGCAGAGTTCATGGTTCATTTGAAATTATAAATGTTTCTTCTGACCAACGAATCTTGCAGATGAATCAATTTCTTGATGTTAATAATATTCATTTGAATTTGTGGAATTATGTGAATATCGTTAAGAATTGTTCTATGCACTGTTGGTGAACGTGTTTTCGTTTGATTCCACGTGAAATGTGCTTGTATGTCTACAAACACGAGTTGGAAAGCTGATACAACGCTACTGGCTAAGCCTCGCGAAATAATTTTTATTTATCATTTGTTCATATTTGTTCGCGATGCAGTCAATATTCAATGGGCTCAATTCATGTGACGTCATGGTCACATAATAATGAAAACCACGTGATTTTAGCTAATCAGTTCAAAAACTCATATGACGTCATAGTCACAGAATAAAAGCAATCATGTGTTTTCAGCTAATCAGTTCATGTGCTTTGTTGTTGCCAATATTTGCACTTTGTAGAAATTTTCTGTTAAAAAATACAAATTTGTCAACAACAAAATGCAAATAGGTAAACAAAATGAATTTTATTTAAAATTACATGCATAAAATAAGATTTTTTTAAATCTTAAAATCTTTTGAAGATATTTATTTTTATAACATTTGGACATTTTTTTACCCTATTATAAAATTTGAAACTCTTCCCAGTTTTACAAATAGAACAACAAGTACGATTAATTTGATGTCTGTTTTGAATGCAACGGAGAACACGTGTTTGTCTTTACCATGTGACCCTTCATGAATTGAGCCCATTCGTTTAATTTATTATAATTGACTAACGAGTAGAATAAAAGAATTAGATTTTTTGTTATAAGAAATTTAATAAACGAGGTGTTCTATTTTGCTGTTTCTTCTTCATTTTATTGATACCTCCTGCAGCAGTGCAGTCCGACAGGGGTGGCTCTAGGACCGGACAAACAGGACCCCTGCCCGGGGCGAGAAATTTTAAGAGTGGTATTTGGATCAAAATTAAAAAATATTTTTTTGTGACAAAATGGAATATTATTGGATGTGAATTTGGTATTTCATTTAAAATCTTATTTTTTTTATTTTGTATTCTCTATATTTAATGACAGTTTTCTATGTTGAAAATTGAATGGTTCGAGGCTGGTGTATATGTTAAAGCGGGAAATTTAATATGTTCCCACATCTTTCACTAGTAACTTTCTCCCCATCCCGGAGTGAGGTCACAATGAACATTCCTTTTACCCTTACGATGTCCGGTATCAGCTATCATATACCGTTACTTACCACAGCAGGTCATTTGACCCGGAAAGCATTTTTTGTTTTATACGCTTTTCGAGTCATATTGCTTATCGTATTGTAGTCGGTAAGTTGCACGTTTCTGCAAAGTCTGTTGCGTAAAGTAGTTCATTCAAAATAGCTGAGAAAAATTTCAAGAAAGTCTTGCAGATGACCTCTCCAAACTTTTTTCAATATCCTTGATTTAGCTGGCATAAATGCCTGGATTTTGTACGAGCAAATGACAGGACAAAACATCTCAAGTCAAAATTCTTTACTCAAGCTAGCAGTAGAGCTTGGCGCCGATTTTCGAGAAGCCCGTGAACAACCAAAACAAAGAAAAAATACGAAAGGATCGTTGCCTAAGTCTACTACAGAGATGTCAAATAGGATACTGTAAAGAAAATAAAATCAACAAAATTGGCTCTAAATGTAAAAAATATGTTTGCGGAAAATGTATAATGGACACACTTATATGTAAAAAGTGCGATGAGCAATGAATTAAAAATTCTAATTTTTTGGTTTTGTATTAGAAATGGTCAATTTACTACTTTGTTTTATTATAATAAATTTAATTTTTATTTTTATTTCCTTTCTAACATTCATATTTCATACATTCAGCATAAAACATAAAGTCGGGTCATTTGACCTGCTATGGTAGAAATAGGTATCTATTAAGTGTTGATATGATTAGTGTTAAACAAACGCTTTTAGTCTCCACCATCGGTAGACTATTTTTCGAAGAAACTGGCCTGCTTAAACGGACGATTCCTTCTTTTACATTTCTCTCCTTCGAAATGATGATAAGTAATTATGTCCTTAATTTCGAATTAAGTTGAATTTTTTAAGACTTAAAGTAATACATATATAGAGAGAGGGGGGCGGCATTTTCCATTTTTGTCCGGGGCAGTAAAACTGCTAGTGCCGGCCCTGAGTCCGAACAAACTATTTTAAGATCGAAATTAATTTCGAATCAATGGATGACACATGACATCAAAAGCATTATTTTTTTCTGTTTTAAGAACTAAAACTTGCTACATGCTTTAATTTAAATGACCAAAAAAGAACTCGTTATTGCAATTAAAAAGCTTTGCTCTAAGAATCTTTCAATCATTTTCATACAAATGGTTCAAGGTCTTATTAACAAAGGGAGGGAGTGAATAGAAGGAGGGGGATCTCATTTTATTCAAAATAATATGATGAAAGGGAAGCAATAGAGCAAATTTTAATAAGTCGTATGATCTCAACGAATTATTTCAATATACTTTTGAAAGCCGACTTTTGACAAGCAGATACAAATAAATTATTTCTTTTTATACATTGTTACTGAGGGGTGAGGGTTCAATAAAAAAAATAAAATTTCTACAATAGTCTGGCAACAGTCTGTATGAAAAGACCATAGCAGAGATAGAACAAGTTTATTGCTGCAATTTTTGACGCTGAAAGATAAATTGTTCAAAGGCACCATTTGATTTTCAGGGACAAATTATTAAGACTTTTTTTATCGTTGCGAAATCAGTTAATACCAAATGGTTCGACTAATGGCACTTTGAGTTTCATTGGGGCAGCAAGAGGTAAACGTCAAAGGCATCATTTATTAATGAATAATAAATTGCTTATATAAATGCAACACATTTTCTTATTCGTGGAAATTGTTGCCAAATAACTCTCTCTCCCTCTATAAATTCATCTCTCTTTGAGAATAAACCCCTCATACTCCTACAAACCGCATCAAATTTCTCTTTCAGGTTTGAAAATATACAGTCCGTCCTCTATTTAACGAAGTCACTAAATCTCGGGAAAAAAGTTCGTTTTGTAGGAAATTCGTTAAATACAGATTCATTTTTCAATATTTTTCTGTTCTCAGTTCCAGGGAAAAGTTTGCTAAATAGAGGAATTCGTAAAGTACAGGTTGATAAAATTGAGGTCTGAATGTATTTCTTTCTCTTTTTGTCAAGATATTATTTATTTCATAGATCGATTTTGACATCAAAAATTAATTTAATTTATCAATCGATTTCACAATCTTCTCTTTCAATTAAAAAGTTTTTACAACTTCAACGTATCTTTTATCGTACGAGTACATATTTTAATGTAATTATAAATTTGTGTCTAATCTTTAGAATTCTATAAATTTATTCTCCGAAATTTATTGGTGAACATCTACAATAATAAAATAAAGAAATAACAATTTGAACGTAAAAATAAAAAATGATGAATCAATTTCTATTAGACAGTAAACCTAAAATGCAGAAAATTGTTTGATGAAATGTAATTTTTATATCAATTAGTATTATGGTCTTTAATAACATATATTTTGCAAACTTATTTGTGAATAATTTTTATCCTTTAGTGATATAAAACAAAACTAGGCATATTATTTTAATTTTAAGGTTATTAAAATGAAACAATCATACATTACAAATACAATAACTGTATAATATAACTAACACTGTGTTCAGTGGCGCAACGGAGAATATTAGGGCCCCCTGCAAAGTCAGGTTTTGGGCCCCAATCCCTAAACAGCACTAAACGTCAGTCAGGCTTTGGGGCCCCTAGAATCGTGCCCCCCCCGCGATCCAGGGGTGTACGTTACTCCACTGACTGTGTTAAATTCACACGTGCGTAGTCTAGTGCTTCTCAAACTTTCAATATTTGTAACCCACTTTTCAATCATAAATTTCATTGCGCCCCCCCCATATAAAAATAACCTTTCAATGCTATACTTTGAAACTAAAACTACAATACGACTTTTTAAGTTCCACCGACGTATATAAACGTATCGCTCAGCCAAAGTGTTAGTTGCTCCGGACGTATATATGCGTCTTCCCGAAATACAATCTTTTCTGTGCAATGCTATCAATACAATTTTTCAGAAGGCTTTGGAATTCAATAAAAGGACCGTGAAAGTGTATGTTAGGGATTTACTTATTTCAGAGGATTTGCTTATTTGTTCCTTTTCTACTCCCCCCCATGCACCCCATACGCTAGCTTACGTGTAAAACGGTGGTATTAGGGAGTGAATCGCGTAATTTTTAATCGGTATTTAAGGAATTAATTATAAATCGTACAAATTATCAAGAAAAGAGTTAATTTTTGTATATAATTTTATATATGAAAAGCCGATGGGGGCACTGGTAATTATTAAACGTTCTTAGTATTGTTTAGTTAACTGTAAAATACATTGCGCAGTGCTGATATATTTATAAATGTATTATACCAGTCTAAATGTGTATTTTATTTTTTATGTCAGAATGTATTTTATTTGTTTACTTTCAGTAAGTTAATAATTTCGTTAAATCTCTCTCTTTTGTTTTCGACTTTTCAATATGCTCGCGCCCTCCTCGTAGGGTTATCACGTCCCATAGTTTGAGAAACGCTGGCGTAGTCAGTTTATTTAGGATAAAAAGTTAATACAGAATTTGGAAGAATTTAACTTCACTTAATTTCATAGATACTGTTTTTTTTCCCCAATGGGGCTGCGGATTGATATTTGTTCCAATGCAAATCCAGTGCATTCCCTCGGAGCTAGTTTCACTTTTTAGTGTGGCACCATCTTGGCGATACCAATTGCCGCAAGTAATTTTGATGCTCAGTTTCCTCCCCAGAAGGAGGCAGCGCAGCTCTGACGATATGCGAACTTGTTCTAAGAATTTAATTTTGTCGAGAGCACCCAAGCCAAACAGGTACTCAAGAGATCTTTTACATGCCGCATAATAATACGATATAGACGCTGTCGATTTTTTGCATCTGGAAAATTCACGAACTTGGGCCGGGGTCAAAATCACATTCTGAGGTGCAGAAGGCCACGACAAACCAACTACACCACCCAGCCGGCACATAGAGATGTGTTAATGTATTATCTCTTTCCGAAGTTTTAAGGCAATGGACTAAATTCAAGATGGTCACATGATAAATACAATCACGTGTTCTCCTTTGAATTCGACACAAACTGACATTAGACTTGTACTTGTTGTTCTACTTGTAAAATTTAGATGCATCAAATAAGTACATCGGATAAATATGTTCAAATGTTAATATTCTATAAAAATTTTTTTAATTAAATATATATACATATATATACTATACGTGTACTTTTAAATCGAGTGTATCTTATGCTATTATTGTTGAGAAATATGTAATTTTTAAAAGAAGGTTTTCGCAAAAAGCAAACACACTGGTAACAGCGAAGCCAACAGCATGAATGGCTTGCCTGGAAACACGTGATTGCATTTGTCAAGTGATGACGTCTCTCGAATTTTTGAACTGATTGGCTGGAAACACGTGATTGTCATTATCATGCAACGTCACATGAATTTTGCCCATTAGGATCCTACTCAGCTTTGAGGTACAAAAATTTGAGATTTTGGAAGTTTTCTGATGTTTCCTGAGTTTCTTTTCCCAAGTTTTCTAAACGCGTCCTTCAGTAAATTAAGGTATCTGACTACTTGCGACAACTTTTTTTTTGAAAAAAAGGAGATATGGAGATCTTTTTGTGATTTTTATATTTATTTAGTATATTTTAAGAAAAAAAACCCTAAAATTGGTAAAAGAAAAAAATTATTGTTATTAAAATGGGAAAAAACTAGTAAAAATGTACGAAAAATTACCTAAACGGGGCCCGCTCTGTACAAAGATTTCATGAACAAATTCTCAATTTTTCAATTTTGATGTGTTACATTGTTATTCCTGTTTGAAGTGACCTTCACAATAAGAGATATTTTAATTTTTACAAAAACTAGAGCACTTTATCTAAGTCATTATACGAAATTGCTTAAAAAAACGTTGACTATATTCACATAAATAACTGCAAATTTTGAAATAAAACAGTTATTGATAAATCTGAAGATCAAAACACTTCTACTGTTATGCAGAACATAAGCAAAAAATTTCAGCTAATTATTTTCAAAACTTTTTGAGCAATCGCGGTCCCCGTTTGAGTTTTTCGAAAAAAAACACATTTCGAGTAAAACGCATTTTAAAGTTTGACATCTGTGAAGGTCCCCTAGGACCTCACTTTGAGAACGAGAATAATTTTGAGTCAAAGAAGAACCAGTAGCCATTTTTATAAATAACTTTCTTTATTTGGTTATCTTTCCCAAATAGAATCAAAGACTTATTAACAAATGCGTCTACTAGTATTATGAGGTTTTAATGGTAATATCCTTTAAATTAACTTAATTAATTAATGATCCAATTAATTTATTAAATAACGATCACGCAGAAATTACCACGATAAGAGATCCCAGAATTATATTTAATAATGTTCTTATTGAACATTTAACTTTAATCTCACTCCTAAAACTTTAATGAGACTTTAAACACAAAATAATATTTACCACTCGGAATCTCAATTCTTGAGATTAAATATCTCTAACAAGAAATCTTCAATTTACATCCACGATAACTTTCTGCTTCAATCTCTATCTCCTACTGCTCTAACTTTACTATTTCGTTTGACTTAAATACTGAATCTAATCTGCATAACAAGGAATCCTGTCCGCTTTTTGGAGTTGATTGGAAATAGGTAGGGAATTAAATTTCCCTAAAAAGGTCGACTCAGAAGGTTAGTGATAAAGTTCCGTATAGATTCGTCACATATCTTGTGTAAAGTTATGGCATTTACTTTTACTAAAACGCTTGTAGTTTTTGTTCTAGTGGAGGGAAAATAAAGTACTTGGTATTGTTATTAAGTTAATAAAATGGTCTATAAAATAAAATCATAAAAAAATTTGCCAATTTTTGAAAAAAAATCATGGTTTTAGGGTAGTCGGATACCTTAAGCTTGTGCAAAAAAAAAGTTCTCTTTGACAGGTGGTAAATGTTGAAACGACGAATATTTCTGAATCAGCAGGTGTTAAATGTAAGAGCATCAGAGAAAAAAAGAGAGAAGTTATCCAAAATCAAAAACATAATAACAATACAACATGTACCATTATATATATTTAAAAAAGATTATTCAAAAGGATTGCATCTTAAACTTGAAATTGCAATGCCGTCCCATGGAATAAAATGGCCAACCTTGAATCTCGAGAAAATTGTTGACCGTTCAGTGGTTTTACCAGAGGGGACAGAAAAGAAGGGAAAAAAGGAAGAAAAGTCGAGGCAGTGACCTCTAGTAGTGAAAGTGGTGGGGCTACAATGGGGAATTTCGAAAACGAATGGTTGTTGAGTTTTGCAATAGAATTATTTTACTCTTCTTCACTGATCTGTTCTGATGAAAGCAAAATTTAATTTTACTTATCTAAGGATAATGCTGAAATTCTTAGATATTCGGGGGTAATGCTTTTTAAATGGAAATTATATTCCATATTGATTGCTGGTATCTCAATAATTCAATGCGAATAACTTGAATGAAAAGTTGGTAGAATATAGATTCGATTTTCACGTTGTGAAAAGTCTATTAATTATATAATACTTAACCAAATATGTTACAACTACAAAAATTAAATTTGGAAAGTATAATCTCTTATTTATTTTATTTACTTATTTTTTATTTTGTCTTTTAATCTATTTTTTAATAATTAAACAATTCTACATCCCTAAATAATATGCCTCATAATAATCTGACAACACAATTAAATTATTGTTTTCAAAATCAAAGTAAAACACAGGTACAGAAAAAGGTCATGTTCAATAGCGCACACAGGAATTTTACAATGGGGGGTCAGGGTGAATTTCGTGGGCCTCGATATGACTACGTCAGACAGGTGGCATTAGAAAACAACAACAACAATTAATTCACCTGACACATAACAATTTCAATTCTTTAGCCAATTTCATTCCCTGAAATTAACTGGAACGTCGATATAAATTCCGATCTGTTCTTATATCAAATGTTTATTCGAAATGTCTTTATGAATTCCTGTTTCATTTTAGATGAAGACCGTTACCACGCAGACGATATCCAGCGTGTCAAAGAGAATGATTGGTTCATAGGAAGGTACCTCTTGCACAATGAGAAAGATTTGGATAAAGCCTATCACATGCTCACTGAGTCGCTCAAATTCAGAAAAGAAATGGAAATAAACAGTAAGTTATTTTACAGCTTCTGCTCTATAACTAAATAAACCGAATAAATGAAGATAATTAATGAAATATGTGCTTTTTTTTATCATTAACTGTAAGTTTTAGAGGAACCCTTTGTTTCCAGAAATTTTTCCTCTTTTCTACTACGGTTGTGTTAAACCTGATAGAACATGTTCTTATTTGAATTCCAACCTTAAAATTGGTCTCAGTGGAAGTTTGTCATCAGTTCCTTCTTGAAATATGTTTTTTACTTTACATTTTTATCCATTTGATGTCATATTTGTAAAGATAGACTTGATACAGTGGCGTAACGTATAACCCCGCAACGGGGAAGCCAAGGTTCTAAGGGACCCGAAGCCTGACTAACGCCAAGTACCTACTCATCGTGAAATCCAACTTGGGGGCCCAAAACCTGCCTTTGCAGGGGGGGGGTTCAAATATTCTCCGTTACGCCACTGACTCGATCGATTTTTCACTCGCTTCCTGATATGCTACAGTTTCGAAGTCTTGTTCTGCCATTTCCGTTTGTTCGGATAACAATACGATGTTTAAATATTTTTTGAACTTAATCATTGATTAATTTAAACAAAATCTTTATTTTATATCAGAGAACGCCATGTGATAATAAATTTGAAAAACTCAAAAAGAAACGGAAATGCTTATAAATAGTTTTGTATTACAAGTGGCAAGGATTTATTGCCAAATGATTATTATTTTGATCTTTATTATTTTCCCGCTATAACAAACGAACGTTCAAACATAATAGAATTTGTGTTTCATCTTCTGTGTTTTCCATTAAATAAAAATATTCAGTCGAATTATGCGAGGAAAATTCGCTATATTCCATATTAAGCTTCACTTAATGCTCGTGTAGATTTTTGAAGAACCGAAAAAGTATTTTTTTTAATATTTGCATTGTTAATTTATTTTCTCTTATCTGAATTGAAAGTAATATTCTGTACATTGTTTTAGCAGTTGAAAATAAAATTCTTCCAAAAGTTAGGACCACTAATTACATGCGAGGGATTGAGAAGAATATGCTTCACACTAACACTAAAATAAAAATTTATGATTAAAATAGCACGTTTTTATATTACTGCTCTCAAAATAATGATGTTTTCTATTTTTTACGATTTTTTTTTTAAATGAGTCAAAATTGATACGCTTTTATAAAAATGGTTTCTAAATTGTTCCCTTTAAGTTTCCTTTCGAGTTAATGAATTGATATTTTATTCTAAACACAAGTTCATGCTTTTCTCTTTTAGAATCAATTATAAAAAAAAAGACGAAATATTTTTTTTTTTTGCGATTTTCCCAAAAATACTCAAAATTTTGATTAAATATTTAATAACTTCTTTATTTATTAAAATAATCTAACGAAACTTTTTTTCCATATGTAGAATAGTATTATCCGTAATCTGTTCAAAGATCGAAAAAATAGATTAAAAATTAAGGTTTTTAAAGTTTCTTTTGTGTTTTTCGTCTATTAGCCCTGAGCTGGCACCCACCCACCCTCTCCTCATTCAACAGCAGCTTTAACAAGCCTTTCTTCTTTTAGCATTGCGATGCATACTTTGTTTTGTTTTTACGTTACCTAGAAGTCAAATTATAATCAATTTTATGAATTAAAAAAAATTGGAAGTGAGTCTGTAATTTACCCGAAGTAGGCATTTAAATGGTTCAAAATCTGTCAAAAATTAGTTTAAGAAGAGTTTGTTGGATATACAGTTTTAAAATTCTTTTAAGGAAATCATATAACCTATTGTTTTAAAATTTAGAGGCAACACAACATTTCTTCCAACAATTTGGCAATAAAAGATTCTGTTTACTAAATTTTTTCAATCGAATGGAATTTCTAAATCCAGTTTAAGAAGTGAGTTTTTAAATCATATATATGCTTTGGTGTAATTAATTTGATTGTTGTGAAAGTGTTATACAGTGCTTCATATTAATTTGTATTTTAAGACTACAGTGGGCAGTAAAATTCTTTACAAACATGCCCCAAATTTTTACTAGCTCTATGTAACTTAGAACTAAAATCATATTTAAAAAAAATTGGTGAAAAAAAATGAGTATACTTCTTAAAAAATTTAAAAACGTTCCATGCGTTTTTATTTTTTTTTTAAATTTCATATTTTTATCAGATTTAACTTCTTTAAGCAATTCTTTACAAATCTATGCATGCAATGTAATGTTTTATATGATAATTTACAAAATATGGGTAAACGCAAATTTTTATATAAAAATTTCAAGAATTTTAATGATTTCCTATACATAAAAAATTTTAATTTCTTCTTTCACCCTAACACTATTATTACAATGCATCCAAGAATTTATAACTATACATTAGATGAATACTTCTGGAAAGTTTGTTTTGTTATAATTCGACAAAAATTGCAACGCATGGAACATTTTGCATTTTTGTTTCGAGGCAAATTTTTGATTCTGAGAAAAACATCTTTTATCATTTTAAGGGAAATTAACTTTTTTTAAAAAAAAAAAAATTAAAGATATAAATATAAACTTGAAATTGAAAACACTAATATCATACAAATATAAGGTAGATGCAGAATATATATATATAAGATTCCGCAATATATATTTTTATCACAACAGTCACATTTACACGTAATATATATAGTGATAAAAATTGAAGCAAGCAAGAACATTCTAATAATATCTTAAGTAAATTAGAAGAATGTTACTGTTTCATCTCAACCAGATAGTATATTATATATCTCATTAATGTGCTACAACAGTTCATAAATCTCAAGGCAACACATGCTCAGAAATTGTTTACGAATACGATCGACGCCACTCTCAACCGTTATGATACGTTGCTTTATCACGTGTAACGAGTATTGAAGGATTATATATTACGACAAAAAATGATAAAACATTTTACCATTGTCGAAGACGATCGTCATCAACAATTGATTTGCAAGAGGAGTTTAAACGACTTTCATTGAACCAACTTCAAACTATCAATGAAGATTTGATTAATTTCATAACGAACAGACAAGGTTTATCGATTTTTACTTTTAATTGCCAAAGTCTACAGCTCACGCTGTAGACTTACAAGATTCAGTAATAAGAAATTCAAATATTTTAGTTTTATCAGAAACTTGGTTGGGCAATGAAAAAAAGTGATATATCTATTCCAAATTTCAACTGCATTGTGAAGTATAAACGATCAAATACGAGAGCAGGAGTAATTGCGATATATCAAAATTCCAGCGATGCTGTTAACATTATTAACTCCATCCATGGAATTTTCTGTCGGTCAATCCGATATTTATGGTACCATACAATCTTCAGTAGGGGATTTGTGATTGGCTGAATGCGTAATAGATAATGGACAAAAAATTATAATTGTAGCAGTATATATTACTCCGAACAAAAAGTTGGATGACATTATCGAGTTCCTTCATCGATCATTATTATTATACACATCAAGAAGTTCTGCTTTACTTAATAAAAATTATGATAAAATATCTATGATTTTAAATGGAGATTTTAATGTCAATTTTGCTTTAGAGAAATCTCTACAATTGATTGAATTTTTAAAAGATAATTTCACCTTATCTCTACTAAACAACAGAATAATATCAACGACAAAATCAAATACTACGATTGATGCAGTCTTTTCGAGATACTTAAGCGATATTGAGTGCAAAACCTACATTTCTTACTTTAGTTACCACAAGCCCTTGATAACAAAAGGATGTACTGAAGCAACCATAAGCATAATGGAAATAGACTAATAATGATGATGCTTTTCTCAAAATACAATAAAAAAAATTTTAGTATTATGCATTGAAAATGAAAATTTTGTCTATACTTATACCTTTTTCATCCTAATTATTTTTTTTAAATACAGTTTGAAATAATAATGATAATAATAAATTTGTTAATTATATATAAGATTACTTCAAAATAAAACTTTATTATACAATTCAATACATGTAAGCCAAAGAAGTTAACTTCTAACGCGTGTTCACACTGATACACGCTTTCTTTTGTTAAATTATGCCAGTTAAGGAAATCGCTGAGTATCATCATTTTCAATGAACTCCTATGAATAAATATATTTCGAATTAGCTTTCACTGATTTCCATTCTCCGAAAATTTATATATCTCAGAACTCAAAGATGTAAACTTATTACCTTTCCGGAATAAACTTAATTCCATTTAAAATTCGTCAAAAATTAAGTGTAATTACACATTTTTAAAAAAAGTGTTAAAATACTATAGTAAATCTCTATAGTAAAAATGTTCTATCCTCAAAAAATATGCATTCATTTTTGAAAATTACTTTCAGAATTATTTTGCAAATTTAATAAAATTAAATAATTTTAATACATTTTTAATTTAAAAAAATTATTGAATACTTTTTATAGAATGATTTTTATGTAAAATGTTTTTTATAGAATCCCCAGATTTTATGAATATTTCCATTTCTAAAATGTGTACTCATTCTAGTTTTAAAAAAAAGCTTCGACTGAAAAAGTTAATGCTAAATTTTTCTTTTCTGAAATGAAAAATGGTGTATAACAGTTTTAAAATATGAATTTAAGTATAGTGTTTCTTATTTAAATCATAAAAAAATATAATTCATGTTTTTTAAAAAAATTCTAATTAAAAAATATGTAAAATTGAATTTTTAAACAAAAATAATATTTCCAGAAATGAGGAATTACCAAGCGAGAGTTTAAAGTGCCCACACTTTATTAGGATCGCTTTAGAGAAAGTATTGTTTTATAATTATTATTTGTTTTAATTCGCAAAAAATAAAAAATAATAATAATTTTTCTTTTTACTTAAAAAAACTAGTTAACGAAATTTATAGTTCAGTTG
This sequence comes from Trichonephila clavipes, assembly GCA_019973935.1. Taxonomy (NCBI): domain Eukaryota; kingdom Metazoa; phylum Arthropoda; class Arachnida; order Araneae; family Nephilidae; genus Trichonephila; species Trichonephila clavipes. The sequence goes on along the minus strand of BMAU01002389.1, from coordinate 503,458 downwards.
CTGTATTTTGTGAATTTGGCCAGATTTATTCAGCATTAACGAAGAGGGCACCATAGTTTGACTGTTTCCAGAACATTTTACCTCAATTATTACACTTAAACAATAGTGTTCTTATGACCTTCAATTCATTACCACCCCTTCCCTTTCTTGACGTACAATAAATACAGATTACGGCTATTTTGACACGTCACTACTGTGTCTTAATCAACCAAATGAAGGTACAGACCTTCTAGAAGTTAATAACAAGTGATTCATATTCCCATCCAGTTATTATTTGCAGGTACTGAACCAGGAAAATACAATGTGATTATACAGATGTGTATACATGTAATCCGATATTGAATCATGAAACAAGCTTGTTTTTTCTCCTTGGATAAAAATTCTTTTGTCCACATAATTAGATGTTCAGCATGTCAGTAAATTTGAAACATTTAGTTACAACGCATATTATGTTTATTTGTTATGTAAGCTGAAATTGAAATCCTTTATCAGGCACAAAAAATTACCTCTTGAAAATAATTATTAACTATTAAAAATAATTCGTCTTAATAACTGTATTTATAGATGCTAGCTCTAAATATTATAAACTATTATGTCGAAGATAAACTAAAGCTACTTTGCAAATGTAATTGAATTACCAAGCAATTTACTACTTTCAAATATTTTAAATGGGGCCTTTTTCTAATGATTTGTCTCAGATAGTAAATTTGGGGCTGCGGTAGCCCAGTGATCAAGGTATCAGATCGTGGCACGCATGTCATGAGTTCGAGCCCAGTACCACTAAAGACCCGCCGTGTAGGGCAGCGATGCACGCTAAGTCTGTCGAGAGCTGAAACGGCCTCCCGTTGGTGTGGTGTGGTAGTTAGGAGAGGGGGTGCCAACTCAGGTGTCGTCCACGTCACTTGACCATGGTTCAAAATTACGTGGTCCATCGCCAAAAGCCCTCGTGTAGCTGAACAGTGTGACGTTAATATTCAATCAATCAGATAGTAATTTTTTCTCTTGCCAGATTCATATTTAAATATGAAAAATCATTCCTTTTTTAATTCCTACTATTATATATATAGTTCACTCTCTCCCTATATATATATATATATATATTGTTCTTGACACTTGATGTTAATACAGTTTTTTCAAATAATTATTCATTAATTATATTAAAAAATGACTAAAAAATAATATTCCAACTGCCTATATAGAAAGAAAAATTGATCGTAGTGTCCTTGCAGCGCAACGGATAACGCTTTGTACTTCTAATTCGGAGGTCGTAGGTTCGAATCCCACCTGGGATGGCCTAATTTCTGAGGATGTGATTTCTTTTTTTATTTTACTATTTTATTAGAATAATTAAATGTAATTAATGAATAAATAGTAACAAACATAAAAAAATAGCCCACTACCGTATATAGAAAGGAAAATTGCAAGGAAAATCGCGTTCTATTTTGTTAATAGTGTGATTCTGTCATATGTATAAATATATTTATATTAATTGTAACTATTTAATAAAAAGTAACGAAAACAAAAAAAAATTTTCTTTGTTGACCTAAGTAGGAATTGACTTAAAAAATCTTTGTTTTATATTACTAGTTTATTTTTATTATAAAATGACATGTTGAATATTTTACCACATCTCTTTTATATTTCATTACTAGCCACCGGCTTCGCTGGATCTTACGGCTATATATTGCTTTTAAATTATTGATATCAATGTCCCAGCGTTAAGTTTTCGATTGCATTCAAAGAAATTCTTATGCTTTTCGCCTTTTTATTTAAAATGGACAGGACGTATTTCTAAAACGGAAGTACAATTATCTTTTATACCCTCGTAGCTCCACCTTTCTTTTGGGAGTCAATTTTCGCAAAACCCGTTGTTAGTTATCTCTAATGAACGAAAGAAACTTGCCTGCCAAATTTAAATGTAGGTCTAATAATTCAAAAAGAAGAATATTTTTGTCCATAATGCTCTCATCCCCCCACTTAGAAATCAATTTTTGTAAAACCCATTCTTAGAGGATCTTTACGCAACGAAATAATCATGCCTACCAAATTTCAAGCCTGTAAATCTAATAGTTTCAGAAATCTCGTGATGAATGAGGGAGTCACTTTTCTCCTACATATATATAAGTTATTAAAAACATACTCAAACTGAAATCAGTGACCTTGTCGCGATCCATCGACCGCAGGTGTGGGACAGTTCGAGTAAAGATCAGCCATTTTTCAATTAATGAATTTTATTACCTATATCAATAGACTTAATCAACTTAATTGGGAATGCACTTAAATCACTAAACCCAAGGAGCAGTCAAACTTACTAAAATAATTATAATAAAAATAAGGACACTTATCTATTATCCTGAGCGCTCCTACTTCAACACTTGATTAATTGTTCCTTCTTGAATTAACTATTCGACCGCCAATCGCTAACGCTCTGTTTTCTCCTATCTCAATTTTCAAACATCATCCCGCCTACTCTACGATTAGCACTTAAATAGAAACTCTAATTTACACAAAACCAAGTCCTCTCCACGGAAAGCGGTTTTCAATTGAAATCACAGTTAAAAAGAGTATTTTACCCCCCAAAGGATTAGTAGAAGCGCGAATAGACCCGTTACAACCTTTTATTTTCCTCCAAAATAATAATAAAAATACCAAAGCTAAAATAGTTCTTTACATCACCGTTTCTCAAACTGTGTGGTGTGCCATCCTAGCGGTGTGTGATAATCCTACGAGAGGGCCGCGAGTATATGGAAAAATCAAGAACAAAAGATTATTTAAAAAATTATTAATTTACCCGAAAGTGAAAAAACCAAAAAAAAAATTATGACTAAACAAAAAATAAAATACACACTTAAAAATGTATCAGTACTGCGCGATGTATTTTATAATTAATTGAACAATACTAAGTTAAGAACAAGTTTAATAATTACCAGTGGCCCCATGGGCTTGTCATATATAAAAGTTAACACTTATCTTAATAATTTGTACGGTTTATAATTAATCCCTTAACTGCCGATTAAAAGTTACGCAATTCGCTCCTCAATGACAACGTAGTCGCACTCTGTGATGCATTGGAATGAAGAGGGGGAAGGTGAGAAAAAGAATAAATAAGCAAATTCTCTGAAATAAGTAAATCCTTTGTAAACTCTCTCAAAGTCCTTTTATTGCATTTTAAAGCCTTCGGATCAATTTTATGGATAGCATTGCGTAGGAAAGATCGTACTTCGGGCCGACGTATATATACGCCCAAGACAATTAACGTTTTTGCTGAGCGAGACGTAAAAAAAACGCCAGTGACACTTAAGAGGTTAAAATCGTATTGTAGCTTCGGCGTCAAAGTATAGTATTATTGAATTCAAAACATTGATACTGTATGGAAGGGGGGGCGATGGAAATTCTGATTGAATATTGGGTCGCAAATATTGAAAGTTCGTGAAGCACTGCTTTACATCCGTATATAGGCATGAAATATGCAACACGGGGTTTTTTTACACAAAAGAATATTTAAATAAAATGGCGTAGAATTTTCTTAATCTTAGTTTCAATTTTCAAAAATTAACCATTTTGTGGTTTTTTTTCTTCCAGCTATAACGAAGAAAGACCTTCCTAAAGAATATTTCAACGTGAGAGCTGTCATCATGTACAACAAGGACATGAGAGATCATCCAATTGGTAAGGCCTTTTTTTCTGTAAAATATTTCTGATTTATGCAGAAACTGAATGGTTAATTAAAAATAGTCGAGAGTAATGAGTAAATTTTAGATCTAAGCAAAGGGAAAAAAAAATAGTTTTTTTTTTATAAGGAATGCAAAAAAATAAAATCTATTAGATTATTACCACTACTATACACAGGAAACCTTCCATCTACAACAGGAGATTGGAATACTCCTTCGAAATACATATATCTCTGTTCTAAAAATTATTTAATGTATTTATACCTGTAACTATGGAATTTTTTCCCAAACTTTTTACTTTTCATCTATAAAATCATCTCTGATATAAAAAATGTATCAATTTAATGCATTTATAAATGCTTTTTGTTCCCTGTAGTGGCCATTCGTGGCAAGACGCATATCAAAAAAGAAGAAACACGACGTTATCAGCAACAGTACATGCTGTACTGGATCGAGAAAGCGTGCAGAGCGTCCGATTGGGGAGTGGTCAGTATTCTATTTGACTGTACAGACGCTGGAATTTCCAATGTGGTACGTTCTTGCACCTGCTTCCAGATCCTATATAGATCTTGCCTTTAGAAGTATAATAAATCATTGATGCTAAGAAATGAGCTGCATTATGAAAAATGGTTTAATGATAAATTTTGATATTTTTATAAATATGTAATAGAAAGCCAAAAAATAGCTTCTTTTTGTGGGGAGGGGGACGATTTTAAATATTTTGTGAATTAAATACTTTTAAATGGTCATTACATGTAACTGAAATAAAGCAACACGCAGAGAATTGAAACTTTTTTTTGCATTGAAAAAAAAAGTTATTTTTTAAAAATATTATTTTAAAATTGAAATTTCGACGAAACATATGTGGAAATACCAATAACAACCAGAAAATAAATGAAGACTAAGAATTTAAAATTAGGAATCCTAAATTTTGTTTATAATAAATCAGATATTAACGAAGTTATGAGAAAAACGACATAAAAACACAAAACTATGGATTTGATATTATAGTCATAAGAATTCTTAGATTTTTATATTCGTAATCTAATCTACAAACAAAATTATTGCGCTTTTTTAAAAATTTGTTCCTATTTGTTTGGAAAAGTTTATTTACCAAATCGGAATTTTTAAATTTGAAATAGCAATAGGGATAAAGATTTTGATGAAATTAACCCTAATCTTACTGCTTTCAAATTACAAATTCGAAATTAATGAGAAAAAATACGGTCGTCAATTCAAGTCAATATCACTTCTTTTTATAAATTAATAGCCGTAATCAACACTTTGGATTTACTTATTTTTCATATCGGTATCACAATAATCCTACTAACACGCGAGTAATATCTTCGTCAATCTTTCTCATTCCAAACTTAAACTAAATCAATCGATTCTAAGATTGTAGAAAATAAAGTTTTATTGCCAGATACAATTTTCAAAATTGCGTCACAAATAACCATATATACAGTTGAATTATGTAATCTACAGAAAATAATTTAGCAGACACATTGGCGACCCAATTAAATTATCTAAAAACAGACGATAAAATTTATAGAATATATATAGGGATTGCAATATCGGACCAAAAATTCAATACCGGTATTCGGTATTTCATCAATCTTATAATACCGGGATACCGGTTTTAATACTGATTATTTACTACTATTTTAAAAAAAGAAATAAAAAACAGGTGTTTATATGACAGTTTTATTAGATAGTGTTAATATAACAAAAATAATTTGTAACTTATATAAATTATAACAGTATATACACTGGCCTCAAAAAGTTAAGGTACAACCGGGTTTTTGTGTCTAATTTGCAAATGAATGAATGTAGAAACAAAAATTTGGAGGATATGTGCATTAAATAGTTTTTTATTGAATGCGTCATAGAAATTTGTATAAGTGTATTGCAAAAACTATTTATACCAAAAAAGCAATCTCTGCGGAAAAGTCCATTCTTGGAGAAAAAATCACAGTGTTATGTGGTAAAATGGCATAAAAACAATACAAAAATGGGTTCTAATAAGGAATGTGTCCACCCCTAACTTGAATGCATTGGCGGCATCGATTTCCCATGCTGTTTATTAAGTTGTCGGACACCGTAATAGGAAGCGAAGACCAGACACAGAGTAAGCCTTGTTTCCGCTCATGTAACGACCTTAGAGGAGGATTTAAAGCAGCAACCTCTCTGCCAAGATAGTCCCAAAGATGTTCTATCGGATTCAGGTCTGGAGATCGAGCTGGCCATTCCATTCCTTCCAAACCGTGATCCTCCAGATACTCCTCAACAATCCGAGCTCGGTGAGGTCGTGCATTATCATCCATCAGAATGAAGTCGTTACCAATAGCAGCAGCATATGGGCGGACATATGGATCAAGGATCTCATCCCGATATCTAAGACCAGTTACGGTTCCTCCATGGAACACATGCAGGTCAGTGTGGCCACCGAGCGAGATCCCTGCCCAAACCAGGATTCCACCACCTCTATAACTGTGTCTTTCAACAGTGTTGGATTGATGGTATCTAGTGCGCTGTTCCCTCCAGATCAGTAGACGCCCTGAATCACTCTCCATTGTAAATCTGGACTCGTCTGTGAACAGCACAGAAGCCCATTGTTGCTGCGTCCAAGAAACATGTTCTCTTGCCCAGCATAAACGGTTCCTTCGCTGTCGTCTGTTGAAGGGAACGCAAACAACTGGTCTTCTTGCATACAGACCTGCATTGTGAAGACGATTTCGCACCGTAGTAGCGGAGATTCTTCTTCCTGATGCTTGAAAGTGGTCTGCAACGAGCTGCGGCACAGTAGTGGTTCTTCTCCTTCGTGCCGAAAGAGCTAGAAAACGGTCTTCTGCAGGTGTTGTAGCTCGTGGTCGGCCTGGAACAGGTCTTCTGGACACAGAATCTTCGGATTGGTATTGATCCCAAAGTCGCTGAACAACACTACGAGACACATTGAACGTCTAGCAGCATCAGCCTGCGACAATCCCATTTCCATCCATCCAACTGCCCGCCACCTTAACGAATTGGGTAAACGACGTCTCTGAGACATTTTCTAAACTCTATTGACTATTGTCACCGAAACTGCCAACAACTGTTGAAAATCAACACAACTTACACACAAAAGTACGAAAGCTTGATATTTGCATATTTTTCTCTCACTCATAAATATACGTTCTTTTCTATAAAATAAAAGTGTTAGCAATCGTTTTTGCATTAATGTTTTTAAAGTTCGTTATTATCATTCATGTAAACTATGCATTTTATTGTTACTGCCATTATTTTATGGTGAGCTTCGAAAAACATGTTGTACCTTAACTTTTTGAGGCCAGTGTATAAAGAATCGCAAAAAAGTAAAGAAACATCTTTTTTTATTTCAACCAGAAAAAAATATGAAAATATCACTATTCAGTCTGTGGTACTATGACACATTTTTGAAATGTGATCTTAAAGGAACATAATGCATCAATTGTACCGTCATTAAGCCTAGAACGTAATTTTGTGCACCAGCTGTCGAAAATACTCTTTCGGCATCTACGCTAGTTGGTGGTACTGTTAGCAATGCGCGATATACCTTTTCCTAGTATTTACCTTTAAACCGTTATCTTCAAATAAATCGATTTCTCGTCGGAGGGTTTTGGATATAGCTGTTTCTGTATTGTATTTTGGTGTATTGAAATTTTTTTAGTCATCGCTAAATCTAATTTTTGTTCAAGAGACAATTCTATTTGACATCGCGAATTCACTATCGACATTAGTTTTCATCATCTTCTATATAACTGTACTGAATTCTTCTAAGTGTAGATATATTTGTGGATAAAAAAATTTTAAAAAATTTACCATAAACTTGATCACATTTGAATTGGTTAATATCTTTTCTTCCTTTTCATTTTTAAAATCATTATTATTATATAAATAAAGTTAGACATTTTCTATTTCTTATGTGCAGTCTTTCAATGTAATACATAGAAATGTGTGCTGTTCTTTCAGTGACTGCCACATGAAACTTATTGCTGCATTGGCTGCTAATAAATTAGAATCTCTCCGACACACACATAATGTCTCAACAGCCAGTTATATTTGATACTGTTTTAAATATTACATCGAATTCAGTATTGGAAAAAGTTTATTTGAAGGTTTAAGTCGATCACTGGTTTTTGAATTGAGTTCTTCTGTTTCAAAAATCGTTCCATCATTAGGAGTAAACTGATCCAACCAGTTAGTACATATTTTTCTAGAAAATACCGAAGAAACGGTATCTAAACTTGCGAACTAACTGGTACTAACCGATATACCAGGTATAACAAAATAACCTGGTATACCTCCTAGTATACCGGGATTGCAATCCTTAAATATACAGAGAATAATATTAAAAAATTTTCAATACATTAAGGTATTCGACTACGTTCGGAACCATGATTTTGCAAACCTACAAACGAATAATTTTTTTTTCTATTTTGTGTCACTTAGATTAAAATACACGAATAAAATGGTTTTCAGAATATTATTACCACAAAAAATTATTTAAATGCAGTATTTTGGTAACTAGGGATAGCAATATTGGATTAAAAGTTCAATACCAGTATTCTGTATTTTTTAGATCTTAATAGCGGGATACCGGTTTTAATAACGGTATTAGACATTTTAAAAAAAGAACAAAACACTGGTGTTTCTTTGTTTTATTTGCCAGTGTTATTAGAGAGTGCAAATATAGCAAAAAATAATTTGGACTTATAAATTAGAACAGTATATAAAGAATCACAAAAAGGTAAAGGAACATCGTTTTCAGTTAGATCACAAAAAAAGTGTATGAATCACTATTCAGTTTGTAGTAAGATTTGAAAATTTTGAAATCTGATCTTAAATCTCATTCACACATTATTATCCTATTATTATTCATTTTAAGGGTTTTTATTTATGAGTATATATATAATGAATCTGAAAAATATTTTGTACCCTAAAGTTTGATATGAAATAACAGAACTTCGCCATTTAAGAAATATCGAAATATTACGCACTTTCTTCACAACTACTACCTTGTTTTTACGGATGCGAATATCAGACTACAAATCCTGTGCGTGTGCAGAGTCGCTCTGAGCTGTAATAGAATAGTTTTGGGCCATCTTCTTGGAGGATTCAGATATTTTATCACTTCTCTTGATTGTACGGTAAAACTTAATATTCACGGTCAATTAATTTCACCCGTTAGGGAGATATGAAAACAAAAACGTATCTATTTGCTATGTTGACAATCTTTGAATGCATAGTGGAAATAATTTTAAAAATTTCTAGTAAATACCGAAAAAACGGTACTTTAACTTGTAAATACCGGTATTACAAAATTGTTCAAATGGCTCAAAATACCGGTATTCGGTATACCGGTACTGCAATCCCTATTGGCAACAAATGAACGCAGATTTACCTTTTTTCAAACATTTTTCTTTTATGAAAAATGCTTCCATAATAATAATATTTTGCCTATATATAGCTAAGACATCTCCAGAGAGCCTGAACTAGGATTTTTGAAAAATTCACATTACTTTCACAGTTACTACCAATTCAAATAATAATCGGTGTGTTTTTGGTGAAAGTTTTTCACTCTGATGTATTAAAATAATGATAAATCCACTTCTAATTTTTATATTTTAAACATCCTACTTCAGGCTCTGTACAGAGATCTGATCTATATATAGGCAAAACTTTATTATTATCGAAGCATTTTTCATGAAAGTAGAATGTATTGAAAATAATTAATTCTATTATCTTTCTTTGCCAAAATATCGCATTTAAATAATGTTCTATTTGGATAATACTCTGAAAACAATTTTATTCGTGTATTCCAATCTAAGTGACACTAAATATTAAAAAAAATATTTGTTTGTAGGCTTCTGCAAAATCACTGTTCAGAACGTAGTCGGATACCTTAACAGAATATTTTATTATGTAGAAACAGAATGCTATATATTAAAAGTAGCTAAAGAAGCTATTACAAAGAGAATTTTAATAATTATAGAAATCACTCACATCGCGCGCGTACACGCACAGAATTGCTAGTGTCATTTAGGAACGAAGAATTCCCATGGGAATTAAGTTATATCTACTCTCGGGGTAAAGGCCCGTGCAACCCTGGATATGCTAATATTGAGAAGGGAAAATTTATTAAAGTAGAGAAAGCCCGTGCAACGCCGGGCCATGCAGCTAGTTTAAATAAATAATGTGACATAATTTTAAGAATATTGTTGCAGCTTTGCTTAGTGGCAGTAAGATAAATCATGATACTACAAGCTATGTATATTTTTTACGCATACTACGCCGAAGCATTAAAAATCTAATTTTAATCTTCGTGTAATGACTGAGAATAAAACAGGTCAAGGGGGAGGAAACATGTTTTAGGTATAAAGGTAATATATAAAAAGAAAGAAAAACCCAGATTATATATATTATATATTATTATATATATAGAATATCTTATAATGACAATTTATATGTTGTAATTATAATCTACAATGTATGAAATCAATTTGAAAAAAAAATACATTTTCTGTAATTGTTGTTTTTGTAAGGAAATTAAATGATAAACACTAATAATTTTTTTCTTCTTATATTTCAGGATCTAGATATGATGCGTTCGTTATCTGATGCCTTTAAAAAGTATTATCCATGGGGTTTAGGTAAGACAAACCAAAATTTTTATTCTTCCATGTTGCTAATATAGATTTTTACCGAACTTTTTTAATGTATTTTTAAGGGAAATATACTTTAATTTTCTCAAATTATTATCTTTCTCGTCAGATTTAAAGAATATGAATGAGCTAGATATTTGCGTTTTGTTTTTTAAAATACTGGAATGTTCTTTTTAAATATTTACAATTAAAATGGTTAATTAATTCCAGAATTTTACTAATATAGCTTTAACCTCTTTACTTAAAAAGATTTGTTTGTTTTTAAAATAGATTTGTTATTAGAAAAAAAGCCTTGTGAAGCTGCGTTTAATACACGTTTTATTATCGTCTCTATCTCTGTGATGTGAACTTTATATTTATACCTCTAATATAGATGTATTTCTCATAATTTATCATAATTTAATCAGTTTAAGAACGAATTTAACATTTTGTACTTTTTATAGCATATTCAAAAATGAAAGCTTCTTCGATATATAAACATTAAGATTATAAGATGCCACGAAAGAAGAAATACTCTCTTCCGATGGCAACGAGTAAAAAAAATTGAAAAGAGAACCGAAACTGAAACCAAAACTTAAAAAAGGGTGAAAAAAAAAGAGAAACCTGGCACGCGCGATGCGATTTTAAGATGTCTAATTTGTACATAGCGTTTATAGTATTTTGTGTGTTATATTTTTTCGTTCATTTAAAAACCAAAAAAGAGTATACAACTCTTTAACTCATTTCATAGGAATGTGCCAGTTAGTACAGTATCTTCGAGATCAAATAAAAATTTGTCAGTTTTAATAACTGATTAAACTTTTTTTTACATTTTCGAATCTGCAAAAATGTATTGTGTTTTAGTTTTTCTCTTTAATTAATCGATTACTGCCTTTTTACCTAGAATTTTCGATTTATATATATATATATAAATTTTAAAGTGAAAATCGACAAATTTTAATTAAATACTTTGTCTTGTCAATGCTTATAAAATAATTCTACAGATCATACATTTTTCCAATTTGTGATGCTTTATATTTTTTGTGACGTATTTCATCATACAAATTTTAAATATTTCACACAGAGAAAAAAAAGACTTTTCTTTTCATTCAACGTTCACTGAATGTTAAATAAGGTGATTAAAACAAAATAGAAGAGAAAATATTTTCTCTTCATCATCATCAAGATTTACAATAGAAATTATACATCTAATTTTAATATTCGAATGCGTGTCACGAATAGAGATTCTATTGAAAGCAAAAAAAAAGTAACCCTAGCGCATTAGAAAGACACGTCCTTGAATGTGTTTCACATACGTCTCATTAAAAGAATTCTTTTTTTCTTTTCTCTTACAGGTTACTTTCTAATCTACAACATGCCCTGGTACCTGTCAGGTATGTTTCTTCTCTGTCCCCCTAGGCCTTTAGATTTGACATTGAGATTTCAGCGGGGGAAGGAATCATTCAAACAGTCACGGATGCACGTGATTGAAATAATTAGACATTTAAAAGAGGGGATTGTGTTGAAAAACCGGAGGAGGAGAGAGAGAGAGAAAAAGTTTAATTCTCCTGCTAAGAGATAAGCGGGAGACAGTTATTAATTTTCTGTAAATGAATAGGTAACCTTGAGAAGTAGAAAGGTCATTAATTGCAATAAGCATCAAAGGTCCTATACAATTATAATATTGATCAATAAAGTAACATGGTTTAAGTTCAGACAAATTTCTTGATATACATATGTATACAGTAAAAGACCGATTTATCGAACCCCTATTTAATAAGGTGACCAACCGACCTCCTTTAGGGAGGACAATCCTCCTTTTATATGTCCTGTCCTTCCTCGAAAAGTGTCCTCCTAGTTGTCCTCCTTTTCAATGTTTTAAAACAGATCTGTTAATCGCCGTATTCAGAGATGAACCAAATATGTTTTCAATGTGTCGAGGAATAGTCTGAAACAAATATCACAGGAAATAACAGTTTTCAATGGTGTTTTTTGACTTCATCACAAGTAAATTGGGCAGATATAGAAAACTGTGTTGATATTTTATCAAAAGAAATGTCTGATAATAAAATCGATGACAATTGCCTCTCTGAAGAAATTGGAAGACGGAATGTATATTTAAATTATAATAAAATTGAAACAATTGGAAAATCAATACGCTGAAATTAATAAGATGGGTTGATATACTTAACTATTTCAAAAATAAACACATTCCATATGAATATATATATATATACAGTGACTCCCAAAATTGAGAGTACACTTAATTCCGAATTCCGGATCACCAGGTGTAGAAATTAATCGCTATGTTAACGCACTTTTGTACATTCAAAAAATGCATACATTACTCTTCCAAATAACATTAAATGTAAGACATGGAAATTGGTTGAAACAAAAATATGAAGGTTTGAAAGAAAAACTACACCATTTTAATGTCACAAAATTGAGGGTACACTTCTTTAATCACTATGCAAAACTACCAGTAATTTTTTAAATATAAATTTGATAATAGATCTATAATAAAGGAAGGCTTTCACAAAGGCTATCTGATAACAAATTTATGTTTGTGATTTGATGTCTTGATTAAAATGGAGAATCGGAAGGAAACGACGATCGAAGAGAGAAAACTTGTCATTAAACTGTCAAATGAAGGTAAATCTCAGCTGAATATTGCTAAAGTAGTTGGACGAAGTGTTAACTGTATTCAAAAAATCCTGCAAAAATTTAAGAAGACTGGTATGCTGGCAAATAACGAAGGAAGAGGGAGAAAGAAAATTATGAACTCCATAACCGAGCGAAGAGTTATACATCAAGTGAAGATTGATCCTAAAATTAGTGCTCCTAAAATTGCAGCCAGTACCTCTAATGCCTTAGGTCGATCGGTTTCTGCAGAAACGGTACGAAGAGTCCTAAGAAAGGCTGGCTATAATGGTAGACTAGCTCGAAAAAAGCCCTTAATTGGTAAGAGGAATAGAGTCAAGCGATTGAAATTTGCTAAAGAACACATTTTAAAGCCTCAACAGTTTTGGAACGAAGTCATTTTCAGTGATGAGAGTAAGTTCAACATCTTCGGCAGTGACGGTCGTCGTATGGTGTCGCGTAAACCAAATACCTCACACCACCCAAAACACACAATTCCTACTGTGAAGCACGGAGGTGGGTCGGTGATGGTTTGGGGGTGTATGGCTACGTCGAGGGTGGGAAAGCTAGTATTCATTGATGGAATCATGCACAAGATGGCTTATCTTAATATTCTGCAAAATAATTTGAAAGAAAGTGCTTATAATTTGGGATTGGGGTCGAATTTCATATTCCAGCAAGACAATGACCCCAAGCACACTGCGTTTGTTGTAGAAGAATGGCTGCTTTACCATTGTCGGAATCAACTTAATATACTTCCACAGTCTCCCGACTTAAATGTTATCGATCATCTGTGGTCCCACCTTGAGAGATCTGTGCAAAAACATCAAATTAAAACAAACAAGGAACAATTGAAAACGGCATTGCAAGAAGAATAGCTGAATATTGCTCCCGAGACCACTAGACATCTTGTGGAATCGATGCCTCGGCGATTGGAAGCTGTCATATCAGCAAAAGGTTATGCTACTAAATATTAACTCTTTATTATTCATGATTTATGCAGGAAAATAGATGCATGTACTCTCAATTTTGTGGCTATTAATTTCTGTTAATTTTCTTTATAAGTTATTATATGTATGTTTAAACTAAGAAATATTTTGTTTTATCATTCAAAATAATGAATTATGATCTAATAAACGCATCTATGCTTAAAGGTTTTAATTATTTCCCTCATTTAATATAATTTTTTCATTCTAAACATTGATTCCCGTTTTAGAAGTAGGTGTACCCTCAATTTTGGGAGTAACTGTATATATTGAATTTACGTTGTGCTGCCCTGGAACTAATGCACCAGTTGAAAGAGTCGTTGTAAATTTTTGGACAAGTGCGAAATCAAGATTGAGAATGTTGATATTTTAGCTACAGTACTTACAGAAAAGATGAACGATATTTTTTACTCCAAAATTTCCGTTATGTAACAAAATAATATATTGACAAACAAAAAAATTCATTCAATGAGAAAATACTCGTTTGGATAAATAATTAAAAGGGATGTAAGCATAATTAGCGTATTTTTGTTTGAATTAATAAAATGTTTCATAAATTTACGTTGTAGCATTTTCTTAAATTTTTCGTCCTCCTTTTCACTGTAAAAAAACTTGTCACCTTACTTTAAAGAATTTTTCTTTTTCCCGGTTTAAAATTTGGAAGGAGGAGAAGGAAACCTCTATTTGAATAATAATAAACCCCTAATTAATAAATTGATTCAACATCCGAAATATTTTTTCAGCATAGTATTTTTTCCTTTTTATTCATTTGGATTAGAAAAAATTGTATTTTTTTTTCTCCAAATGTGGTATTTTTTTTGTCCGTAACAGAAAACACTTTTCTTGAGGCAACACATTTCAACGGGAAAGAGTGCAGCCCATTATTAGACGTTAAGTGTAGATGAGTCGTTTATCTCATTCTCTCTCTCTCTTCTCTCTCTCCGCTCCACAACGCAGGAGATATTTCGAAAGTTTTAACTATTTGCTCTTTTTCTTGAGCAAAGTGAGGTTTATTTATATACTTACGGTTTTGAAAAAAAATTGT
The DNA here is from genome assembly GCA_019973935.1 of Trichonephila clavipes. Lineage (NCBI taxonomy): Eukaryota > Metazoa > Arthropoda > Arachnida > Araneae > Nephilidae > Trichonephila > Trichonephila clavipes. The sequence goes on along the minus strand of BMAU01002389.1, from coordinate 488,457 downwards.
ATTTCACTTTTGGTTTTGCGAAAAACTCTTTCGAGTCAAGAATCAAAAAGAGTGTCACAAGCATCTATTATAGTCAGTACTTTAAAATTCTTATTAACTGGTGCATAATAATTCGCCAATAGTATTTTTAGCTGTTGAATAAAAAGTGTGTAATTTCTAACTATGGATATTTTTTTGTACAATTACTTATAGAATTTCCAAAAAGTAAGCGCAAACAATTTGTATTTCTTTGGATCCCGATATTACAAATAACCAAAAATTATTAAATAAAATGTTCGGTCTCGATGAATTAGTTAAATAGGGGTTCTCAACTGTTTCTATATGCTGTAGATAAGTGATCGGGGTCGCTATCTCGTAAATGCAGTCGAATACCGTGTAGAAAGGCACGTTTAATCTGTCGAGTCTCAAACTCCTCACGTTAACGTGAAGTGAAAGCTCAGAGAGTGATGTACTTGCTCAAATGTCGTCCTAGTCACTTGACCGTAATTTAAAATTAAGAGTTCCGTCTCCAATAACCCTCACGGCCGCGATAGCCGAGTGGTCAAGGTATCGGATGGTGGCAGGCCTTGTCACGAGTTCGAGCCAGTACCACTAAAAACCCGCCGTGTAAGGGAGCGATGCACGTTAAATCTGTCGAGAGCTCAAACGTCCTCCCGTTGGTGTGGTGTGGTAGTTAGGAGAAGGGGGTGCCAGCTCAGGTGTCGTCCACGTCACTTGACCATGGCTCAAAATTACGTGGTCCGTAGCCAAAAATTCCTCGTGTATCTGAACAGTGCGACATTAATATTCACTCACTCATTCCAATGGCCCTCATGGGGCTTCACGAGTGAGTGTTTATTAACGTCGCACTATAAAGCAAAGCAAGGGCTATTGTGGCGACGGAACTCTTGATTTTGAATCGCGGTCAAGTGATGAGGACGACACCTGAGCTGGCACTTTCTCACCAAACTACCCCACCTCATCAACAGGTAGACTTTGAGCCTCGACAGATTTAACGTACATCATCCTTCAGCAGCACTACTGCTGGAACTCATGAGAAACCAAGCCGTGTAGGGGAGCGATGCACGTTAAATCTGACGAGAGCTCAAACATCTTCCCGTTGGTGTGGTGTGGTAGTTAGGAGAGAGAGTTTACCACTCAGGTGTCGTCCTCGTCACTTGATGATAGTTCAGGATTACGAGGTCCGACGCCAAAAGCCCTCGTGTAGCTGAACAGTGCGACGTGAATATTTCCTCGCTCATGACACAACAAGGAGTTCGTGAGGATAACCAATACGCTACCGCGGTCATCGTGAGGCTTAAGAGAGTGGCGTCAATTCAGCAATCAATCAATCGAACCAATTTGGTAATTTCTGAATTGGACTAGTTTTGTTTTCGTTTTTATGCTAATTATATTTTCTTATTTCATGAATATTTAATGATGAGACTAACTTTGTGTTCTCGAGTTTTTTTCCCCCAAGAATCACTATTGATACCGATCACGTCAATCAAAACGCGACACCAAAGAGATAATTATGTAAAAAAAATTACATTTTGATACACAAGCTTAAAATTTAGAGGCCAAATAATTTCAATATTATGATGTTTGTGTTAAATTCGTTCATTTATTACAATTCATGCATTACGATTCATTCTTTAATTGAAGTTCATGACAAAATTATAAATACGTTTGATTTTGAATGACATATTCATATCATTAAAAATAGATGCATTTGTTTTGTAAGTAATTTGACTGCAGAATGGATGATTTTGTAATCCAACTATAATGGAAATTCACCACCACACCAGAACCTCAACAGAATTAGCATGCATCCGCCCGCTATACAGCGAGTGTTTGCGGCTTAGGACTAGAAACACCCAGTTGGACTGCAATAACGTCAACCACGAACTCGCGAACGTAACCATTTAGACATCGTTGTCGCATAAAAATTTGGAAAGCGTAACACAGACTAAATCTGTTTAACAGTTTAGACACACAGTTATAGTTAGTTACAGTTTTAGTTATAGTTAGTTACACAGTTTTAACACACAGTTATAGATTCCAAATTCAAGTTATATATTCTTTGTCTTTTCTTTGAACCTTCTCAACTGAATCCTAGAGGAATCTTCTATTCACTTCAGTTTTTAGCGTATTTGTATAACCAAACCTCAAGAAATGAATGTGGGCTTGGTATAGGAAGGGAAATCTAAGGAACTGAATAAAATCTAAGTTCAGTTCAGTGAAATCACTGAAATAGTGGAGACTTGGCTAACGCCTTATGCTCCGATAAAATTTTGATCAGTTTTTAATTCAAGTTGTAACACACAGTTCGTGAGATTGCACTGTTCATCAGTAATTTGAATTATCGCGTTGTGCTTCAACTGAGATTGATGAAAGTAGTGTATACAGTACTCCAACACTCAAAATTGTATAAATACACTATCTTGTGTAAATAATTAAATTAAAAGCTCTTATCCGAAGATAGAATAAAAATTATATGAACTAAATTTCAATACAAAATAAAAATTCAAAACGATCTCACGCGCTCGAACCCACTTGAAAAGTCAAAACTAACCAATATTTTTAGCACACTCCTAACGCGAGTCAAAATATTCTTTAATCTAAAATCTAAGTAAAGCAGAATAAAGAGTGAACCTCACAGGTACAATCAAGAAATCTGTCAGAACTGCATTTTTTTAAAAATGCAGTTCTTCAAGAAAGTTCTTGTCCTTATAGGCTTTAAACTTAACACAGGCTGTCCTTAAAGTTAACCTGTATGCTTTTTTTTTTTGTGAATTTTGCAAAATTATGGTTTTCATGGTAGAAGCTTAAAATATACTGTGAATTTCATCACCAAACTTTTAAGAATAAGAAATGTAAGATCTTCATTCGACCTTTATTTACTTGTTTATTACGCTTTCACTATTCTGTAAGTCTAAACGTTGTCATGTTTTAGAAACATAAACACGTGGTGTAAATAAATGGATGCTAAGAGTACCACATTTACTACTGAAGGACAATTTTTTATTGAGTTTGCTTACCTTCTGTTAGACTAGTCCCTCCACCCTTCAAAATTTAGCTCCGAGGGGCTGTAATTTTCACCGAAAGACGTAGATCAGGAATGTGTCCTTAAAAAAGAAAGACCAGTCTTCTATCAGAATATTCCAGAAAGTACAACAGGGTCAACAGACAGTAATCCGGTCTATTTGACCTTGTATTGAAGAGAATGGATTGTTCTTTTCACACGTCATTAAAATGATTCATTCATTTCTCCCATGACCTTTTAAATATCGTTTAAAGTGGCTCACGTGCAGTTAATGAATTGGTATTCGGACTTCGGCAATAAAAATTAAACGTATCAATGAACTGGCCATGTACTGGTTTGAGAGTATATATATATATATATATATATATATATATATATATGGTGCACACAAGGGAGGGGAGTCCTGGGGGTCCCCCCCAAACCCTTGATTTTTTTCCGATTGACTATATTTCTAAGTATATAGAACGTAAAATTTAATTAAGTATTTGTTATTAATGATTAATTTTATTAATTAATGCTAATTATTTATTCAATAATTAGTTTTTCACTGTGTTTTGTTCCCGAAAATTGACAAATTCAAAAGGAGCATGATACAAGAATGGTGAACTTTCGTCCTCGGAACCCCCCCTTGAAAAACTCCTGTGTGCGCTATTGTATATATATATATATTTGCCATTCAAATATTCTCAAACCAGTGCGACGTCGAATGTTTAGTTTCATGTGATATGGATCACGTGCAATTGATGAATTTCTATTCACATTTGGGCAAAAAAAATTAAAGGGATGGATGAATTGGCTATGTGCTGGTTTGAGAGTATATATATATATATACTAGCCGTTACCCACCCACTTCACTGGGTATTTCACGATGTTATATAAAAGTATACTGTTTACATATAGTACATGAATTATTGATATCTAGCATTAAGAATTCGATTGTATTGAAAAATATATTTATAGCTGTAACTCTCGCCTCTTGATATAAAAAGGACATAAATTAAAATATCTAATTTCTATTTTTAACTAAAATAGAAGTAAAGATTTTTTGCACTCATTTAACCTAACAATCAAGTTGATTTCCTCCAAAGCAACTTTCAGTGGATCTCTACTCCATAAAATAAATATGCTTGCTAAATTTCAAGTCTAAATCTAACAGAGCAAAATCGGAATTTTTATCATCAATACCTCGTTGAGAGCATTCTTAGCGCGGATTCCGATTCAACAAAAGAAGCATGCAAACCAAATTTTATTATTATAGTCTTAGCAATTCGAAAACGGGAATTTTGTCTATCAATATACGCCCCAATAACTCTTCCCGCTTCCCCCTGGAGTTGATTTCCGTAAAATCCATTCTTAGTGGAACTCTATTCAGATAAAGAAACGTGCTCAACAAATTTCAAGTAAATAGGTTAAATTCAAAAACAGGAATTTTTCTATAACACGCCTTAATCCCTTGCAACTCCCCCACTCCTTTGGGGGTCCGTTTTCGAAAAACTCTTTGTAAGAGGAACTTTATTCCATGAACGGAACATACCTTCTAATTTTCAACCAGGTGGGTCTATTATATCAAAAGCTGAAATATTTATCTATTACGCCCCTTAATCCCCCTCAGTGACCCTTGGGGATCAATTTCCCCCAAAACTATTTGGTAGCGGATCTCTACACCATGAAAGGAATCCGCTTATATATATATATATATATATATATATATATATACCAAATTATTAAGACTGTACGTCTAATAGTTTAAAAATGGAAATAATTACCTCATTACTCCCCTTAAGCCCCCGCAACGCCACTTAGGAAGCGATTTTCACAAAACCCATCTTATAGCGGATCTCTACTTAATGAATGGAATCTGCTTACTCAATTTCAAAATTTTACGTCTGATATTTTTAAAAAGGAGTTAATTGCCTAGAACGCCCCTTAATTCTCTACAACGCCACTTGGGAGTCGATTTGGACAAAACTCATTTTGTAGCGGATCTCTACTCTATGAAAGGAATCCGCTTATATACCAAAGTTCAAGACTGTACGTCTAATAGTTTAAAAATGGAAATAATTATGCATAATGCCCCTTAAGCGCCCTCAACGCCCCTTGGAGCTCGATTTTCGTAAAATTCATTATGTAGGGAATCTCTGCTTTATGAAAGCAATCTGTGTACCAAGTTTTAAGACTGTATATCTAATAGTTTATTAATGGAAATAATTATCTATAACGCCCCTTAAACCCCCGTAACGCCCCTTGGGTTTCGATCTTTGCAAAATCCGTTCTTAGCTGATGTCTACTCCATGAAGGGAACCTACCTACCAAATTTCAAATCTGTAGGTTTAATAGTTCCGGAGATATCGTGATTAGTCAGTCAGCCAGTGAGTCGCTTTTCTCCTTTATATATACACTGGTGTGCAAAAATTAAGGACGAAGTCGAAAAATTAGCATATCAGCTGAGTGAGTGAGTGAAGATTAACGTCGCACTGTTCAGCTGCACGAGGGCTTTTGGCGACGGACCACGTATATTTGAACCATGGTCAAGTGACGTGGACGACACCTGAGCTGGCACCCCCTCTCCTAACTACCACACCACACCAACGGGAGGACGTTTCAGATCTCGACAGATTTAGCGTGCATCGCTGCCCTACACGGCGGGTCTTTAGTGGTACTGGGCTCGAACTCGTGACAAAGCCAGCCACGATCCGATGCCCATACCACTCGGCTACCGCGGCCACAGCATATCAGCTGAACGAAGAGGCAGAGCGGACAGAAAGACCAATCAGGAGATTAAGTAAGGTGATGTACGGTAGCACATGCGCAGATATGCAGGTAGACGTAATGGGGGAGTGTCTGAGTAGTATAAAGCATGTTGTCGGTGTAAGATCAGTATTTCTGGCAAAGAGATTGCACGCCATATAGCAGTTAAAATCACACCCAGTTGCTGCCTCAACGAGAAATGGCGAATAATCAATCTGTTAGACGACATCTGGATGCTTTTACCCGAGGTCGAATCATTGGGAAGTTGGAGGAAGGCCGCAGTGTGACTAGTGTGGCTGCAGAGTTCGGAATTGCTCACAACATCGTTTCACGACTTTGGAGACAATTTCAAACTACAGGAACAGCTATCCGGGGGTTCAGTAGTGGTCGTCCACGAGGAACCACACCCGCAGATGACCGGTACATTGTCTTACAGGCCAGAAGAAACAGGCGGCAGACAGCGGGAGAAATCGCTAGACACACGACACAGGCGACTAGACGACCGATATCGCGTTTTACCGTGGCCAGAAGACTGCACGGGGTGGTCTGTTTGCACGACGCCCTGTACGGTGTGTACCTTTAACGCCTGCCCATCGGAGAAGGCGTTCTCTGTGGTGCCGGGAACACCGGAATCGGAGAGACAATGAATGGGGACGAGTACTCTTTACAGATGAGAGCAGATTTCAGTTTGAGTAGCGATTCTCATCGCATACTCATCTGGAGAGAGCGGGGAAGCCGCAATCATCCCTCGAACATCATTGAAAGGGGCAGGTATGGAGGTCGCGGTGTTCTCGTTTGGGGAGGCATCATGCTTGGTAGTCGTACAGACCTTCACATCTTCGACGCAGGTTCAGTCAACGGGACCCGTTATTGTAACGAGATTCTTCTTCCATATGTGCGTCTTTTTAGAGGCGCTATGGGTCTGCAGTTCCTTTTCATGGACGACAATGCACCATGTCATCGCACAGTAGCTGCCGAACAGCTCTTAGAGAGTGAGGATATTGAACGTATGGATTGGCCGGCACGATATCCGGATCTCAATCCCATCGAGCATGTATGGGATTTTCTAGGCAGACGCTTGGCAGCTCGTACCTTACCACCAGTAACGATTCGGGAGCTTCGATTGGCGCTGCAAGACGAATGGGCAGCAATGCCTCAACAACTCATTGACACCCTCATTCTCAGCATGGGCAGACGCTGTGAAACCTGCCTAGCAGTCAGGGGAGATCATATCCCCTACTAAAGATCGGATGTTTCTTGCTGGACACCCATCACAGGGATGTTTCGGCCTTCAGTCGCATTGCGCTCCATGCTACTTTTTCAATCAAGCTTCTTTTTATCCCTCTGATTTCTCTTTTAGTAAGTGTTGCTTACATTACACATGTCCTTACGTATTGGGGATCTTACGGTATTAACTGTGTTGATTTGGAAAGCTTTTGTACAAAGTTATATTGAAAAAACCGTCTCGTCCTTAATTTTTGCACACCAGTGTATAGATAGATATGCCTTTCAAATGTGCTTTCAAACCAGTGCATAAATTGTCATGCTGACTATTTATGAAGATACTCGATTATGATAGGTGTTTTTTACTATTCTATAAAACAATTGCACATGAATAATAATTTAAATCAGCGGTTCTTAAACAGTGGTCTAAAGACTCCAGGGGGACCCCAGCGTCTTTCTAGGGGGTGCACGAAGGGGTGTCATTTAGTGTTAAGATTGCCCTCTTTTACAGATTCTGAAAGAGAACTCGTGGAATAATTGAAAGAAGTACCATTCTAGACTAGATCACTGAATTGCTCCCAATGAAAAAGCTCTACTAAAACTTGTATTTCAATCAAGAATATTAATTTTTTTATTGTTTGCAACCACATAGCCATTACTACAATAATATTAATTACTATGCAATATTTTTAAATTAAGTATTTACTGTTTTTTTAAGGGAAGTGTTAAAAAGTCTATAAGCAGCAGAGGTAGCTTTAGGATTATAGAGGAAATTTTAAATCACTCAGCTATGTGTTGGGAGTCAGGGAAGGGTGTTAAAAATCTTTGGGGTCTACGATATCAGGCTGATACATAAAGGGGGGGGCATGATGATCGAATGTTTAGGAACCACTGGTTTAAAATGAACAGAAAAAAAGGATTTTTTTAAACTTACGGGGTGTGATTCTATAAAATAAACTTACATTATAATAAATTAAATTGAACAAAAAAAAATTGAGTCTGACGCAAATTGCAAAAAATAATCAGTTAAAATATTTTTTTAAAAAAATTAATGTTTATAATAAAGAAACTTTGAATTGTGTTCAAATCTGGATTAGAAAATGCATTTTGTTTATATATAAAGGTAATGCCTGTATTAAATACTTGCACAAAAATGCTTATGTTTCCTTCTTTTTTTTTAATTTTATTTAGCTGTTTGGAAAATCATCAAGAAGTGGATACCACAAAAACACGAAAGCATAATTAATTTCGTAGATTCCAAATCCATTCGAGAATTCATGGAGGAAGACCAACTCCCCGCATGCATGGGCGGAACTGTAAGAAAATTGAAGTCATCCTATAACACAAAGACTTTTTAATTAAGAACAAAATAAAATGTCTAAGCATTGATAAATTTTAATGTTATGAAATTTCTACAAAGAAATTTTATTTCTCTTTTATTTTTAATACAAGAATTTTAGCATTAACCAGATGTATTTGATGATTTTAAAATAAATGCATTAAATAAAAATATTTAACGTAATTGTCAAATGTGATATAATCATGCTCTTTGTATTAACGTTCGTCGAATGGTTTTCAGTGTAAATTTAATTTCTTAAGGGATTTGTAGAGTCAATGATTGAAAATTAGAAACTTATTGTTAATTTTAGAGAAATACAATTACTAGTACCTTTTAATTATTTCCTAAATAGAACGTAGCTAATTAATGTAATTTATTTCATATTTGTTTCTCTTATTATTGTGCAGAAGCAATTTAATTCTAATTTTTCTTAGCAGACGACTTAGTTTTAAAGGAAAAACACAAAACTCATGCTTAGCGAATAACTTTATGCAGTTTGGAAACGAAAAATGATTGAAACAAAGAATTTTTTTTTTTTTTTATTAAAAATGCTATAAAAATAAAATATTGTTTTGAAATTGATTCGGAAATTATATGAATATCACATTTAGACATAAATAGGCAATGTTCCTTCAAATCACAATATCTTGTTCAATATCAAAATCAAAAAGCTAACGAAATTTTTATTTAAATTCTTCCATAATTTTTATTTTGTCATTTAAATTCTTATCAGAAAATCCTTTGTTGCATAACTTGTTTCATCAATATCTTTCAAAAGCGTGCATATTCCGCTTTAATTGTATATCAGACATTTTTAATTTTAATTATCTCTCTTTCAGCTAATTTTAAAATTCAACTTTTTTTCTTCATTAATTCGCGGATGAGATAGTGCATTTCTCTTAGTAGAGACATAATCAAATAAACGATATTTATTCACGTCACGCAAAGTGAATCAGAAGCTTCTCTCTTAAATTAAGTTTCATTTTGTTTATTATGTTTTATAGTTATATCCTCAATGAATTTTTGAAATAGATTTAAAAAGTCTTTATATTTATAAGCTTCTCTCTCTTATATAGTCTTTAAAAAGTTTTTTTCCATGGAAATTATAGCATAAGAATTTTTATAAAATAATATTTAACGTGATTGGTGCGAGATTTCATCTGTAAATATAGTACTTGTGTAAAGGAAGGATAATTCTTGATGAATATTCCTTTATATTTATTCCTGAATTGCTTATTTTTTCCATTTTTTTTCACAAATTGTAAATTAGCTAGTGTAGTGTGTACGATGTTAAAAAACTGAACTAAGTTGGAGTTGAGTTGAATGGAGTCTCCGTTAGCGACAGTACATATCAATAACAAAAATAATGGGCAAAGAACATGGACGGTTTTTCAAAGCGACCAAATTTTCTCCTCACTTGGCCTCTACTGAAAATGGGTGGCTACTAGAGGGCGCTTCTGCTGCTTGATACTGTCAGTTACAGTTATTAATGCACGAGAAGTTACACTAGTAGATATTAATTATGAATAAACACTAGTAAACATTAATCATAATTTAATTTTGAGGTATTGAATCATGTATTAAAAATTAAAATTATGGATTTAGGTTGCCGAAATAATAATTTCAAGCTAAACACTTCTTTAAAACATTTCTGCATTTTGATTCATCAATTTTTTTCCTTCCAGAGTACCAAGATGTATGAGCCAAAAGAAGGATACAAAGATGGGGACGAAAGTGATTAACGACCTAAACATACTAGAAGAAGCATTCCTTTTGTGTACTTTTTGAACAATGATTGTTAAATTGCAGAGATTTTTTTTTCTTCGAAGATTGAAGGAGCATCTATTGTTTGATGGTTTTATTCCACTATTGCGTTTCCCTCTCTGCTATTCCTTACGTTGTTGTTTTAAAAGTTTTGAACGTACTAGTCTTGTATGACGATTTATACAAAAAGAAACCCACAGCTGAATGCTCAAATATTTTCTCCAATGAACTTGCGTAAATTTTATGGATTTATGCTGATATTTATATTTTTTAATCGGGTGTTTAAATATTTTTGTTTCATTATTATGTTGTAATGAAGTATAACATGTGCCGTCTTAATAATGTGTTGAGAATAAATGGAAAATACGAAAATCATTTTATATATTTTTACTATTTTTGCTTTTTAGTAGATTTAAAAGCTATATTTATCATCCATTATTCTTCCTTACCCTTTAAAAGATTACTAAAACACAATTAAAGTTGATTATCCTATATTTCTGAATATTAGATGGTTGTTTTAGTTCAAAAAAGTTAAAAATAGTGTTAATATTTCGATTTTGATAAACTACTGCATAAAATTTTTAAAAAATCTTTAGAAATTTACATTTTTAAATGAAAATTTATTGTGACAATAAAGTTATGTAAAAAACATAAAATATCTTAATGAAAAACGCAGAAAATTTTAAACACCTCAAGTAAAATTTTGGTCAAAAAAAATTTTTTTGGAACTAATATATTTTTTTAGATTTATGTGTTTAAATAAAAAAAATTTTATCCTGGTACTATTGATTTATGTTAAGACTTACAATCTTGAAAAAATTATTTTGTGAAGTTAAGAAATTTTGAACTCGTTAAACTCAAGCTGGTCTTGAAGATAAGCAATGTGATACGATTATACAAGCAGGCAGTTTTCTTGTGTGTGTGTGGGATTTTTCGTATTTTGCTACATTTTATTTCATTTCTAGCAAAACTATGTATGTGTTTCTAGTGTTTAAAAAATGTTAATATCTTAAGTGTATTTGTATGTAAAAATGAATTTATAAGAAATTGATGAAATTAAAAATTTAAGTACTCAAATCTTCGCTGTAAAAAATGTTGAGTTCTAAGAATAGTTTCTAAATATGGTGAAAAATCTGTAGAATTCTTGAAATATTTGAAAAAATTAAATCAATTGCGTATCTGTGAAGCAATAAATCAATTTTCAAATGTTTTAGGACTTTTAGTATTGATTTCAAATAGGATTTGGACTCACCCAAAATAATCTAAGGGGTTAAAAATTTTTTTGAGAGTTTCTATTAGCATCGTCAACTTCGGCCCAAAATTGTAAGTGATGCTTTGCTTCATGCTACTGAAATATTTTTTTAGAACCTACTACTCACCGAAAATTATGTGTTCGCTTACATTTCAAGCGGCACCTAGTGATGAAGCCAAGATCTTTTTTGGAATGAAATTATTCGATGTCATACATAAAATATCCCAGGTTATACGTTGTGACTGAATCTGTATAAATTCAGATACTTTTAATGATGTAACAATGTAATAAAATAGTTGTTATGTTTTGTTTTATGAATAAAAGTTATACTTCTGTCAATATACTTGGTGCCTTTTGTTAGTGAACATTAGATAAATTTCCAAAAACATTTTTTTTTAGAAAATTGATTTTACTTTTTTAGAAAAGGAAGAATGTCTAAGTTATCTGTTTGCTATGCACAATTTTAAGAGAAAAAATTGTAACATGACGAAAAAAAAGTCTTTCTAAATTTGTAATCTAGTTCAAACAAATCACGCATTTTATAAAAAAAAAAAAATCACGATGTCGCACGCAACCCAGAGGTTGCAGGTGTAGTTTTGGACATCGAAGGAACAGATATTGTTATAAAAAATAATTACTTTTTATTTGTAATTGACAGACTTATGATTAATTCAAGTTTAATAACCTTGGGCGCAATCCTAATTAATTTCCTACTTTAAGCTTACAAGATTATCAAATAGACGCTTATCTCTTGATCTGTTGTTGTTGCCAACTGATCAACAGTAACATCAGATCAATGTGCGCGAAATTCATCGCGGTTCAGGGTTAGATTTTTACGCCTGTCGTTAGCCTTAGCTTTGAGCACCATGCAGGTGACAGTACGATTTTTCTCTGTTTCACTCCAATTTTGAGGGAGAACACGCTGTGGAGAGTCAGGGACCTCCCTTCCCCTTCCACCAACCTCACGAGAGGACAAACATCCATACCTTCTCCGAGATTCGAACCCAGGCCCTACGGCACCGGAGTCAGAGTCACTAACCCCTATACCGTATGGGCGGTATCTGATCTGATTGTATGTAGTTCAGTTGTCGGATCTTTCCTTAAACTGCTACAGTTCTCTTCAAAACTGCTTTTCTTTTTTTCCTCACCTTTCCGAACATCAATTCTTGCTTGAATGGTAGCGTAAGGACTAACGATTAACTCTAACACACCCATTGCCAGGGTTTAAATAGCACTGACATTAGCATAAAATTAAGTTATCTCTATAGAAAGTGGTTTTTAAACTCAAACTACAGTTAAAAATAATTTCCCCTAGAGGATTAAGTGAAATATCTGAGGCGGAGAAAACTCGTCACAACTACACAAGTTCAGAATGAAAGAAAACTGAAAAACATTTGATAAGGGTTAGTATTTGATGTTATTGTTACAGGAAGTAATATTAACATATTACACATCCAGATATAAATTATTTACATTATTTTAAGCGTTCATTACACAAAATATGTAACGATGTGTTACTTTTGCTGAGCCGAGATCAGCTTAGGAAGGTGTTTTCAAAAATCGACCCACAAGAGATTTATGGGAAGTTACAAATAAAAAAAAACTTTTTATCAGCTATTAGATTTACAGACTTAAAATTTAACAAATATGGGTTTTTTTTTTGCAAAAGACTTTTTTTTAAACTTGCAATTCACGTAAGACTAACTCATTAAAAATTTCTTTATCTTTCAATCTGTATTGTTTAATTTTTCAATTCACCCGAGCGAAGAACGGGTATACCAGCTAGTATATTTTATAAAGCCAAAAGATTGCTCTGTAAAATAAAATAAAAACAACTCCAACAATGTGTGTTTCGAGTGAAATTGGTTATTTCAACGTGTTTGGACACCTTAATAAGTGACTAAATGTTCAAAATTACGTAACCGTTATCATACTCGCTAAAGCAGTTCGCACTCGAAGAGGTTGCTGTGATTGCAGTCTTTTTTGAGATAGCGGTATTTCTTTAAAAGAACAAGTGGCCTCCACACAGCTTTTTTATTAATATTTCCGTTCAATTTTTAGGCAATCGCACAGTCTCGACACTTTGACACTATCATGGGAGTTATCTTTAAGGCAAACAAATAATGTTCAGGACGAACCAAACAGGTTTACCGGAGAGAAAAATCATGTTTTCGTAAAGACACCACTTACCAAATGTTGCACGAATGCAGCTTTATAAACGTAAAAAATATATAAAGCAATATACATTAAAAGTACTCTGATTGGTTACGTAAATAACACGTAATTAATGCTTTTGTTTTGCTTACACAACAAGAAAATTACGTATGAAGTGACCTTGCTTGGCGTCCTTACATTCTGACTTCATGCTACCAACGACAATAGATTTCTCCTCCGAATATCGTGCGATAAATCCGAACACAACAGAAAATTTAATGACTTCTTTACACGATATTTTTGAACACTGTTATTGAACGACATATTTTTTAAAATTTATTTTTGTGATATACAGCTTACTTGTTCATTGTGTGTTGCTGTAATTAAATGTCCATTTAGAAATGGTTGTTCTTATTTCAATAAATGCACCTCTCCATTAAAAGATCTGTAGAACTTTTCTCACAGTAAAGTCTGTTCACTCAATGTGTTCATTTATTTTCTTATGCACTAAGTTAATTTATTTTGCTGTGTGGTTATCATCCCCAAAATCAGACAGATAAGAATAACTTCGGAAGAAATAATACATCCGTCTATTGATTCTTTTGTGTGCGTTTTATGAGCCTATGCGAATGAAAATAACGTCGAAAAACATAAATACGGTTCCTGATAGTGGGTCGTAAATCAAGAAGTTATATTTACGTCGCACTGCAAAGCAACGTAAGGGTTATTGGCGACGGACCGCGACCAAGCAGCCAGAAAGATGCCAAACTCTCCACGCCAATGGGAGGCTTCGACGGACTGGACGTAGATCAGTCTCCTCTACACGGGGGATCTTCAGTGTTACCAGGACACCACTGCCTCATTTCGGGCCCTGAGTGCACAAGATCTACATGCCCCCTTCACAATGGCGGATCGAAACATTTATAACCAAAAATCTGGTTATCCGGATCCTCCCGGTTTTCATGGGGGCGAAAATGTTATCGAGGGTGTAAAATAGGTGCAATATCTTCCAATAAAATTGCTGCACGTAAAGTATTCTGGTAATTCTATCCCTGAAACAATCAGATTTGTTTCCATTGATTTATTATCTTACTGTGTTATTCATACTTAAGAAAATTAGCGGGATGAGAAATTCATATACGGCACGTGATCTTCTGCCAATGTTTCATGCTTTGGAGGAAAATGGCTGCGTTATGACCATACACATATAAATGAGTGAATGTGAATTTTACGAATTATTCGGAAACTCGGATTCTGATTTTGAAGGATTTATGTTTTCTTCTTCTTTCAGAATAAACGTTCCATTTAAAAATACAAGTTAAAAGATTAAAATCGCTTGTGCATCTCAGTCGGAGAATGCTTAAGAAAACTAGTTTTTACTTAACTATGTTTTTTCCGAGATTAACGGATACGTAAATAAGTGGACCTCTTACTTTGATTTTAACAGAAGTTATAAAGTTCATCGCGGATTATACACGGAAATGACGATAATCTTGTCTGTTTGATAGAAGTAGTTTTTAAAACATTTGAACACTATTTATATATATATATATATATATATAAATTCTTCTTTACAAAATAATTTTTTTCTCAACGAAATTGCATCTTGTTACAAACTTTTAATCTCATTTTGAAGTACTTCAAACAAAAGACCTGACAAACAAACCTGATTTAGTTACATAAGAATGCAAAACATTGAAACGTGCTTTTCTCTGTTCATCTAGCTTTGATGTCACTGAATGCTTCCGACATTTGCTGCAGAAGTTGTAACATTTAACGAATTAGAGAGAAAAGGCTTTCAAATGAATGAATTATAACAAAAAAATTAAAATATGTGGACCATAATTTTTCGGTGGGTTTGCACCGTATTATACCGTATATGTTACTAAATATAAAATTTGGCAATATACATATTTTATTACAGTAATGGGCTCAATTCATGATGGTCACATACTAAATACAATCACGCGTTCTCCATTGAATTCAAAACTAACATTAGACTTTTATTTGTTCAACTTGTAAAATTCAAATAAAATTTCAATTTTGATTAGTGGATAAAAATATTCGAATATAAAAAAATTCTTTAAAAAGTTTTTTAATATTAAAAAAAATTGTTATTATGATATAAATTTACTTTATATCAAATGTAATCTATTCATCTATCTGAATTAATATTCTTGACAAATATATGCTTTTTAGAAAGAAGTTTCTATGAAAAGCAAAAGTTAGCAACAGCAATGCGCATGATCTAATTGGTTAGAAACACGTGTTTGTATTCATCATGTGACTATGACATCACACGAATTTAGTCCCTTGTTTTTCATTTTGGGATTTTATTAAATTATCTTAATAAATCTTCTAAAAAACTAAAATAGAGCAACATTGTACTTTCACTTAGTCATACTGTTAAAACTCACAAAATTATGTTGAAGGAGTGTTTTTGCTTGTGACATCCAAAGTCTTTATAAAATGAAGCGTTTAGGGGAAAAGTACAAATGAATAAGGGCATTCTCTTGTTTTTCTTTTAAACGAAATTTTACACCTCTTACCTTGGTTAGAGACAGTTCATTTTTAAAAAACTCAGAGTCGTGAGGAAAAAAATCTTTCGTTTAAAACAAATAAATAAAATTTGATTAAAATAAAGCTATGGTTCCCTGTAACAAAAATAAATATCTCTATTAATGTTTTTATAACTAGACATACAAGATATCCATTATTTTTTCACAGACTAAAGATATGTTTTAAAAATTTACAATGTAATAGAGAAGGAAAAAATATTGGCTTTATTCAGCACTTCAAAGAATTTTCAATTAATACACTTCAACAGGAGTACCATTATTTTCCCGGAGAATAGCAAGTCTGAACTTAATATTTCCCTACAGACGTTATTAAACATATTTACGGAGTCTTATTATCTGTTTCAGATGCGATTTAATTTTTAAATTCGTCGATACTGATAATTTTTTAATTGTTTTAACCATCTTGCAGTTTTTTCTATTGGTGGATGGCTATTAAATTCATATCGAAATAGCTTCTATTTAATTTTGTTATCCGGTGAGGAAATTATGGACACCCTGTATATTGGAAACATCTCCGTTTTTAATTTTTGAATTATGCATACAAAATAAATAACAATTAATATAATTATATTATTATTATATTGTATTCTCTCTCTATATGTATATTCATTAATTTTACTGAATATTTAAATTATTATAATTGAAAGATGTTCACGATATTCATAAAAAAGTAGCATTCTAAATTCAATGTTTAAAATTTAAATTACATGAACTTTTATTTTAATCTGTCCATTATGCAGTCTTGTTTTGATTTTAATTATTTACAAAGAGATACACAACCATTCGGTACATAATAATCGTTCTATCTCGCCACAACTGGCAAATAAAAGAATAAATTGCACTAAAAGAATAGAGGGGGAATAAAAGAGCGCCAAATTACAGAGCATATCGCCAATGACGCAATTCGAACATCGCCGTGTTTTACACGGTATCTATCCTGATAATTTGAAAGCAAATACAGAGGACTTTTGGCGGAAAATGATCTGAATATTCTAAATTCAGTTGAATCATGACTTTTTTAAAAAATAATTTTTTGGAATAATAATTTTTATAAAAAAATTAATGAATGACAAACCCATGAGGAAGAAATTGTGTTGGAGTAGATTTATTAAATCAAGGTGTATCGTTCCATGCTTTTAAAAAGTCAAATGAACATTGGAGTTTTCTAAACTGTCCTTCATAACCACTTCATACCATTCAAGCAGATATGGATAAAAATATTTTTTCAGGTAAGCTATGTTAACATATAAAAAAATGTATATAGTTTGCAAATATGACTTAAGGATGCATTATATTAAGCCATAAAAACT
The DNA here is from genome assembly GCA_019973935.1 of Trichonephila clavipes. Classification (NCBI taxonomy): domain Eukaryota; kingdom Metazoa; phylum Arthropoda; class Arachnida; order Araneae; family Nephilidae; genus Trichonephila; species Trichonephila clavipes. The sequence goes on along the minus strand of BMAU01002389.1, from coordinate 471,062 downwards.
TTAAATAATACATAATTTTTATAGGAATGTTTACCTTCGTGAACTGGAGTTAATATTTTATTTTGATACACATAGTATTATAAATAATGTTTTATAAAATATAATTGTAAAAAGTCAAAGATAAATAAGAATCTTTAAATTTGTAGAAGAATTTTTGCTGATTAATTTTTTTTTTATGAATTTTAAGGAAAAATGCTTTATTTTATTCATACTATAAACGAAATTTAATAAAATAATATTTAAAACACAAAAATTAATTTTAAAATTTAATTCAATTTTAGATGTGTTTAATTTATACATTCTGCATTTAAAATTATACTAAACGTTTTAATTAAATCAAAATACCAAAAAAAATATTATAATCTCGTACGGTGTTTTTATAGCAATTTTTAAAAAGTTTTTTTCAACTTTTCTGTCCTTTTCTGGTTCTTAAGTAGATGTGTGCCCTGTGTTTTATTATTTGTATAGAGATCCTTTCAAAAAATATAGTTTAATAATTCGCTTCATTGCTAATATATGAAAATTTGGTCAGGAGATTAATATTCAGTTCACTTCGTATTCAATTCCTTGGAATTTAGAGAACGGGGGAGGAGGTACTTTTATTTTTGATTTGAAATGGAGAGTAACAAGTGGGAAAGAGAGTACAAAAGGAGAAAAAATAGGATTGAAATTCTAAAGCTGAGTGATCTTTGCAAAGAAAATATTATCTTTTGAATTCTGTATGTAACTATGTAAAGTAGGAAAATAAAAATTAAATTGGGAATAGATGTTTGTTTAAGTTATAATTTAATAATTATGAGATAGATAAATAGATAGAGACTAGATTCTGAGATACATAGGGCTTATAGTGTAATACTATATGAGTTAGTATCATGCCATTAGTATGATGCTATTTGGGATATCATGATCTTTAACACTAGAAGGACTAAAACTTAGTATATACCTATATTGCCCAAAAGTAGTCAAAATGACTGCATTGGGAAATAATAGCTAATGTGTAAAGAAATTTGTTTAAAACTAATTTTTAATATTTTTATATCATTTACACAGCCATGTAAAATGTGTTATTAGTAAATATTAACAATTAAAAAATTTACTTCACTTGAAAAAAAAAAATCTATTCTAAAAAATTCTAAGAAATTGTGTCATTATATACACTCAGGAGCATTGAAAATAGCGACCCAAGAAGAAAGCATCGGATTGAAATGAAATTTAATACACATAATGACACAGATGAGAGATTGACTTGATCTCAAAAACAAGACAATTAAACGAATACAGAGTGTGCAACGACACAAATACTGGGCAACTTCAATAGCGCGTTGGACCACCTCCAGCTGCAATACATGCCGCCACATGATCCGCCACATGATTAGACACCTTATGTTGTCCTGAGGCAGATGGGCCCACAAATCTTGAACAGCCAACTCTAAATCATGTACAGAGTGACACGATGGCATCTGCCGTTTTAACTGATCCCACACGTGCTCTACAGGGGACAAATCGGGGGAGCGGGCCGACCATGGAAGGGTCTGAAAATGACGTAGGAAGTCTTGAGCAACTCTTGCTGTATGCGGACGAGCATTATCTTGCTGGAAAATAGCCCCTGGGAGACCATTTAGGAAAGGTCCTACATGGGGTCGAAGAATATCATCAACGTAACGGTGGCCCGTTAAGGTTCCACACATCACAATTAAAGTGGACCGGCTATCATAGGCTATGGCCCCCCCCAGACCATTACACCAGCTGTGCAGGCAGTGTGACGTAAAACAGTGTGGGGGGAATTGTACCACTTACCAGGGCGCCTCCACACCCGTACACGGTTATCATCTGTCCCCAAAACAAACCGGGATTCATCACTAAACACAACCTTTTGCCAATCTGTGACATTTCCACATTGATCTGGCTTGGCACCACTGTAGACGCAGTTGCCGATGTTCCGGTGTTAAAGGGAGTGCACGGAAAGGGCGCTTGGATTTAAGATGTGCTTCTGCAAGGTGTCTGGAAATTGTTTGTGGAACAATTACTACGCCTACGTCTGCTCGTATCGTTGAACGAGTCACTGTGGGGTGCACAAGTGCTTGCCGCACGATCCTTCGATCCTCACTCCTCGTGGTCTTCCTGGTCACTCCAGACCCGGGTACTTTCTCGTGTCCACTGCTCCCAACAATTTCTAACGGCACACTCTGAACGATCCACCTGGCTAGCAACACGGGGCGTCGACCAGCCTGCAGTTTTCATCCCGATGATCAGACCTCTTTCAAACTCGTTTAAATGTGAGAAATGTCTTCTAGCATGTTTCGCTTACAAATCTTCCAACAATCGGCAGGTAATCGTCTCGTTTATGAATCTTCGAATTTGCGCTGGCTTATATAGCACCCTCTTCCTGATTGTAGTGCCGCCTCGGCGTGTATGAGCATGCGTATTGGCACAAAACTTGGATCATTTGCATATCACATTACGCTGTACTTATTTACAAAGTTTCGCGATTATTGTACTTAGCTTCCTTCTTGGGTCGCGATTTTCAATGTTCCTGAGTGTACATAATTGTTTTTCTAATTGAAATTAAAAAGCATTCAAAACGACTTCCTTGGGCAATCTAGTGTTAATCAATGTTTTAGTGAAATTTTCTACCACATGTTTTTCGTCCTACTTTCAGCAATGTGTGTCCATTATATGATTAACAATGCTTAAAGTCATAGTACAGGCACTGTCTAGACTCTAAGACAGCAAGTACAGGGTCCGGCAAAAAAACCTTTCCTGTTTCAAAAGGCAGTTACAAACAAACACAAAACAAGATACAGAGAAAAGTATTTTATTTGTGAACAAAAAATACCATGCCATTTTATATTTGTTGGTTTTAAAAATTATTTCCGCTAAATGGCGTCCTCCAATGGTGACACATTGACGAAATCTTTCCCGTAAGTTGTCAATAGTTTAGTTTATCTACTTCGAAAAAATATGACCCCACACACCAAATTTCAGCAAAAACGCACCAGAAGACTGTGAAGTGGTCTTTGGTGAAGCAGCTATGGGTTTTTTGCTGTCCAGTAGCGAAAATTTTGTTTATCCACAGTGCCTGATAATTGGAAGAGGGCCTCGTCAGAAAAATTCAAAACAGCGTCAGGGGAAATGTTCTGAAGAACTTTCGAGAAAGACTTCGTCAATGTATCACCATTGGAGGACGCCATGAATGGACATAATTTTTAATACCAATTAATGTAAAATGGCATCGTATTTGTTTTTCACCAATTAAAGACTTTTCTTTGTATCTTGTGTTGTTTGTTTGTAATAGCCATTTGAAACAGGGAGTTTATTTTGTCGGACCCTGTATATTCAACATCTTGTCTGATCATCATGTTTTCCATATTTAAAATCAATTGAAACTGTTTATAATGCTGAAGGGTACCACCTTGCTTCTCGACATATGCCTCTAAAAGCTTCATCCATGTATTGAAAAAAATTTGAAAAAAATTGTATCAACAGCTCTTAGATGATGTTTTTAATAGTATCCATCGATGTTTTGACTATTGCATCCAACATCATATTTAAAATATCTCAAACTAATGCGTGTTAAGAGTGTCTATGGGTAATTTTTCTTCGTTATTTATACACGAATGCATTCAGGTCAATCTGTGCATGTTCCACCAATAATAACAACCCTGTATTCAATTTCAAAATAAATCTTTGGCGTAGCGTGCAGTGTTCTATAAGTGACTGCACAAATATCACAGAACCTGTAATTGTTGAATGTCTTCAAGTTTTTCAACTATTATATAGTTTAAAAATACCAAGTCAATTCGTGCGATTAAAGAACAAAATGTATGAAAGGAGTACAAACAAGTTTCCATCATTTTTTTTTTATCAAAAATTGGGCATTTCTCGTGAAAGAACGGTGGGTTGTCTTTTATTCAAAGTATTGTTCATCGCTAGTCATTATTTTTCGCATATTTCTCACAGCATATTGATACCGCATTGAAAGATAGCTTCTTTTTTTAGCGGCAAAATTTTTAGTGTCTTCATATGATGCGAAGCGCTGCTCAGAGAGGCCGTGTGCCATCGAACGGAAGCGGCAATGTTTGGTGAATAGAGCGGATAGGGTAGGAATTCTCGATTGAGTGTTTCTAAGTGGGTTTTGACCGACGCCACAACCTCTGGACGAGCATTATCATGCAAGAGAATAATATTGTCGTGTTTGGAGAAGTATTCAGAGCATTTTTTGTTGAGTGTTCTGCCCAGTCTCATCAAGTGTTCGGTAGAGAGCCTCGGTGATGGTTTCGTTCGGTTTGAGCTACTAATAATACGACACCAAACGGATCCCTCCAAATACTTAACGTGAATTCTTTTCCATGAATATTTACTATGGCTGTCGATGTTAAAGAACAACCCCGCATGGTCCCCATCATTTCCTCTTATTTAAATTATCATAATGGATCCATTTTCCCTCACCAGTGACTAGACGATGCAAAAACCCTTTCATTTATGCCAGGCAAGCAACGTTTCTCATATGCACAATCAGCGTTCAACGTTTCTCGAATTCAGTTCATATGGATTTCAATTTCCTTGCTTTTGAATCATTCCCCCAATGATTTTAAGCGATGTGAAATTGATTGAGTCACTCCTAACTTAAGTGTGTAAATTCTTCTTACACTTGGGGCATGAATAATGCTTCCCATTTCACGTCTTCGTACTCTTTTGCCCTTCCGCTACATTCTTTGTCTTCGGCGTCAAACTCACCGTTCTTAAACTTTTGAAACCAATCACAAAACTTCTCTCACTCAAAGCAGCCACACCATATGCTTCTGTGAGCAAGCGATTGTCCACAGCGCAGCAGATTTCTTCAAATTAGAAGTGTATCAAAAGTTATTCGGTTCAAAACATTTTCGTAGGAAAAACTATTATGCGATGCTGATATAAAATCAATAATATTTCAAGGTCATGATGCTTCAAGATGTCCAACCTTACGCAATGAGGCGGAAAATTTCAAACATAATTTACTAGTAGGTCACCTTTTATCAAACAGTAGAAACTCTTATTTGTACTCCTTTTTCTATTCAATCAACAGTTTTTTGAAATTGTTATTATTAAAAGTACCTTTGCATTTTTCTCGGGCCTGTTTCCTAACTGTTTTCATACCCTAGGTTTCGGTGAAAGCCTATGTTCCTGGACTTCCTTGAAAGACAAACTATTGTTAGTGGGTACTCAGTTGGCGTGCCTTCTCTTCTTCGCTGGTGCCGTATACGGTGTCTTGGGAGGTGTTTCTCAACCTGGAACAGAGATCTTCGCTTTGCTTGTCCTCGCTGCCTCCGCTTGGGGAGGAGGAGTACTAGTGAGCTGTCTGAAGTTGCCTCCATTATTAGGTAAGAAACCTTTTGTTGAAATAATCGCTGCTAATCACGCCAAAATTTTCCACAATGGCATTACAGAGTATGTACAATTTCTGTCTTAGACACAAGGTAGTACAGGTTCAGATAAATAATCAGAAAGCTTTGAAATTTACTATTCAAATCTTCTATAAGGAAAAAGGGAGATAATTCATTTTAAATATTCAAGCGGTAATTTATTATTGCAAAATGCCTTAATGTTTTAAAAATGTGGGACATGCCGTAAAAATTTTTTGAAGGGTAAGTGCACGCTCAGATATCGTTCTCGTCCCTCTGAACGTGGCTGACTTACAAAGTTCGTCTACTAGTAGTTGTTTCTATTGTATAACTTCAGGAAAGTGTTGATTAAATCTAACTCAATTGATTTCGATTGAATAGCGTCGCGACAGAATTTTTCAAGAGGTATTAGTAGCAGTCAGATATTAATAACGGGAACAAAAGTATGATAAGATATTGTATTTTAAAAAAAAGCAAATAAAAGACCCACAAAGGATATTTTTATAAGTCATACTTACAGAAACCAAAGAATTTATAAAAAGATTATCGTTGAACTTTAAAGTGAATTTATATTAATCATATAATAAATTGTCATAAATTTAATTTAAAGCTTAACTCTCTCTATAAACAGAGATGTAGCAAAACGGAACAGTTTAGAGTTAAATGACCACAGTAACATAATAGCAGATTCTTAGTCTTAAAAACTAAGATTGTACGGTTAAACATAGTTTTAAAACCAGAAAACCTTCTCCTAAATTTCTCTATACTACTGAGCTGAAAGAAAGAGAAAATCAAAGCACGAATAAGTCAGCTTCTAAAAATATCAAAACCAAGTACCATAATAATAACATAAATCCGCATACCATAACAGGAAAAATAAAAATTAAAAAAAAAATTTTTTAAGTACATACATAATTGCGCAGCAACATATGAAGTGGATACATCATCCCCAGATTCGATCAAAACGTAAAAACAAGATTACGCATGTATATATGTATTTGCTGACAAAATAAATTTAAATTGCATTACTTAAATACGTTCTGAGAGAGAAATTTTACGAATACATAAAATTGGAAGGAATAAAATGTACATAAAAATTACTTCAAATAAAAAAAATTTGAATCTTGTAAAAATAAATTCCTTAAATATTTTGAAGAATAAACGGGAAAAGGAAACATGTTTTTATTTTATTATTTTTTTTTTGTTTATTTTTTTATGAAAAATTTCTATAGACTCGGATACATATTTTGAGAGTTTCAGTATAGTTTGGGTAAATACTTCGATGAGTCGTTAACCACCTACAAAATCTTTTGTTTTAAAAATATAATTTAAAAAGTATTTAGAAATTAAGTGACATACATAAATTTCAAAAATAACTTTTTCTGTCGGACATTTTACCATAGCCTTAAATTCATTTGAATGCCACTAGTGTATTTCAATTGAAATTCATTTTAATTTTTGGTTTAAAAAAGCTTGGATTCAATTTGTAATTAAGTGTAATAAGCTAGATTTTTTTCTGCAATAAAAATAAACCGACATATTTTCTCCCTAAATAAAGAAATCTAATGGTATTAGCTTGGGGGGGGACACGATTACAAGGACATTTCAGTAATTGTTAACATATCACAAGAAACACAGAAGCAGTTGAATAAAATAAATAAATTATTATTATTACTATGCTGTTTTACTCTGAAAGCAAAGTTACAGCTTTCAAATAGAACAAGGACGAGAATAAATTCTTTGAATACACAAACTATTCATAACAACCAAAAGTAAACATCAGTATTCACATTTTCATAGAACACGTTTACAGTAATAAGGTTTATTTAATAGCCACGCTTTTTCTTTTAATCCTTCACTTATCCTTGAAAAATTTAATTTAAATATTTGTATTCTTTTAAAGCAATTCAAAAATATTTTTAAGATGCTATTCATTTCTTCAAAATTTAGACATGATTCCTACGTCAAATTAGACAAGAATTTTAAGCCTCCAATATAAATCAGATTTTATAAAACTTCTCGAAAGTATTTTTCTAAAAAAAAATATTCGTTTTATTCCCCATAGAAAGTAGGTTTCTTAACTAATTTACTGAAATGTCGAGAATTTTTTAATTTCCCAATAATCAAGAATTAATTTAAGAAATTACCAAGTCACTTTCCAAAATTTAGGCTTTTTTAAAATTATTTTACTCTCGATTTTAAATAACAAATCCAAGTCTTCTTGTAACACTAACTGGTTATTAGGATTTCATTTCGAAACTATGCGAGGGATATTGGTGATAGATCTCGTAATTTTGATCCTCGGAAAAGTGACTAGAACAAACCTGAGCTGGCACGACATCGTCAAAATTCCACATCATACTAATGTGAGGAACGTGCATCAGCTCCTCTACTCGTTAAGTCTTTAATTGCGGCAGAATTTGAACACACAAGGTAGCCGCAATAGCCTAGAGGTTATGGTCCTGAACTCGTGTCGAGGGTTCGAGTCCGTATGCCACTGAAGAACCATCTAAGGGAAAGCTGCTGCATGTTTTTTCTGTCGATCCCGAAGTCATCCGGTTGGTAGGGTCTGGTAATTTGGAGAGAGGATGGCAGCTCATGTGTCGTCTTCGTCACTTTACTGAGGTTCAAAATTACAAGGACCGTTGCCAACAGCCGCCGTGTTTCTTTTTTGAGCGATGCTATAAAACTCGAATTCACGACTATATAAAAACAAAAGTGGTGCCACGAGTTCACGCACTCAGTTCACACAAATCTTTTTGTCAGATTCTTACTGCTATATATATTTTTCAAAAGATTAACTCTTTCTGGATGTTCCACATCTTTCCCAACTTTACCTGAAACATGTAGAATAAAAATAAAATCACTTTTATTTCAGGTATGCTGGCCGTTGGAATTTTTTTTCGAAATGCTCCTTTCATTCCATACCATGCCGATATTTCCATCATGTGGGCTTCGACTTTGAGGTAATTCGTAGACACACTAGAAATTAATTGTTCCTACCAAACTATTTATAAAAAAAATGTTCTCTCATATTCAAAGTATAGTTCAAGCACTACGAAAAGTGCCTCAGTTCCAGCCATGTGCGTCTCCCGTTATCTCACTTTTTTGCTCTTTTTCTTTAGCATAGGACAATGAGTCCATTTAGTGCGATGTCACATTATATAGTTAGCTGAGGTTCCCCTGCCGCTTATTGAAGCTATAATAAATTATAATTTTTAAAAAAACTAAAAAACATGTTCTTATGGTTTTAATCAAACTAAAAAGTAAAAAAATAATTCTTAATATAAGAATAAAATGGTTTACGAAAAAATTAATGTCATTGGGGTATAAAAGTGTGGGGTGCTCGATAACAATTTTTATAATTTCTAGGAAATAGAACTAGTAATAGTTCTATTCCAAAATGCTGAGTTAGAGTAAAAATTTAGTAGAAAGCACACCCCACGCTTTTACCACAATAACATTAATTTTCTCGTGAAATATTTTATTCTTATCCTAAGAACTTTTTTTTTTAATTTTTAGTTCGATTAACCATGAAAGAGTGTTTTTTAGTTTTTTAAAACTATAATTAGTTTTCATTTTTTAATTGGATCTACAGTAAAAGCATGCATTTTTAGATTTTTAAACAATCATTTAGTTAAACTTTTTTTTTTTAATTTTTGGCTCACGACCGAAAAAGTTTGCCCATTCCTGAGTTAGAACAATTTTTTTTTCACATTCACGCTAGTCTTTTTGTCTTCTTCTTTTTTTCTATTTCTATTTTCAGAAAGACTGGACAATTGCTTATTATAAGAAATAAAAAAGGTTTTCGCTTTTAGGGTTACTCTTAATCTTGTAGTCACCAAATCGGGAAATAGGATCTGGAATTAGTCGCCAAAGCTGAAAATGGTATATAGAATTAGTCGCCAGATCTGGGAATGGTACATGGAATTAGCTGCCAAATCTGGAAATGGTATAATGAATTAGTCGCTAAATTTGGATTATCCTGTCTCCCGATTATTCTGCTCAGGACAATGGAACAAAATTATGAAATTATTGTATTGTCATCGGTCCTTGACAAGTACACAAAATTTCGAATTAATCTGACTTCTTAAAGTGGGTGAAAATCGAGTTCAAAGACTCCAATACATATGAGAGAAAAGAGAGTGAAACTGATAAAAGCGTGTTTCAAATGAAAACTTCTTTCCATTTAAAGGATAATATTTTTAATTTATTTTGAACTTTCCATATCATTTAAATATATAATAGTTAATTAAAGAGAGGTGAAATCATGGCTCTTCTTTTTGGTATATACTCGTAGATATACTCATCTATACTCGTAGATTCTATTATTATAACCAAAAAGTATCTTCAAGATATGTATCTGTATTCCGTATGTGTTTTGCATACGCAATTTGACTAGAACACTGAAAGATGCGATAAAAAATCGTGAAACAGTCACTCTGCTTTTCCTTGTTTGTGAGCTGTTTATTTTTTGAAGCTTATGGTAGATTTATGAAAAAATTCTGAACTCTTATTTCTTTAAAAAAAAGTATTATATATAAAATAACCAATTCGATTTAGTCTTGTACTTTTGAGTGATGCATATTACATTGACAATTATGTTTGTTTCTTACTTTAAGGGAACATCCTTGACCACATATATTTAATCTCTCTTCTCAATAATTAGTTACTGTTCATATTGTAACCCTTCCATCGCCAGACACACCTGACCGTGAGCACAATCCCTACTTAATTACTTGGGCTTACATATTGATAGTCGTCTAACTTACAAGAAACATATTGACTATCTTTCAGACAAATTCTGGGATAGAATAGCGTTAGCTATCTCCCTAATTGGGAGAAGCTCTCCTCTTTCCTTAGAAAATGAAGTGATACTTTACAAGCAAATTATGCGCCCAACGATAACTTACGGGTCCCCCGTATGGGGTGCGGCGGCCCCGACCCATACAAAACGCATTCAAGTCATTCAAAACAAAATTCTAGAATCATTACTAACGCACCTTGGTACGTTAGAAATAATGTCATACATCACGACTTACACATGGAGCCGATTGATAATTACATCACTAGAACTTCTAGAAATGTTTTTGCTTCTATCCAAAATCATGACAATCCAGTAATTAAAGCACAAACATTATTCACGTATCCTCACTCTAAACTAAACTTTGCTTACAAAACTACTAAATAGAATCTGCCCTTGAAACCGCCATAATCACAACATAAACACTTAATTGCTACACTTCACAATATTCAAACGCATTTGCCTCTCATCAGAACTGGGATCAGTGTTAAAGCTGGCTCCAGCTTCGTTCCACCTGCTGTGGCGTCTGTAAGTTTTTCCTTGCAGACTCTTTTCTTTTCATTCCGGCTGCAAAAAAAAGCAGCATTATCCTTCCCACTGCATTTTTGATGTTCCTCGAACGCGTTTTGGGGCTGTTAAGCCCTCCCTTCCTGCGCAGTTCCCTTCTCGCCCTCGTGACGTCACTCCAGTTTCGTCCTCGTTCGGCCGCTCTCTTCCTCCAGCCTCCCCCTTCGGGGGGATTGAATTCAGATATCGGTCTTTCTTATTCATCCTTTCTCCGCGATTCTGGGTATAAGCGATTTATTTCGCTGGCACTCACTTCATCTAATTTTCGTTTAATCCCTACTTAACTCTTTTTTTTTGTATCCCAACGCACTGGGAAAAACAGAACACCCAGTTTTGGCGGCGCCATCTACCAATAGCGATGGAAATATCTAACATCATTATCTACGAGCTTGTAATCGCAGGGAGGGGGAGGACAGAAAATAATACATTTTAAAAGTCCACTTCTATTAAATATTATATGCTGTTGCCGGTAAGAAATGATTTACAGTCATAAGAGGACCAGTCTCTGTGTTTCCTATCCATGAAAGCAAATGGGGATGCTAACTGATGCACATAACATACAGTCCCACTAACATACATGTATACAATACAGCAATTGGGGATTTTTTTTATTTGTTAAATAAAAAATTATGCCTATTCTCTCCAAAAATCTTCCTATGTAGGTTTATTGGAACTCTTTTTTCAATAAAATTACAAACTGAAGGAAATCGTACAAGCAATTTTAGAGGCGCCATCTATCGTTGACAACGAAAATTTAGATTTTATACACTATTTACATTATGGTATTAAATTAAAATCAACATTATGAAATTAAGTGATAGGTGGCTCAAATGCTACTGCGATTTATAAATGATACAGGTGTATCAATAAAAGTATAATTTGAAATTAAAATATTCAGTTAAGACACTTATTAAAAAGCTTAATAATATATATTTTATCTTTCTTTCATTTGTTTTTAAAACTATTTTCTTCCGTTCTGAAGGGACATCTCCCTCGTCATAATATTACTGAAAGCTGGTCTCGGCTTGGATCCTCCGAAACTGCTGGAGCTGAAGCTGGATGTGCTCAAACTGTCTTTCATTCCTTGTCTTTTCGAGGCCGCCTGTTCCGCTGTCTTGGTGCACTACTTCTTGGATTTGCCCTGGGTTTGGGCATTTATGCTCGGGTGCGTCACTTCATATCTTTCACAGCTCTCTTTCATGTGAAATGATTTAATAAACTTTAGAAAAATGCAATCATTTTGGTTCCCATTAAATGTTTTAAGTGCTATCACATCATAATTAATAATAATGCTTTTTACTCTTAACGCCGTGTTCAGATAACGTGATTCCACAATCGCACCGATATATGTCAATGAGCTTTTAAATTTAAAACATTTCCTTTCTTTTTCATCACAGGTTCATAGTATCTGCCGTATCTGCAGCCGTCCTCGTGCCGGGGATGCTGGACTTGGAAGAGAAAGGTCTAGGGTTGGAGGCTGGAATCCCGACCCTCCTCATGGCAGCCGTCTCCCTCGACAACATAGCCGCCCTCACAGGATTCATAGTCACTTTCAGCATCATCACATCCAACGGTGTGATATACCTGTATATTGGTTTACTTTTTTTCTCTTATCCATATATTTAAGTACTATGGAGTAATTTTTGTGAGCAAAGTATCCATGAGCATAAGTATCTTTGTGCTCTTGGAATGCTAAAAACATGAATATTCTATTTCATTTGATTGGCTTTAATAAACGCAAAGGGAGGGGGAAGGGCGTTATATTTTCTCCCTAAAAAACAGAAAAAAAATTACTAGGGATTCCCGGGGAAAGGAGAGGGAATCGCCTTTGTTTTCGAATGACCGCAAATTGTGTATGGAAGTTAAAAAAATAAAAGAACGCGGACATCTCAGGGTCATAAACAAGGGCGTAGCTACCACCGTATCAAAGATACGGGGCCCCCGAGCTACAGAGGCCCCAATATGTGTAATTACAGTCCCATTAACGGGGTTTTCATATTTAAAAAGGGCTCCGAAGGAATTTTGATACTGGGCGCACTCAGAACTAGCTACGCCAGTGGTCAAAATATCGTACTTAACTAAAGAAAGAAAGCCCTCTAGGAAGTTTATTTTTAAAATAGCATTAATTTTTTAAAAACAAACATATCTTTCAGGACATTAATAATAGGCAACGAAATATTAATTGCATTGAAATAAACATTCACTGACAAAAACTTTGGAAAAGATTTTATCTGAGATTTTATATTATTCAATCGATTCTTTAACAGTGGGATAAAAATGTTCCTAAAAGTATTAATAAATTTGTATCAATATATCTATTAGATTTCCTATAGAATTATGAAACATGGCACCCTTCAAAAACTACCGAATATTTTATTCAAAATAATTATTTTATCAGTAAAATAAAGATGAGATAGGTACTTTAATTTCAGTTTTACATGTGTGTGTAACCATTATTCAAATCCTTCTTCCAGAAAATCTGACTTGGACGCTCATTACAAGACCCTTGGAACCGTTCATTGGCTTGCTATTCGGAACGATCATGGGTGTCATTTTGTGGTACTTGCCGAGTGAAAACACCTCAGAGGTATATAATAGATGCGTTCATATGTGTTATATAAACAGCATCCAATTCTATATTTATTTTCTAAGGAAAAATAATTACCATTTAGGATGTGTTCATTTATAAATATCTTTAAAGAGAAATTATTTACATAATATTATATATAGACCAGTTTCTCAAAACTTTTTTGCTCACGCTTCCCTTTCCTCGAAGGAAATAATTCGTAACCATGGATACCTAAGCGTTGAAACAATGCAAGTTTGAATACAAAAGTATTTTTTAACAACGCATCAACAATCCAAAACATTGCATAGTTCAATTTAAAAAAAACACACGTTTAATTGATTATGTTTCCCAAGTGTTATCAAACCCTCCAAGCTCAATAAATGCATCCATAGTTCTTACAAATCACGGTTTTAGTCAAATAAGAAAACAGATAAAAATCTGTTATTTTAAGATCACGTAAAAAGTTAATCAAGACACTGTCTATGTCTTTGTAATCACAAATTTACAATAAATTGCAACTTTTACTGTTAAATGCTCGAGAATTTATTTTTTATTATAAAAATATCTGCATCAATAATTTTCTCGAAATATTCTAAACTGTAAATTTCTATCTTCTCAAATATGTGTTCCTTTTTTTTCCTTTTATAAAACTTCACGTTTTGTAATTCAGTGTAAATGTACATGTAAATTTAAAGAAATTATCAGAGTATACTCTGATAATTTTTTTAAAGTTTCATGTCTTAAATCATTCAATTTTATAAAAAAAATATTTAATTCATAATATAGTTTTAAAAATCATAACTCAATGGTAATAAATAACAAAATTCGATTGACACTTGAGCCTCGCGAAATGTTATTAAAGGGGTCTTAAATTAATTTTTACTCTCTGGTAGTGTTTTTAAAAATATGCTACAATTTTTTGGAAACTCTTCAGTAGACATAAAATAAATATTTTGTTCCTTTTCTACGACATTTTTTATTTAGTGTGAACCAGCTGTCATTAAAATCTCAAAAAAATATTTCCTTTTTAATCGCTTAGAAAGTAGAAGCTTTAATTAGGCTCTATAATTCTGTATGTATCCAATTCCGGGTAAAAAAATAGTTATAATTTTTTGTAATAATACAGACAAGAGGTTTTCAGGAGAAAAGAATCGTAAAGGATTTCTATCATATTCTTAAGAAAGACTACGGTAGCACTGCATAATCATAGAGAATAATTTTAAAATGAAAATGCTAAAATTACTTGCATATCAGAAAATATTAAAATAATAAATGTGTCTTGTTCACATTCAATAGTTATACTTACAATTAATTCCGCTAAATTAGGAGTCTTCAACCTTTAATGCGTGGCCGAGGTAACCTGGTGATCAAGGTGACGAACTCGTGGCTGGCGTGTCATGAGTTCGAGCCTAGTATCACTGAAAACCAGCTTTGTAGGAGAGCAATGCACGTTAAATCTGTCGAGAGCTCAAACGTCCTCCCTTGGTGTGGTGTGGTAGTTAGGACAACGGGGTGACAGCTCAGGTGTCACCCTCGTCACTTGAACATGGTTCAAAATTACGAGATCCGTCGCCAAAAGCCCTCGTGTGTAGCTGAACAGGGCGACGTGAAAATTCACTCACTCACTCAACCTTTAACACTCGAGGGGAATATCAATAGATCCTCAATGATCAGCCGGCCACACGACTGTCAACAAAAATAATGTAGTCAGGAGATTTAAATAAGAAAAGGAGGTTTGCTTTATAAGACTACATCTGATTCTAAGGGAATAGATGGTGTTACAGATTTGTATACATATATCGGTTTCAAAAACGTTAAATGGAAGTCGAATTAAAATATTTGTGTGTTAAAGATAAAAGTGTCCATCTTTTCTTCTGTAAACTTTTAGGATTTTCTGCATAGTCAGATTTTTTATATTAAAAATTATTTAAGATACAATGAAATTTTTGAGAAATTCGTCATTTTAAGAAAGTTTTTTCTCAAATGGATGTCAAACATACTGTAACGACAGCGCATTGATACGACCAACACCCCTCTATACACGTCTAGTTTGAAATATGGAAAACATGTGGCTCACTTGTGGGTTGGAGACTGAGCACGTGGCTTTGGGCGTCATTGTCAATTATTTGTATTCTCGTCCTCGATGCCAGTAGGGCTGGATCATAATAGACTAGACGGAGTCCCGTTGTGTATTCATTGAGGGGGTCTGTCTGCCTTGGCTGACTGACGCCTTGGAGGACGGCGCCAGGTTTCTTCAAAAAAAGAAAAGGAATGGCGACGAGGTGGACAAAGTTTCCAGAGGATCAGGTGAGCTATTTGGCTCCGGTACAATCGAGAAGTATCAGAGAGGATCATTATTAGGTTTGCGCCAATAGGATGCTAATGAGTTTGAGAGCCGTGTGCAGACTTTTGTGGGCCTGCCAATGAGAAATGACAAGTGGCGTGTAGTAGACCCGCCTCTGGAGTTTAAAAGGGTCATTTTCGGGAGAAGGAAGGGAGATCGAGACGAGAGCTGATTGTTTTGCAAAGAGAAGGAAACGGCAGAAAACGCTCTTCATGTGTTGGCCGAGTCGTGATGGTGAGAGAGAGCGGAGTCTTCTAAATGATCTTGGGATGCTGACGAACTGTGTAGGGAGAACGCCCTCCAGAGAATAGAGAAAAGGTCGGAGGAAAAATACTCGACGGTTGCACAAAGGTTAGGTAACTATGAAGCCCCCCCCCAATTCAACACAGGACTGTTGTTTGTTATTCCTACTCGCAAACCATGGACTAATTAGTTTACGATTTTCCTTATACTGCTTGAATTGAAATAATATTGACGTAGAAAATGAATAAAGTAAATTCTTTTAATGTCTTGCTGTGTGACTGAAAACGCTACCCCGTTACGACGTTACAATATCAATAAAATGTTGTAAATAACAAGAATAAAGAAAAAAGGGCATTTCTTACAACAAAAAGCAGACAATGCAATTTTTCCTGAAATTAACTCAACTTCAAAATGGTTGCTTGTGGCCCAGCAACCATGGGCTTAAAACTTCTACTCTAAATGGATGAATCTTTTAGAAAGGAAATGCAAACACACAGTGCAGTTAAGATTAAGAGCAATAATACCTGTTTAATTGTAGTTGTATATAAATTAATTGGCCTGTTAAGAGGCATAAGTGCAATCCCATGCTTCAAACCCCTTCCAAAAAAGACTTTTTTTTGTTTATAAAATTAGTATAGTTGCTGAAAAAAATATTTCGTGAAATCAAATATTATTCACTTTATTTGTATGTGAAATAAGACGACGTTATTAATGTACTCAAAAGGTGCGTGTGATGGTTTTCATGCAGTAATGCAGCTTTTTTCACCATATTAACTGAAAACATTGCGTTACAGCAGTTCATCAAGATCCAAATTACTTTCATTGTTTCTATGCTACATTCGAATACTCTACATATTCGTCTTTTTGATGATAAAATAATCTACCTCTCTTACAAAGTGGAATTTTTTTTCTTAATGCAGATAAATAATTTGCTACTTTAACACACGCTCTCTCTTTCAGCCTGTCCAAGTGTTCTACCGCAGCTCTTCTCTGTTTCTAGGCGGCATGTGCTTCACTTTCGTCTCCAAGCGGGTCGGCATGGCAGGAGCTGGGGCTCTCGCTTGCGTCAGTTTTGCTTTTATTGCATCCCTCAAGTGGAGAACGCAAGAACACTTTGTGAGTAAACATCAGTATTTTCGCTTTAAAAACATGGACTGGATGTTCAAAAATTCATGGTACATATATTAAGGTGTGATTAAATATAATTAAACGACAATAATTACTATACAATTGAAATGGTAAATCACTAGAGCGTGATTTCCTGTTATTACAATAAAAAGACTGTTTACAACATTCACCTTCTCTTGCGCTGTGAAGGATGAAATGAGCTCACATACAAATTAGAAAAAGGACGAAATGTGTTACATGTAAGGGAGAGTAAAGGAGAGTCCACTCGGATATTGTCCCAAGCTGTTCATATATCCCATGAAACAGTGTGGGGAGTTCTGCAAGAATAAGGAATACATTCCTAATATGTGTAGAGGACGCAAAATATATCGTCTTTACCTAAGTCGGTTACAGCCCAGGTTTGAAATTTGCCATGTGATTTCTGTAAAGTATTGCCCCGATTACGGATTTTTCAGTACATGTATTATTCACTGAAAAATGAACATTCACACGAGAGGATAATTAGGACGTGTTAGCAGCAAGTATTCTATTCGCCACGACAGTACCAGTGGTGTTTCCGGATAAAGATTTAGGCTAAAATCTGACTCGTCATACCTGCTGCTAAGTCGCCAGAACACCTATGTTTTTGCAAGATGAGTATCTCCGGGCCACGGACCGTTCCATGGATCAAATAGTATCGGATTGCACAAGAAACATTAAATTATTTCTCTCGGGTTTGTGCGACTTTTTAAGGAAATCACTTTATATATCCCATGTTAAATCACTTTATATTAATTTTTTTATATTTAACTGTACTTTATTCTGCAGGCTTGTTTAAAAACACAATTAAATTAAAACTATTAATCAAAATAGTCTAAATATAAACAATCAATTTCCTTCCCTCAGCGGGCCGTGGTAAAATTATCTCTCGTTGACCGGTCAGCAGCGATAAAAAGGTTGGGAAGCACGGCCCTAAGACATTGAGCCCTGTTCCAGCAAACATCACGCGACATTTGTGAATCTAAAAAAAAAGAGGTTGGGAGAGATGAGAGAAAAGGGGAAGGGAAAGAGAAAAGTAGAAGAAGGAGAAAAGAGATAGAAAAGGGAAGAAGAGAGAAGGAAGGAGGGGAAAAAAAGAGAGAGAAGGAGAAAAAGAAAAAAAGTGTCCACTATGCGGCAATGAGATAAAATAAATTCAAAATGTGTTCTATAAGATAAACAAAGGGCAATTATATAATTAGCATAATTCAAATTTTGCATTTAATTACTAACTTAGAGAAAACTTTTAAAATTTAAAATTCCAATAACATTTCAAATGAAAAAACAATAGAAGATAAAAACAGTAGTTAAAATACACTTATTTTATAGTTTTATGAGATTACTAGCTTTTAATCGCGGCTTCTCTCTCTCTCACACGTTGATGTCTTTAAATAACTATCAAAGTCATAATCATTATCATTTAGAAAGTAAATAAAATAATATGATAATTTTTTTATTGCTTGACTGGGACCATTAAAATTTTAAAATTCTAAAATTGAGCTTAGTTTAAAAAACTGAAAACATACTTTATTATAATAATTAAGTACAAAAAAATTCAATAACTTAAACTATTCATATTTTAAAAGGTTGACAGTATCTACGTTTAATTAATAGTTCCTCTTTAAAAGAACTCAAAACAGAATTTTATTCTCGGATGCTACTGTGTGCTATATCATATGTTCTTTCGTCGGGTGCCAATATGTGAAGAGGTTTCGGGCAATGAGCACACGCGAACAGGCTACATATAGTTGGCGATGGGAAAAGCATGGCTTTTTCAAATGCACCCCTGTTACCTGCAACGTTTGCCCTTGCATTTTGTAATGGCAAAACTGAGTTTCATTGGAAATTGAATTGAAACGGTAGGTCAGTGGGGATAATTGGAATTCGAGGAATAATAACACTTTCCCGACACTTGTTAAAATAGTGGCACCAAGTATATTCTGCATCAATTTTGTGATCCGAAACCTCGTTGCATTACATAGCCGAGGAGCACCGAGATTTTACTTAAACATAACTGGTACATTTGGTTTTAATTGAAGCTTATGAGAGTTCACACACACACACACACAAGCGAATTTAATATCTCCGTGGGATATGAAGTACCTTGTTCTGTATCCGTGATTGTATACATTGATAAATATTCCTTCATTTCCACCCGCAATTCTTCAAATTTCAGTGTTGATTTTATTGACAATGTCATTGCTAGGTGCCAGTGTTACACTTGCGCACAACCACTGATCACAATTTAAGTTTTGTTGCAAGCCAGGGTAAACTCTTGAACAATAATATCTATATCATTTTCTACAACAATTCAAAATTCTCTGGAAAATAAAATACCACCTACCAGCATCTGCCTCCAAATATCCAGCACCAATTTTCAATAGAGTCTTTGCATAATGTCCCGAATCTACGCCATTATGAAGATGCCCTCTCATATTCGTTTTCAGACTGAATTTTTCAACTTTCGCCCATAAGCTTGATGATTTAATACAAGCTCTGATTTCATTTGCCGCTGTACCCCTCTGGATTACTGGGAGAGTTTGCCAGAAATCACCAGTCAATAAAATCATCATTCCTCCCATAATATTTGTACCGTCTCGCGAATCCTGAAGAGTCCGATTTAACGCTTCTATAGATTTCTTGTGAGATATCGTACTTTTCTCCCACACTAAAAGCTTACATTGTCGAAGCGTCCCGCCTCGAGAGCTATTTTTGTAGAAATTGAAGATACGTGAATCTTCATGTGCAAGCTTCAACGAAATGTGCAGTACTACCGCCGGTCAGTAGTGTCGTGGCTATACCGGAAGAAGCCACAGCAAATGCTATCTTCTGGGTTTTTTTATGAACATTAATAATAAGTTTAGCAAAAACGTTTTTCCGGATCCTCCAGGGACGTCGAGAAAAGAGAGTGGACCACTGCCGGATTCTATTTTACGTAACACTTCATGGAAAACGTGACTTTGTTCAAAAATTAATTGAGGGATTAACTCTGTTACTTGATGTTGCAATGCTATAAAATTGTAGTCTAATTCTCGAGCAATTTCCTTATCATTCATTTCTCGAGAATTTCAT
Source organism: Trichonephila clavipes (assembly GCA_019973935.1). NCBI lineage: Eukaryota > Metazoa > Arthropoda > Arachnida > Araneae > Nephilidae > Trichonephila > Trichonephila clavipes. Next base: position 450,936 of record BMAU01002389.1, on the reverse strand, counting down.
TTCCTATTTCAGTCGGCTCTCTCGTCACGGACTAATCATTCCAAAATCATGTAGCTTCTTCCCAACCATTTTGAAAAGTTTATTTTCAATTATTAGTAGGGTTTCATTGTATATGTGTTCATTGAACGTCATATTTGAATGTACTTGGTGCAGTCGTCACAAAATATCTTCCGTCATGTACTCTTTGAACTTATTCCAAAGGGTTTGAGGATTAGAAAGCCCGCAAGATGATATAAGTATTGCGTAAAGTTCTATAATTTTATTCGGCGAATGCATTGTATGGCATCCTCCATAGTAAAAATCTAGTATATATATTTTCATAGTAATACCTCCATATAAAATATTTAGGTTCAGTATAAGTGAAAAATTTCGTGCAAAACATGGCCTTATATTAGAATTATTTTTTAAAAAAATAATAAATTCAAAGTATTAAATAATATTTAATAAATTAAAATTTTTTAGGAAACTGTCATTTAATATTACCATAGAGCTTTCAATATCACGTATTTGCTAACACTTTGTCATTTCTCTCTTTAAAAAGTGGAAGAAAATTTGTATTAAAATTTTGGGAATTGTCGGAATAGAGAATTTTTTGGCCAACTTTGCGATATTTCTCAAAGTTTGATATTAAAAAAAAAGTTTAATAAACGTAACGCAATAAACATTTGACAATAATAAAAAAAACGTTTAAAAAATTGAATTTAGTAAAGATGTTAAAGGACACTATATTTTAGTTATTCGTTACAAATATGAGAAAATCTTTTATTAAAATTTTCGGTATTGACAAAATGCGTAATCTTGCACCAACTTGGCAAGGGGGGGGATTACAGGGATCCGCGGTTTCACCCGCGCAGTTCCCGTTACCGTAGGAATACAGGGATAAAATATACCCTTTGTTACTCCCTGATAAGGTAGCTTTCCAGTGATGAAAGAATTTTTAAAATTGGTTTAGTGGTTTAAGCGTTGTTGCACGCTTGAAATTCACAAATCTGAAGTAATCCCAAACAGTGACGTCATCTTGCATATTTTATTTATCTCTGATAATAATGATGTTTAAAAATTATTATGTTTTGTTGTGAGTGGCAACAGTTTTGTTTTGTGTACAAAGCAACAATAAAGGAATAGAACGAGAAAATTGAAGCTATTGTTTCAACTGTTTATTTAATTTCTGTTTGAATGTTTAATTATTTAACATCTGGTACCCAAACCTAATTGAATGAAAAATCAGGGAATTTGTATTTTCATGAAATATTGACACCTGATATTTTTACTACGAACTACGATGTATTTATTTTTAAACAATGGAGCCGAACGATATACTGGCAAACTTAAAACAGAAGAGATCCACGACTCTTTCAACTGTAACTCGCTTGATAACTAAGGTGAAAGATGTGCCGCAATGCATCAATATGGACTATGAAGTAGAACGTTCGGAAGCAAAGACAAAAGAATTGAGCAAAGTTGACGAAGAAATGCATAATTTGCAGCCAGATGATGATTACGAACAAGACTTAGTTGAATGCGAAAAATACGAAGACAACGCCAAGATAACAATTTTTCTCGCAAAAAAGAAAATCCGAGCAGATAATTTCTGAAACTTTATACCCTCTACTGCAGCGTTTCTCAAACTGTGAGGGGCGTTCTAATCCTACTAGAGGGGGTACGAGTAGAAGAAAACAAAAAATTAAAAAATATTAATTTAATGAAAGGAATTAGAGCAAAAAAATACACTCTGAGATAATAAACAATACACATTTATACAATATAAAATAGGGTACTTAGAAATGTGTATATGTACTGCATTATGTATTGTATAATTAATTCATCAATATTAAGTTAAGGTGAATAAATAGTAATGCCCTATTGGCTTGTCACATACAAAATTGTATGTACAATTCAATATTTGTCTTGATAATTTGTAATTAAAATCGTATTGTAGCTTTAGCGTCAAAGTATGATTGGATTGAGTACATTTTTACTGTACGAAGGGGGGCACCAAGAAAATTAGGTGCGAACATTGAGAGTTTGAGAAGCACTGCTCTACTGTGCAAATACCAAATACTAATACGAAAGTGAAATTACCCCCGATAATAATTAACACATTGTATGGACACATAGAAGAATTTTCAAGTTTCTGGGAGTGTTTCCGATCTTGTATCGACAATAACGACTCTCTATCGCTAGTCGACAAACACGTCTTTTTGAGAAGATTTTTAGATGGTGAGGGGCAAAACGGACTCATCGACGGAATCAGCAATCGTCCGATTACTGAAACCTATAACACTGTTAAGGATTTGTTGATATCTTAAATACGGAAATAATATTAGGATTATCCATACCCACTTACAAGGGGAGACGGCACTAATAATATATATTATTATAATTATTTATAGAAAAAATGTTTCATACTTAATATAATAAAAATAATAAATATTTTATGTTATGTACTAATTTAATTATTTTATAATATTTTAAAATATTTAATAAGTCTTTATCAATAAACGAGATTTTTACTTTTACTGCCATTTTTTTATTTTTTTTAACCTTTTTTTTTTCAGTGAATGTAAACATATAACTAGGCTTTCCACATAGTGTTTTTTATAACACTTACATATGTTTAATCAAACATTTAAACATTCAGTGAAAAAAATCTTTTCAATAGCTATCTGTGTGTGTGTGTGTAAATTTTCTTTTTTCTTTTTTATTTATAGATAATGGATTTAAATTAAAATACCTTTTTAAAACCAAAGGATTATTTCTACAATTTCATTACTAAATCAATTATTTGCTAATTAAAAAAAGTATATCGTCTATTATTTTGGATAAAAATACATTTTAGAGACATTTTTAAGCTAACTGTATGTAACCATTGATTGATTAATGAAAATCTGAAATTTATCTTATTATTTTAGATTCTTAGAAACTATCTATTATAAAAAAAATGATGAAAGTGTTTTTGTTTTACTCTCAGCATCAGAAACGTATTCTTTTTATAGCTTTAAATTTATAATTTTTTAAATAAAGAAATATTGCTTTTTAGAAGTCATTGAATGAAATTTGAATATATATCTTTAAAAGGGGAGAGGGATAGTAGTTCTACACTTAAAAACGCCACTGTAACGCCAGGCTATAGACAGAGAAAAGAAACCTGTTTGATGTCGGAAAGATGCGGAAGAAATTTTGAAAAAGGGAATTGTAATGACGGTAATATAGAAATCACACACACACTAGGAAGTGCTGGCCCTAATAAGAGAAGGGGAATTTCAATGGCAATACGTTGTGCATTCGAATATGTCCGTGCAACGCCGGGTGAAATGGAGATGAAAGAAACCAGTCTCACAATGAAACGAAATGAAGAAATTTCGAAAAAGTAATTTTAATGACATAGTTACAGAAATCACTTACATTGCGCGCGTATATACATACAAACAGAAGTACTATCTTCCTGAGGGAAACAGGAAAGCCTCATGAGATTAAGTCATACACTCGGTAAAAGCCCGTGCAACGCCGGGTTAAGCGGAGGGGAAAGAAACAAAGAAGCCAAAGTAACTTCGAAAAAGAATATTGCAAGTGCTGATTTTGTGAAGGGAAGGGAAAATTTATAAAAGTATAGAGAAAGCACGTGCAACACCGGGCTATGCAGCTAGTGTACTTATAAAAGGCAATCATTCAAGAGGGGGTGTTCCCCACAATTATAAAATAAGAAAGTGTGAGAACTTCAAAATGGAAAATTAAAATAAAATCTTTTATTTCTGCATATTGTTAAGTATTATGCTTAGTTATATGCAATAAAAATTTGCCTTTTTTCGGAACATTTTTGGCAAAATAATTAATCGTTTCAGGAGTTAAGGTATTCGAACACGCTGAGGTATCTTAGTAGGTATGGTAGCGAACTCGTAGCCGGAATGTCACTTGTTCGAGTCCTGGTGCTATTGAAGACCTTCCGCGTAGACTGGGCCATTCTACGTTAAATCTGTGAAGGTTCAATGTCCTCTTGTTGTAGTGGTAATAAGGAGAGAGTGGTGCCAGCTCAGGTGTCGTCATCGGCCAAGATTCAAAACTAGTTGGTCCGTCGCAATTAGCCTTGGTTTTGCTTGTGCATGATAGTGTAGAGTTGATAAAACTATCCTACCCGAACTCATTGAAAAGACCAATATCAACTAATTTGGTTTTTTAAGGCTACACAGTGCCCTAAAAATTTCATAACTACCGTTTTTTTTTTTTTTTCATTTTTTAGTGGCCCATATCATTGAGAAGCTTGAAACCAAATTTCAGATCTGTTAGCAAATTGGTTTTTAAGATATTTGAAGTTTTCTGAGCTTAGGTTTTGGTTTCGGTTTCATTTTAAAGCCTTTTCCCACTCTTAAATTGGATTAATTAAAAATACTTTTGAGCACAGTGTGTCAACTGGTTTAGTGTGAAATAGTTATTAATTCCAATTTTCCTTACTAAATTATTTCTGCTTGATTATGTTTTGAGTTTTTTGAGTTCTCATTATTAATTAATTAACAAGGGGACGGGATGACTAAGGAAATTCATTTAGGGACGAGACTTTGTGTAACAGTAGTACTGCTATAGGGTATTCAAACCCCAGTGTAATTCCGTCGAATGGCCAATCAATTCCGAGAAGACAGCGTTCGAAATTCATACTAAGCTTATATACAAGTTATTTTCTCGTTGATGTAACGTCGCTGTGGCGTAATCGTCAGCGTATCGGAGTACTATCCAATGGATCGGAGTTCTATTCCTGCGGGCGCCAGCTTCATTTTGATTTTATTTTCTCCAATTTATTTTATTATTTATTTTCAGAATTAAATTATTTTATTTTTTAAAAAAAGATTCGCATTGATTTTTAAATGATATTCTATATAATTATAGTAACTATTTAACTTTTTAAAAACACAAAAACAACTAATATATGGTATAACTACAGTTACTTCTGTCATTAAAATCTAATTAATTGTATTTTTAAAATTATTCCGTATACCTAAACGGCCATAAAATTTTAATTCCGTTTTTAACAAAACGATTTTATTCAAGAGAAAGGCAGCTGTTTTTAAAGAGCAGGTGTTATTCTTTTAAGAACAAAAAATTCTTTTATAAACAAAGAATGCTACAATAAAAGGAGTAATCATTAGGATAACGGAGAGATATTTTGATTTACAATACAACTTTGTTAGTTTATTTCTGGATTTTTAAGAGAGTTTGTAGTGTTTCGATAGATATTTTACATAGATCACATATAATATAAATAGTTTGAATATTTTATATTGAAGATGTCTGTGAATAAAGATATTGTTTTTTATGATAATTATCACTCAGGTTCTTGTGCAGGTATATAATAAAAAAAATATGTAAGACACTGCTAACTTTTTACTTATATTTATTTAACTTTATTTATTATAGTTTAATTTATTTTTACTTTTTAATTATATTTATTTAACTGTATTATTATTTAATTTATTTTCACTTTTTATTTATAAGTATTATTATCATAACTATTAGTTGTTTTGTGTTTTAAAAAAGTAAAATAGTTACTATAATTATATAGAATATCATTTAAAAATCAATGAAACTTTTTTTAAAAAAATAAAATTATTTAATTCTGAAAATAAATAATAAAATAAATTGGAGAAAAAAAAACAATAACGAAGTTGGTGCTCGCGGGAATAGAACCCCCATCCATTGGATAGTACTCCGATACGCTGACGATCACGCCACGGCGACATTACATCCAGGAGAAATAACTTGTATATAAGCTTAGTATGAATTTCAAAAGCTGTTTTCTTGGCATTGACTGGCCATTCGATTACATTGGGGTTTGAATACCCCATAGCAGTACTACTGTTACACAAAATATCATACTCAAATGAATTTCCTTAGTCGTGCCTTCTCCTTGTAAGATTAATTTCATGGCCAATTTTTGCTTTAAAAATAGTTTATATAACTTAAAAGTTTTATCATTTATTTTCCCTGTAGAGAAAATGCCATGGCCAAAGCGTTCTCAGGTTGCTGTGATTAACAATAGTTCCGAGAGATGGAATACTACTGAAAATGATGTATCTAAAAATCAGTCGTCATCTGATACCGCAAATAGACTTCCGAATACAAGTATTCTGAATTCAAATGTTGCAGATATAACTGAATATTTCCTTGTGATGTACCAAACTACATTATACTAAACATATTGTAGTACTATATTTTAGTATTTTAAAGTCGTATGACAAGAGCTAAAACTTCCTAAAAACTGCCCCAATTTAAAACTGAAAAAAGTTAAATTTTATGAAAAAACCTGGCTGTTTTTAGCTTAAGTTAGTACCATTATTTTTTTGCACATAAATGTTTTGTGATTCAAAACTTTTGTGAAAATATTTGGTGCTGAATAAACTGTGGTCTTAACAAGTGCTATCAATATTAAGCGAAAATATTTTTTGAATTAAAAATATTATTTTCAGTCATCTATACAAATAAATAAAAATGAAGTGTCTGTTTGTAATTTGAAATTAACAGCTTTTTACTAAATGCATTTAAAATTATATACAGTACTTATATGAAAAAATCAATTTTTAAAATTTTTGTCTTTCTGTCCGTCTGTTTGTTTGGGCTAATCTCTGAAACGGCTGGACCAATTTTGATGAAACTTTCACTGGCAGATAGCTAATGTTATAAGGAATAACTTAGGCTACTTTTATTTTAGAAAAAAAAATTAGGATTCCAGGAAAATAAAATTAAAACCAATGAAATAGTGAGCAATATCCGATTCAAATAGGGATTATTTATTTCAATAGGGGCTATTTTTATTCAATAGGGATTATTTTTATTTAATAGGAATTATTTTATTTCGCGAGCTTTCTGTCTCAACGATTGCTAGCAGTTATATCAAACTTTTTTCTTTGGTTAGGTTGCTGCCATTCGCCACATTTCCCATTCATGTCTTGATCCTAATGATTTTACAGTCGTTAACTGCATTGTCAAAGGTCATGCGTCCCTTTCACCCCCTTCCTTGCGGCTTCGTTTGTGTTCGCGTTTCATCCTACTTGCTACTTATACCTATTTTGATCCTAAAGATTTTAGTCCTCACCCATCGACAGTGTCAAAGGTCATGCGTCCCTTTCACCCCTTGCTCAACAAAAAGCAAAGAAAGAATAAAACAAAAAAAAACAGATTCACAAAGTAGAAGAAAAGTTTTCGTAAACTCTATGAAGTGAATAAACAATTTTTTGTTAAATTCCAAGTGGACGAAGTCGCGGGTAACAGCTATTTAACATAAAATAAATGCAGCAGAAAGTAATATTAACGTATTACACATCAGATAAAAATTATTTACACTATTTTTAGCGTTTATTACACAAAATTTGTAACAATGTGTTACTTTTGCTGAGCAGGTAGGTGTTTTCAAAAATCGACCCACAAGAAAGTTACGGGGTGTCATAAATAATAATAACAATAATAAAAAAATCAGCAATTATATCTAAAGACTTAAAATTTAGCAAACATGTTTTTTTCGTTCAGCTGAGTTATGTAAAAAGCTTTTTTTTTTGTTTAATTTATACAATTCACGTAAAATTAACTCATTAAAAACTTCTTTTTATCCTTCAGTCTGTATTTTTTAATTTTTAAATTCACCCGTGCGAAGAACGGGTATACCAGCTAGTATTTAATTAAAATAGTGTTTTAAAGTAGAAACATACATTGAAATACATTGAACATACATATTAAAACATTTGAGCTGTTAGGGCATTATAAGTTTTTGTTTTATGCCTTTACAAACTTAAAATGCGTTTTTCTCAGACTTTCATTTTTGAAGGTATAAGTGTTTTCTAATCCCTAAGGCTTTTTTTTTCTGTTCAAGATAGAGCCTTGAAATTTTTTGTATATACTCCTAAACGTATGTTCTATAAAAGTTAAAATGGATTTAGAGGGCTGATATATATATATATATATATATATATATATATATATATATATATATATATATATATATATATATATATATATATACACTTATTTTTTAAAAAATTGCTAAAGTTGATATTTAAAAAATTTTTGTGTTTTTTCCAGGTTTTTCTCTAGAAAAATAACTATCAAAAATCAGTAAGGGAATAGATTTTGAAATCCATACTAAGTTTTGTTTGCAATAATCTAAGAAACATAAATAACTTAAAATGACTAAAAATTTTTAAAAATTGCATATTTTATAAAAGTTTAAAAAAAACTTCAAAACTTCCCAATTTTTTAAAATTGTAAAATAATGGCTGGTCAAACTGACTTTTTACTTATAGAATCAGCTTAATAGTGTAATCCAAATATAAAACAAAAATTATTTTTACTGTAACTGTCTCCAAAAAAGTATTTTAAAAAGGGTACTGTGTAGTCTTAAACAATTCTGTTGAATATATATATATATATATATATATATATATATATATATATATATATATATGCTTTACAAAATAGAGTATTTTGCTTCTAAGTTACACACAGTCTTAGTGACAATAAATTATATGAAATTAGAAAAAAATCAGTAAATGTTCTTTAGAAGTCGGTATTTAAAGTTTTTAAAATTTATCGTGGCCGTTCAGATAAATTTTGCCGTTCAAATATTATACAGATATTTCTATGAATTTTTTTAACCCTAGCATTTATATTATTTTCTAAGGAATGCACTCAAATAATTCTTACTGTATAAATATCTTCAAAATTACGGCCTATTATTTCAAAAATGGCCTCATAAAATGTTACATTTCTTATAATACATATTTAGTATAAGCTCTACATATTTTATATTTCAATAAAACACATTAAAGTTTTAATTCATTCCCTACATAATTCTATGCAGTTTATTTTAGTAAACTTTAAAATAGATATAAGTTTATTATTTTTTCTTCAACTGCCTTAAATAACTTTTAAAAAATTTCTAAAATTCCATTTACAATAATTTATTTTAAATATTGTTGCTTAAGTTTTATCTATTCATTGTTCTGTTTTAGTATGCTATTTTTTAAAAAAATACTTTGGGCATGTTCGATTATCTAAAATATTAGATTTGGATTAAATTCCTGTATTCAAAATGCTCTAAAAATTTATCAAAAATAACCGAAGGCCACAACATCAAAATCTTCATTATACTTAACTCGTAAATACAATTTTAAAAGCGGAAAATACAGTACCGTGCAGTAATTGCGTAGAATGAGATGAAAATAAGCAAACAGAGAGAAAGAGAAAGTAGATCAATAAAAGTTGTTTATTTTTCAACACAATACATTAAACGACAATACTAGGTGATCAGTTAATTGTGTGTCGATCCACTGCTGGTTGAGGGGAAAAAAGGACTTTGTGGATCAGAGTCAAAGATCGTAAGAATTTCGGTCGATGGACGAGCATTCGCTCACATTCGTTTGCTGTTATTCGTTTTTCAAGTTCGAAGGTAGCAGAGAATGCGTAAGGCGAGAAAACGGTCCCCCTATCCGCTCAATAGGTGTATGATTAGGGGACACTGGTGAACAGGAAAGCACCTGAATCCGATGCAAGTCTTGTTGGCCGGTTCTTCTGCGGGTAAATAATTGGAAACATACAGAAAGAAAGTTAGTGTGATTGGCCTCATCACATTGTCCACTTATCTTCGGGTTATCATAGTCAACAAAGAAAATAAATGATGACCAGCTGTCGAAAGTGATAGCGCCCCAGACCATGATGTCACTTGTCGAGCTGTGTAATGTTTATAGTAGTATTCGGATTGGAACAATTATACCACATCAACGCCATATTCGAGCACGGTGGCTGCCATTGTTGATCTTCTGACTCGTTTGGGAACATAACATTTTAATATTCCGTTATAAATTTAGATCCAATCCAAAATCTTGGGAAACGGTAACATTTTTTCTTTAATGTCCATAACGGTTTATAATGGACGCAAAAAGAGACTGATTGGCAGATATTAATCTTAATCGTTTCAGAAGCTTCCAGGACGTTCTTTAAATACCTCTCCAAATTTTGCCATTGGTTACGCCTGCCCATTCCGCAGGTGTTCTTTTAAAAACACTGGCACCAAATGGAAGAGGCCCGTTCTCTTCTTCCAGCCTCTTTTCCCCCACTTGGTGTATGGTGGTCTTGTGTAAATACATTTGGAGACAAATGGTGGAAAATTTGTCTTGAAATAAGGATGTTAATATAACCTTGTTGTATGACCACCTTATACAGCAAGTGGGAGATATAACCTTATAAACAAAAAAGGCCACAGTAGACAAAAGCTAATAATGGTGCCCAGATAAATAGCCTCGTCATCTACTGTCTATTTTTCTATTAGAACATGCAAGGAAAAAATTTTAAAAATTATTTTTTTTTCAAAAGTTTTTTCTTAATAGATTTGAATTTACGTTTTATGTATTTAAATGGTTTTCGGCTATTTTTCTGTTGGATATAAAGGTTGAATTGGGCTGCAAAATTAGTGTTAAAATTGGATGGCGTTGAATCTGAGGGAACTAAGAAGTCCTGAATGAGGAAAGAATAGTTAGAGAAGTTTTGGTGAATGTTGATAGGTTCTATTGCTCTGGGTGTTGAGAAGGCTGAATAGTTAGTGGTAGTCGCAGGACATGGAATACTATTGGGTGATTGGTTAGAAGAGGGCAGGTATGGACTATTGCAAAGGGTTTGGTCAGTTTCATCCTCTTCTTCTATTGTAGAAAAAGTTGGATGGAACTTGATTTTATTGCGAAGTTTAAGGTGTTTCTTGCGGTGATATTGTAAAATTATTTCTAAACATTTAAGAGCTTTAGTGGTTGAGTTAGCTTTAGTTTTTATATTTTGAGGGGGGTATTTTAAGTTGATTTAAGATATCTAAAACATGTTCTAAATAGAAAAATAGAGGGATGAGATTTGCGAGGTATTTTCCAGTAACCGTTATCAGCAATTGTAAAAACCACATAAGTGGCATCAAACCTAATCGCACAAGCATAGCGGTAAGATTGTGTGCCATTTCATGTTTTCTATATCAAATAACAATACCGTAGAAATATAATAAAAAACTCAGTTCACTTTATAAAAGCAAAATAAACTATGATCCAAAACAATTAAATTTATCTGTCTTCCCTTTGCAACAATATAATATTGTTGTAATTCAGTATGAAACAAATGTTTAATGTTTGCACACTAGTCAAGGACCGATGACAATACAATAATCTCAAAATTTTGTTCCATTATCCTGATCAGGATGTCAAAAATAACGATTTTAAGGATTTACAGAATTTGGCGACTAATTCATTATATCGTTTCCAGGTTTGGCGACTGATTGCATATACCATTTCCAAATTTGGCGACTAATTCCATGCTCCATTTCCAAATTTGGTGACTGATTCCAGATATGGTGACTAAAAGACCCTACCCCTTAAGAAGGAGCAACCCTAAAAATGAAAACACTTGTTATTTTTTCAAATAAAACAAACAAAAAAAGTGTTCTTTATGTGAAAAGAGGGGGGAGGGAGACTCGTGCAAGTTTATAAAAATAATCTGTGTCCTAACTGCTAAATATATTTTTTATATTTTTATAAAGCAATACGCTTAGAAGTCATGATACGAATTAACATTATATCAATACGTTTAAAAGGTGATAATGCGATTGATATTTAGTATTTCTTCTTAACATACTTTTATTAGTTAGACCTGTAGTTATAGAGATGGAATCTTTGAAATATAACGATATGGAACTCATCCAAGACGGAGAGAATAAATACTTTTCAGACCCGTTAATTAATATCCATTGAAGAGCAAGACTAATTGTAGCAGACACATAATTCCGGCTCCAAATATCAAATTCAACGATAAAAATTCAATAAAGAATGAATGATAGTTTTAAAAACTAAAGAAAACAGTCTTTTACTGTACATCGAACTAAAAAATGAAAAATAAATTATAGTTTAAAAAAAACAACTAAAAAACACGCTTTTATAGCGAATCGAGCTAAAAAGTAAAAGAATAATTCTTAATATAAGAAGAAAATGATTAATTAGAAAATTATATATGTCATTGTGGTAAAAGCGTGAAGTGTGTGCTTTGTACTACATTTTCACACTAACTCAGCATTTCGGAATAGAACTAGTAAGAAATTATAACAAGTAATATAGAGCACCTCACACTTTTATCCCAATGACATTATAATTTTCTCGTTAATCATTTTCTTCTTATATTAAGAATTATTTTTTTACTTTTTAGTTCGATTCACTATAAAAGCGTGTTTTTTTAGTTTTTTTTTAAACTATAATTTTTAACACGTTAAAAAATTAATCTATGAAAATGCAAAGGTAAATATTCAGACATGTATAACTTTAAATATATATATATACATCTGTGTTGTGTGTGTGCGTGTCAAGTATTGATAGGTCCACGCAATATAGCACAAAGAGAATTGTGAATTAAAAAGAATAAAAAATAAGTATCCCAAATTTTTAATAAAGGTTTTTGAAAAAAATTATATTGGCATTTTAAATTACCATGTGTTGTTTGATATTAATCACTAATTTATCTCTAATTTAAAATAAGACTGTTCATTTTTATTTATTGAAAATAATTTTTTTTTCCCTTTTAGAAATACATAACGTATATCATAGGAACTGCGTGGAATCTCATAGAGCCTTTTCTTTTCGGTCTAATCGGTGCAGAAATAGCCTTAAACAGTCTAGGAAATAACTTAGGTGAGGGATGTATTAATTTTTTTTCCACAAATCGTTCAAAACTAATTAGATTTTTAGTAACAATGGAGAAAAAAATTAGCTGTAAGGGTTTTTCCTTATAAAATAATGTAGATGGTACTATTTGCTTGAAAATTTCTACCAGAATGGAATCGAATGATAGTGACACAAACACTGAGAACCGAATTCTCCAAAGAATTTACATTCGCTTGCGAATACAAAAATTCCTTTTATACAACAGGAGCAGAGGCGCACACAGGAATTTTCAAGTTGGGGTCTAGGGTCGGAAGTCCACCATTCTTGTATCATGCTCCAATACGCCGCCTGATACATTCTTTTGATTTCGCCGATTTTCGGTGGAAAAAGTAAAAAATTAATTATTGAATAAATAATTAGCATTAATTAATTATTAATAACAAATACTTAATTAAATTTTACGTACTATATTCATAGGATTATAAACAATCGGAAAAAAAATCAAGGGATTTGGGGGGGAGGTTCCGGGGGACTACCCCTTTGTGTGCGCCACTGAACAGGATTTAAAGTTCTTTACAAGCAGTTTCACTAAATTTTACATTAATCTCTTAAATTATTAAGAATTATAAATAAAATTAATGCAATTTGAGTCATTTGTTGCAACTATACATTGAAAATTTACTGTTAATAATGAAATCGCAATAATATGAAATGATATATTCATGCAATTTAATTTTGTAAAGCGTAAAAGGAATTTTATTATTTTTCAAATTCGTATATAAATGCCTAAATTATAGTATAAATTTTTAAATAAACATAATTATTGCAACAAAATAAATTAAAAGCTAATTTACGATGAGCTTAATTTTCAGACTTAGTTCATGTTTATTTCAAATTCGCATTTAGGTCAACCAAGTAAAGCATCCTACATTCGCAAATAGATATCTTATATATATATATATATATATATATATATATATATATATATATATATATATATATATATATATATATATATAAATGATTTAGAACTCGAAATATTCGAATTTGCCATTTGTAAAACATCGAATCATTAACGGTAAAATTCATTTTCAGGTAATGAGAAAGGGACTAACCCTCACATAAAACACTTCTGCTCTTGAATGTCTATATATAGCTTTTATATTATTATATTTTTGAAACTAATTTGTTATCTATACACTACTAGGCAATTAGGCCTTTAATGGAAAGTAATTTTGTTATGAAAGATGGTCACCTAACGCTCTCTCTAAAAAAACGGGTAGTAAAGAATTTTAAAAAAATGACTGAAACTTGAACCATGTGAGGACAACAGAATTACAACCACTTAAAAAAGATTTAAAAAGAGAAATAACACGAAATGTTCTTATATAGTCCATGTAAAATGGAGCTGAAAAGTATGAATACAGGATTTTAAAAAAATAGAATATGAGGAATTTCTAACTGATAAAAGGGGGGGATTTTAAACAGGGGATGCAGGAAAAAAGTTATTTAAAAAATAATTTGAGACTGAAAGATGAATTAATTATTTGGGAGAAAAGTGACAAATAATTGTAGTGTGAAAAAATTATGAAATCATTTATTAAAAATAATACAGTGAAAATTCACAATTCACTACCATTAAAAAAGAATTCTGCCGGACAGATTTATTATTATGGCAATCAAAACTCACACCATAAGATCCGCAATAAAAACCTCAACCACACAATTCTTGCCAGTCTTATAAACAATTTTCGCGTCTATCACATTTCACAACAGTCGAAATCAGTTAAATCTTAAATAAGATTTTAAAAAAAGAAATCCGCACCCTTAGAAAACAAAATTGAACAAAAGTGCGAATTTAAATAACCACTTAGATTATAATAATTAAACGCACGCGAAGCGCCCTGATACTCTTTTTAATAAAAGATCCCGGTACTCACAAATAATTTCTGACGTATCCGTTATTCCACGATAAGAAATTTCAAAAATAATACATAAATATTGCCACAAGAGTGTACAATATAGAAATGGTTAATTTTTTTAAAAAAAATATATCGAATTATTGCCTGAAAATAAAATAGGGTAAACAGAATAAAAGTAAAAAAATAAAAACCTTATAGCAAACACACACAGTACAACAAATGATAAAATCAAGATAACCATATTGTAATTTTATCACTCAACTCGGCGAAAATTTAAACCAATTTGGAGGATAACGTAACACAATTTCAAATAAAAATCTTTTTTTTTTGCCTGTGTTGTCAGATTATATCATTTTAAGCCTATTTCTTTAAGAATGAGATAATTACACTTCCTTAGAATTTCATGTTGAATTTATTCATGTCTAACTTGAAATAATGGATATTTTTAGGCTATGCCACATTGGCTTTATGTTTGGGAGTTTTGATTCGAGTTCTCTCCACTATTTTTGCTTTACTGGGTTCGAAACTAAATTTCAAGGAAAAAACATTTGTGTCTGCATCGTGGATAGCCAAAGCAACAGTGCAGGTAATTTTTTTACTAACATATTTCAGTTTCATATTCAGCACAGCCAAAACATACTATAAATACGAAAGTAAACACTTATATATATAAGGTTATTTAGTTTTAATTTAAACACAAAAATGTTCCAAAATAACATATTCAGATATTAATCAATTTTATTTTCATTCCTTAATATCAAGCCTATACGTTTTTCAGAGTACTTTTAAAATTTATTTTAAGAATTTTAATATCGAATCAAAGGACAAACAAACATGCATGCTTTAGAAATAACGAAATTCTATACTATTCGAAAGAAAGCTGTTTTTTTTTTATGAAATACACTTAATATCTTAGCTTTTACAAAATACGAATTCGAAATTCATGTTAAATAAAACGGACGTCAAATTTCTGGTTCTTATACAATTTGTATAATAAAGAAACGCAATTTTAGAAAACATTTGAAAATTATTTACCTTCCGTATAGGTTTTACGATAATCCTAAAAATATAAACAAATATTTTCCCAGGACGAGAAATAAACTGAATCCAATCTTCCATTAGATTTACAATTAAACTAATTAATTCTGTAAGAAATAAAAAAGTTTTTCATTGCCAGATACATTTCCAAACTGTATAAAAAATGTCAAGTTATTTGATCAGCAGGCGATAATTTTACTTTGCCGAGAGAGATTTCATTAAAATTTCGAAAAGGTGCAGACGATTTTCATAGAATATCTTAAATCAAAATATTACTTTAAATATGGCTGTGTGCAAATAAATAATGCAAGAATGTTATGCAGGAATTTTAATACCATTTTTTAAGACTACAAAATAAATAATATAACAGCTGTGTTTCTGAAATAAAGATCTTCAAAGGTTTTTTCCAACTTTGCAAGTGTGAATTCAGATTTAAGTTTTAATGTTATAGTATAAAATAGAAGTGAAAAAAATTCATTTTTAACTTATTGTGTCTTCCCTAGGCAGCCGTTGGTTCTCAAGCACTCGACTATGCAAGATCTCATCGTACAGAGCCCAATTTCAAAGAATACAGTCAACAGGTGCTTATTTATTTATTTTTGATTTTTTTTATATTCATTAATTTAAACACCATATATCATCTTTTAGGGTTTTTTTTTTGTTTGTTTATTTTATTATTTACCGACCATTTTTGAAACCCCTTGCCTCACAATCCATTAGAATTGTTTTATCCGTTTTAGTTATTGAATTAGTAGCTTTTTCGGAATTTAGTTATTAAAATGGTTTTCTATTCTCATCAGCATTAAAAAAAACTTTCCCCCGAAAGATGAAATGAAGCGGTAAAGAAGAAGGAAGGAAGTATATTATATATTAGTATTATATACATGAGTTATTCGCTTCCAAAATAAGGCTTACAGCGTCCTTTTAGACTTCAGGAAAGACCTCCAGCTAAGATACCTTTTAATTAAAATTCTCATTGACTTATACTAGCCCAATTATGATCAGACAGGACCCCGTTTGGTATCACAATTTTGATTGATTCTGTACATAAAATTTCTATACATTTTCAATCTATAATTTCCTATTATCAGTGCTGGGATTTGTAAAGTGAAAATCTGTGATGAAGAACAAATGAGAATACAGCATGTTGATTCTCCAACAACTCCACAAAAGAGTATGGAATATTTTTAATTTTAAATCAATGTAAGACAGACAAGAAACACATCCGTGGTTGGTCAAAAAATGTACTAGGTATTTGTTAGTGTAGGGCCGACTCTAGGGGTTTCGCTGACCAGGACAAAAATGGAAATTGTCGCCCCTCTCTCCAAAGCAAACAATTATAATTATAAAAGATAAACTGTTCACATAGATGCAAACCTATAAAACAGGAATAATTCTTGGGAACAACACAACTATATATATATATATAGTTGTGTTCCCAAGAATATATTTATATATATATATATATATATATATATATATATATATATATATATATGTATAGGAGACAACAAGGGGTCCAAGACGTTTGTCTTTCTTCTATTTTATTTTAAAACTTAAACAAAAATTAATTAAAAAGGTAGCTATTTTAACAGATAAGTTTGACGATGATATGCAGAAGGTAACGCCTGCTCGCGCACCTCTCTCGTTCTCCTTTCTCCTCTCTTTTTAGTCTTAAAGTTTTTACAGTTTCAGTTCAACTTTCACTTAGCTGCGCCTGCGCGTGAAGACTGCGTGGAGTTGTCGATAACCATTGGATACTATATCCGGCCAGCCTGACTGTACGCTGTCCGCAGCGGTACTTCCCTTTTTTCCTTTTTCATCGAGACCAGAGGAGAATCTGAAACATACAAAAAAGACGGAACAGACAAGGACTATACGACAAATACAAAGAGATTTAACATATCATAATTTTTCTGAACTAGACAGTTTCTCCATCATGTGAAGGCACCACTTCGACATCCGGAAGGTTCCACAGGAAAACATTGTGTTTCACAGGCATAAGAACGTCTTTTTTAACAAGTTGATCTTTGGTTGAACGCATCGATATTTTCCTCTCTAGAGTTCTGGACGTCTGTTCAAAACGATTTCTCTTTTTCCTTCGTTTCCACTGCCAGGGCTCAAAGATCCTTCGGAGCAACACAAACCGTCGATATTTACTATTCATAGGTGAAGGGGTATTGAAGTTCACGGAACTCGTTTTCATGGCACCATTTACTTTCTTACACAATACTATATCGGAACATTTTTCTCTTATAATACTCAATTTTAACTTAGTACTCTTAATTTTATTACACTTATAATCCTTAATTAGAGAACTCAAATCATTTCTAGTATTAAAGTTTTTAACATGTGGCAAATCATAACTAGAGTTTTCTATCACATTTGAAACAGAAACATTTGAAAAAGAAACATTTGAATTAAACTTAACACCCAAAGAGGATCCACTTTCACTCAATAAAACATCGCTCTTTGCGTGGCCTAGTTTCTTTATTTCAGCATATACACTGGGATGTATTATAAATTCTTCGGTCAAGGTCGGTGATATTGCCGTTCGAACACTTAGACCGGGAGAGTGTTGATTAAGAGAAAGATTTATCGGTTTAACTTCTACCATACGCTGTTCGCCAAAACATGAACTTAATGTTATTACTTCTTCGGAAGGTGTTTGCACTCTAATTAGTGAGGAATTTAAAACTGGGATCTGGCAACCTGAATCGATCAAGGCTGTTACGGGCTGATTTTCCACAAAAATGTTTACGTATTGAAGATTTGCGAATTCATCGCTATTTTGTTTTTTCGCTCTCGACTTTCAAA